>JAVIAB010000041.1:55107636-55667636 GCA_032433765.1 Megaustenia siamemsis | reverse complement strand
GCAACTACTACTACTACTATAACTACTGCTACTACTACTGCTACTGCTACTGCTACTGCTACTGTTACTACTACTGCTACTGCTACTACTACTACTACTACTACTGCTACTACAACTGCTACTACTACTACTACTACTGCTACTACACTATTACTGCTACTGCTGCTACTACTACTGCTACTACACTACTACTGCTACTGCTACTAAACTACTACTACTGTTACTGCTACTACACTAATACTACTACTACTACTGCTACTGCTACTACACTATTACTGCTACTGCTACTAAACTACTACTACTGCTACTGCTACTACACTAATACTACTACTGCTACTGCTACCACACTACTACTGCTACTGCTACTAAACTACTACTACTGCTACTACACTTCTTTTACTACTACTGCTACTGCTACTACACTAATACTACTACTACTACTACTACTACTACTACTACTACTACTACTACTATTGCTACTACTACTACCTACTAATACTACCTACTACTACTACTGCTACCGCTACTGTCTCATTAACTATTAACACTTTTACAGTCACAATAACTACAACAACTATCACAATAACTACTATTGTCACACAAAACAATAGTACTACTAATACTACTGTCACAATAATTATTGCAATAACTGCTACTACTACTGTCACAATAGCTGCTACTTCTACTACTACTACTGTCACAATAGCTGCTACTACTACTGTCACAATAGCTGCTACTACTACTACTGTCACAATAGCTGCTACTACTACTACTGTCACAATAGCTGCTACTACTACTACTGTCACAATAATTACTGCAACTGCTGCTACCACTACTGTCACAATAACTACTGCTACTGCTGCCACAATAACTACTACTACTACTACTACTACTACTACTACTACTAATATTATTATTACAATAACAACACCTGCAGCCACTATAACTAATACCACTACTAAAAAACTACTATTATCCCAGTGAATTTGCTCTCTAGCCTTTAGTTTTCCTTTATCTACTAATTAGACAGCAGTGTTTGTGCTCAAAGTTGCAATGTTATCTTTCCAAGGAAAAATGATTTAGCAGACTAACGGGTCTTCTAAAATTCTTTCTCTTCTCTTCTCTTCTCTTCTCTTCTCTTCTCTTCTCTTCTCTTCTCTTCTCTTCTCTTCTCTTTCTCTTCTCTGTCATATATATATATATATATATATATATATATATATATATATATATATATAAAATATATATATACATAGAGAGAGTTCTTAAATGTTATGTAGAGCCAGTTTTAACGTATGGATGTGAAATCATGGACAATGGAACACCAGTCAAGAAAATCACTGGAGACTGTAGAAATGTGATTTTACAGAAGAGTATTGAGAATACAATGGACATCTAAGAAGAGTAATTAAAACGTTCTAAAAGAGGCCAAAGCAAAGAGAGAGCTTCTTCTGAGAAATCCCATCTCTGTGGCCTCTAATCGTCATTTCATTTGTTTGTCTACTGTCCGTGATTCGCTTCCATAGGTCAGAATTGGCTCTATATAGCACCGATGAACTCTCTTTCTCATTTTTATTGACATAGATTTGTTGCATAAGATATTTTTTATTTTCTGAAATGCTATTTTGGCCTGAGCTATTCTGCTTTTTATTTCTGTGGTGATATATATAGTAAAGTACACCCGTCACGCCAAGTGGTGTATAGGGAAATATGGTGTTAGTGACCCTATATTTTACAGACCTTCAGCACATGATTTTTGGGGTAATGTGGTCAGTATTACGCCCGTGCTGCTTTTACTTTCCCAGAAAAAAATCCGGTACCCATTTAAGGCTGGGTGAACCCGGAAGCCGTCGGTTGGGATCGAACCCTACCCCTTGTCCGTGGTAGTCCAGTTCACTAACCACTGAGCTATCGCGGCTCCATATATATATATATATATATATATACAGGTCTGTGGGCTTACCAATATCAGCGTTGGTGAGGAGTGGATACCGGTGCCTACGTCATTCAAGGGAACTTTCTCATGTATTGTCACACTCGACAGGAAAAGTAGGGAACAGAACCCGGTCGTGGTTAATGCTGAGGTCAACGGTCTCATCTGCGATAATACCGATGAGAAAGATGCAGTCATCTATACAGACGGATCTGTAAGACGACACGAAAGAAGTGCATGGGCATTTACAGCACGCTCAGCAGGCAGAATAGCCAAGGAAGACAGTGGTGCATACGCCATGACCACGAGTAGCATGACAATGGAGGTGATGGCAGTGACCAAGGCATTCAAATGGTTAGAGTCACAAGACTACATCCACGCATGTATACTGAGTGATTCGATGAGCATGATAAAAAAAGTGGAGGCGGGCTATGTAAGCATGCAATGGGTAGAGTCGTTGCAGAAATCCAAAATACGCAAGGTCACCTTTGTCTATGTCCCTGGACATGCGGGAGTACGGGGAAATGAGAGAGCGGACAGGTTGGCTAGCTGCGCTGTCGTTGAGGACGGGCAACCGATGGATCGGGCGGACATCATCAATGCCCTTCGAGAAGTTGGAAGAGCACAGGACTTCGACAAACACAGATCAACGTCACTTCTTCGGATGATGGAAATGGGAGTTAAGATGGGCACGGCCAGAAATGAGAAACTTGGTGGCCGTGTAAGAAGACTTATCAACCAACATAGAACTGGAGTCGTCAGTCGCTGGACACTGAGGGAATTGCTGAGGAGGGAATCTGAGCACATATGGACATGTTCGGAGTGCAATGATGATGACCCGCAAATAACTCAATAACTCAATATATAAGAAGCTACCGTTAATCACAGTGTAATTATTAAAGCAACTTCCCCATTTTTAACGACTTCGTTGATGTAATCTCGGCTTCTCTAGATCGCTTCTTGACATTTGTTTCAATTGTAGACTGACTGTCTCATAGCAGCCACGGTTATTCATATTTGCTGGGTAAATGAGTATGTTTATCTTCTACCCAGGGGTGGATTTATCTAAAGATTTAAATAAACTACTGCTCAGGGTTACACAATCCGAGGGACCTCAAAATAGTTTCAGAATTTGTTTTTGGGGGGCTACACTTTTCTTATACCAGCTTATGATTTCAAGTTGTGCTACAGTTTCTGGTCTTCATTTTTAAGGGGGTTGGGGATAGGGCTAAATGTTTAATTTAACTTAGGGGTTTACCAAGTCGAAATTCGGCAATGATCCTGCTATCCTGAGGAACATCATAGCAGAAGAAGATACTACAAGATTCATCTGAAATGATCATTTTATTAATTTACTGGAAGATATATGCCATAGCAGCAAGAAAAATAACCTCTGCTGAGATGAAGTGTGTTAGACGAATGATAGGAAACAGTCTGAGAGACAAGATCAGAAATGAAGAACTGAGGTGAAAAAAACTAGGAATAACCCACTCCATAGAATATATAAACAACAGATAAAATAGTTTGGCCACGTAGCAAGACAAAGTGATCAAAACACAACACAACGAGCCTTCAATGAACGTTGCCAGAATTCCAGACCCAAGGGTCGACCACGAAAATGATGGATTGACGAAATATTAGAAACTCTAGGAAACATAATAGCAGCAGGGGCGAACAGAAGAGCTAAAGACCGCAAATTGATAATCCCGTCGACGCTGAAAGGCAAATGAGGAAGGAACGAAGAAGAAGACTGAAAGATATTACAAGTGAGCTAAAAGTTTGATTCACAAGTTACAGTTTGTTAGGGTATTATTTCCTTTAAGAGTTTCCGTATGGAAGCTTTTTATCGACGCAAAGGAAGTGATTTCGGAGACAAAATTGTTCATGGTTTTAAGAATCAATCTACATATTTATATTTATCTGACATGTAACATATTATATATCAATATTTAGATAATTGAACAAGCTATTAGATTTCACCAATATCAAGATGATACATGACATGTAAAAAGAATATGGTTTGATGGCGTTCACACTAATATAATTTAACGTGGCGCACTATGTGGCGGAACTTACGCTGCCGAAATCGGCATGGCGCACAGTGCGGCGAAACGCACGGAAAAAGCTAAGAGTTTCCGAAAGCCACAACTTGTTTCTTGTTCAATTAACCAAAATGTTTGCTCTAAGTTTTCTCATTTCTTTTTCCCCAAATGCCAGTTGACTTCCATTATTTTGTGGCCAATATTTGTAATCTACTACCGAAACTACTGATTTTAGTGCTCTGTGCACACCGTGAGTTGTGTTTTTCATCCAGATTGTTCTTCGATATTCCGATTGCTTACGATGAATGATGATATCGTATGACGGGGAATAGATGGCTGTGTTCACTTTCTATGCGGTTTCGCCTTATGTCTTTTGGCGTGTACTGGGACTGCTATGATGGGGACTGCAGCTACCTTTCTTTGTTTGGAAGATGAGATATCAAATCGGATGATTCCACTGGCACGGGCGGTTGACCAATTATGGATTTTAATTCGTTTGCAGTGATACCGGGGCCTTCCATAACCATCTGGACTCTAAAATCTTGGCACATTCAAGAAAGTCAGCACCACACATTCAATGAAAGAGTACAACAAAATTGCAGTGCTGCTGTAAAGCTGGTAGCAAGAGGGGTCGGCTGTAACGTACACTCCACCATAGGTATGTTGACAGCTTTACAAATAAGGATCACAAAAACAGAGGTTTCGGGCTTTTCCAGAGAAGGAGAACACAAACGGACAAGCGGTAAGGATAAACTCTAGGACGTCAAGAACGTGCGAAACAGGTAAATCAAGGAGAAATAACAAGAGGGATATGAGATGAAATGATAAAACGAAAGGGAGATGTACTACAATATAGAAGGATAACAATTGATTTTTTTTTTCTCACTGATACCGAAAAGGTGTCGAGGTTATATCATTTGTCGTTCTTGAGCTGCTCGAACTGTCTGAATTAGTGATTTTCTTTTGTCGTTACATGTCTCTGACACCGCATCTATCCATCTTCTTCTGGGTCTTCGTCTTGGTCTTTTTCCGTGCATCCACGAGAAGAACGCCCTTGATGGTGATTGGTAAGGATTCATTCTGACCAGGTGGCCAAACCATTGAAGTTGTTGTTGTTCTATATATTCTTGGCAGGGTTAAACAATTGATAATATGTACAAATTAGTAAGCTAAAATATTTATGAAATTAAACTGAGGCACAATCCAAAAGTTCAAACATTGAAACAGGCTTTTTTTCGACAGCTTCATTCTGACTTCTTACAACAGAACCTGGGGGATTGGTTGGTCTCGTGGCAAGACGCCGGCCTCGAGACAGAGAGGCTGTAGGTTCAAATCCCGGCTACCCGGATGGGATTTTCATTTATGATTTCTCTCTGCGGCAACCACCCCTGGTCTCAGCAACGAGGCCCGGCTTGAAACGTCAATTACTCATCAACGGAAGAAATATGAGTACCTCCGAAGTCGGTGTTATCTGCCTGTGCGCAAGGCTGCCAGGGAAAAACGGATTAACACGCAAAATTCAGTTCCTAGTCTCTAGGGACTTCGTCAGAGGTAAAAGCTGGCGAACGAAAAAAAAATAAATAAATAAAGAACATAATCTATTGCATACTGCTTTTTTTTTTTTAACTCACTACATTTCAACTTCATTGCATCTCTGACTTGAACAAATTCTGCAGTTTAAAACAGAATTTTCTATTTTTTCCGCTTTGAAGTTGAACAGTGTTCTTTATATTTATGCGTGCCTTATACAAATAAACATTTATCTCTTGTAAATTCAAACTAAATTCATCGACATCTCGAAGAGCATCACAGTCTAGATTCAAATCTACAGCAAGTTAATGTAATGTTATTTTCCATTATATAAATCCTTCCTTTAATTCTTTACTTTTAAAAAAAGTATCTTCTTATCGTTTCATCTCCTCCTTCTTTGTACTATTAGGTTTATTGCTCCAGAACATGTGGTAAAGTATAAATTCATTTCGTTGTTTGTTTGCGTTGTCCCTGTGTTCTGAAGAAGGCCACATGTAGGCCCAAACGTCATATATTTTTTATTTCGTTAAGTTGTCCCAACACCAATGCTAAACACATCCTCCCACTTTTTTGTTCCCTTAAAACATACCTAAGCGAACTGTTTTATGACCTTGTCTTCTTTTGCTTCTTGAAAATAATAAACCGCGGCATCACAATCTTGCCCCACAGGATTATCACAAATGTTTATTGTACCAAATTGTCAAAACTCAACACTGAAATTTCATTTTGCGATCACAGTTCCATCTACTCTGGTGTTTACAAGACCTTTGTGAAAAGTAAAGAGCCACCGTCACGCCAAGTGGCGTATAGGGAATATGGTATTAGTGACCATACATTTTACAGACCTTCAGCACATGATTTTTGGGTAATGTGGTCGGTATTACGCCCGTTCCGCTTTACTTTCCCAGAAAAAAAACTCAGTACCCATTTAAGGTTGGGTGAACCCGGAAGCCGTCGGTTGGGATCGAACCCTACCCCTTGTCCTTTGTAGTCCAGTTCATTAACCACTGAGCTATCGCGGCTCTTACAAAACCTTTACTGTCAATAAATGATAAATCTTGGGCGCGAGGTGGGGGGGAGGGGGGGCAAGATGAGCACTCTGTAATGTTTAAATCTATTGGCTTGTCAGCAATACGCCTCCTTGTATTGATCAATAGTGACAAAGCCCGCAGGCAGTGATCAAGATTTATATATAAAGCTTATGTTAATGAAAGGGAATATAAATTCGGCACAGGCAGATGGGAGCCTCGGTGGCAGAGTGGTTAGTGTGCTCGCTTCCTCATTTGGAGGTTCTGGGTTAGATCTCCAGAAGTGGGGGATTTTTATTCGGATCGACGAGGCTTCGAGGTTCACCCAGTCTCTAAAGACGGGTAACACATTTTTTGGGGACGTAAAGGTAAGCTAGAGAGATACAGACCACATCACCCAAAAATATGCCGTGGACATAGAAAATATTGTCACTAACATCATATTATCCAAGCGTCTAACAAAGTGTGAAGGGAACAGTCTTTATTTTTAATTTGCATGGAGATGACATCATCGTCATCTGACTTTCGTTCCACATTACTCTGTTCCCAGAACATAGTATCAATTCTATTGTTGACTGTCTACCGTGCCACGACGCCAGATTATCCTGTATCTTTTTTCTTTATCGTTCCCGATCTCTTTTTATTCATTTTCTTTTGCCAGTTGCAACCAAATATTCCAACTTTCATCTTTTTCAGGATGTGTCCGATAAAACGTCAATCATTTCTTTCTGGTGATTTTAGGAGTTCTCTTTTTGTAATAGCTTCATATAGAATTTCCTCGTTGAAAATTTTAGCTGTCCAGGGAACTTGCAAACATTCTTCTGAGAAATCCCATCTATGTGGTTTCTAATAATCTTTCCATTCGTTGGTCTACTGTCCATAATTCATTTTCATAGGTTAGAATTTGCTCTATATATCATCATCATCATCGAGTGCCGTCTCCGCAACGAAGGTTGGCTACCATGGAGCGCCATTCTGCTATGTCTCTTGCATTGATGGTGCAGGTTGTCATAGGCTGATTTGTCCATCTTTTGATGTTACTCGTCCATGTTAGTCTTGGCCTGCCTCTGCCTCTTTTACCTTGTATTTTCCCCTCCAGAATTACTTTTAGTAGGCTGTTGTGTCTTTTAACATGGCCCAAAAAATCGCATTTGTCTTGTTTGAATTGTGTTTAGTAGTTCTCTTTTCATTTTAGTTGTTTTAATACTTCGTCGTTTGTTTTCTTTTCCTTCCATCCAATTCTACCTATTCTTCTATATATCCACATTACAAAGGCTTCAATTCTCTGTTCTGTTTTCTTGTCTAATGTCCATGTTTCTGCACCATATAGGAATATTGAGAAGATGTAACATTTTGCTATTCTTAGTTTTAGCTCTGGTGTTATTTGTTTTGATGTTAATATGTTCTTCATGGCATTAAAATTACTTTTTGTCATTCCTATTCTTTTGTTTATTTCAGTTGTACATTTTCCATCACTGGTTATAGTATGTCCAAGGTAGTTGTAGTTCTGAACTGTCTCAAGGTCTATTCCTTCAATTTTGATATCCACTTGTGGGTTTTGAGTATTTCCTTTGTTTATGATTGTAGTTTTAGTCTTTTTAATATCCATATCTAATCCATATTTTTTGCTTATCATGTTTATTTCATTAAGTAATTGTTGTAGATCTTTATGATTTTCTGCTAGTAGTACAGTATCGTCAGCATATCTTAGGTTATTGATTATCTTTCCATTAATTTGTAGGCCTGGCATCTCTATGATGTTTTTAAAGATTTGCTCAATTTATAGATTGAACAAGCTTGGTGATATGATGCATCCCTGTCTTACTCTTCTTTTTATATCAATGGGTGTATGTATCATGTGTAGTCTATATATCACAGACGAACTATCTTACTCACTTCTATTAACATAGACTTGCAGCACAAAACTGTTTTTTTTTCATTTTCTGCAATGTTTGGTCTGTGCTATTCTGTTTTTCATTGCTGTGGTGCATGGAGAAAACAGATTTAGAAATATTTTGAAAGTTACTTGTCATGAGCATTTATCATAAATAAATTATCATTTATGTACAAACTGGTTAAACTATAAATATAATATTTGCATGTAACTATCGTATTAGGAAGTGGAGCTAACAACTTTTCTGTTCTCTTTTAAGGTAAAGGTCAAGTACGAGACTTGAATCGGCGTCTTAGCTCGCGAGTTTTCCATATGTTCTCGGCCGCCTAACAAGAAGTGTTCTGAGACTTCTGGATAGTGTCGCTTCAAGCATCGAAACTCACTATGGGAAGCGGCATTTCTCACCTTCCCAGAGTACGACCCTGGTAGCAATTTCTGCCATCGGCTGGGTCGACCGCGGGGATATTTTTTTCCCAACCACGAGTACAATTCACACTGCTTCCGGGGGGAATCGAACACGGGTTGTCCGAACGTCGGTAGTCCAGTCGAGTGATTTTCCCAACTAGGCTACCGAAGTCCCCGTATTCTGTTCTTGTCTGCTTTAACCATCCATTGGGACATATGCCATCAAGGTTCCTTTAATTCTTTCTCTTCTTTTCAGTCATTTCCAATCTTCTCCAGATGTCATCATTTTTGTGAATTCGTCTCGAGATTTCATGTCCACGTATTTCTATGTCTTCCCCGTTTTATCTTTCCCTGTGGGTTTCAGGTGAGAGCTTCTTTGATAATGCTTGTAGTTGGCTTGAGACACAAATGTGTCTCATAACCATTTCGTTTTTGACATTTTTTTGTTCATTTTGGGGTGACGTGTTCTCAGCAAAAATCACCATTCTAATGGATTCTCATCGGAAATGTCCTTCGTATCTGACGATATTGCGAGTGTATATGTGCACGTTTTTTTTATTCCTGGATGATGTTCTCCGTGTTTTTGAACCATATATAGGACAAACTTGGTACTTGTAGCAGATTTAAGAAAGAAAATAATGTTACATTTAAACAAATGTTGTTAATCGTATACCAAATTCTAGAACCAAAATATACATTTTATTATAAAACGGGACGCTATGGGCAGTGAAAGTCCTTCGACATCTTTGTTGATCGGAACCTACGAAATCTTTTCATCTAAGTTTGTAGTTTGTGCTGTGACCTAATTAATCGTATCTCTGTCTATAAATAGACATGTCTAAGTGGAAAGTACTTAGGCTTCACCGATTCTCTTCTTAAACGTTAACATTTCATCTGCTTGTATTTCATCTCCTAGGCTAAGTGTGGTTTAAAACAATTCAAGAGTCTGATGCCTACAGTGACAATATTATGTGTTTTAGTTATTTATTATTTTAGTGAACAAAACAGCCTAAAACAACAGAAGCTCGGTTGTACTCACTTTAACATATGAGGTCATATCATATAGAGGTTCTCAACTTGGGCGAACGGATGTTCAGTACTTATTGAACTGATCTTACGAGGTCATATCATATAGAGGTTCTCAACTTGGGCGAACGGATGTTCAGTACTTATTGAACTGATCTTTTGAGGACGAAGCGATGGGTTTCAATTCGATCAACGGATCGAATAAATTTGTGCTGAATATTATTTTTCTGTGAAAGAAAGACGGAACTGGCGTAACACTGACCAAATTTTTTTAAAATTATTTATAAATGTTTTTTTTTATTAATTTAAAGTTGCCAAACACCTTTTTTTAACTCAGAATTTCCTCCTTGATCTTTTTAGCAGTTCAGGGAACCCTCAACATTTTTCTGAGAAATCCCATCTCTGTGATCTTTAATCGTCTTTTCCTTTGTTTATCCACTGTCTCTAGCTCACTTCTAGTGCGCTTCAACATATATAATTCCTACTGTTCCTCGTTGACAATATTACATAAACACTGATATATATATATATATATAAACGTTACCTGTGTACACACCTTTGCAGGTTGGATCTACCACTGGATTATCATCATTTAGCCATAGAGGAACAGCGAGAGAGAGAAGGCGTGGAAGTTTGGCGTAATCACTTGAAAGATCAGGGAAGTGACGATAATGATGACGATAACGTTGCAGGTGGTCAAGCACGCGAAGGTAATATGACGTCACTTCAGATGACGAGAGAGTTTTATTGTCTTTTTTAAAGTAAACAACAGATGCCCATATTTGTTGCTTAAATCTAATATCAGATTATACGGACCAATATATAGGGACGTTAGTAAACTAGACTACTAAGGTATAAAGCTAGGATTCGATTCTGATTGACGGCTTCCAGGTTCACCCAGCCTTCAATGACATCAGATTTGTTTTGTTTTTTTCCTGGGAAGGTAAAGCTGCAAAGACGTAATAATGACCATATTACTGCAAAAATAATGTGCTACAGGTCTAACAAAAAATATGGGCACTGACATCATATTTCCTATACGCCATGTGGCGTGATGTGGCTCTTTGTATGGCTTTTGGGGTCTTGATGGACGGTTGAAAGCAATCATGATAAGTCAGTTGTTTGGTAAAATATTAGTGTCTTATGCTGGATCTTTCGCCCATCCTTTAATGGGTATCTGATTTTTTTTCTGGGATAGTAAAGCGGCAAGGGCGTAATACCGACCACATTACCCCAAAAATCATGTGCTGAAGGTCTGTAAAATTTATGGTCACTAACACCATATTCCCTATACGCCACTTGGCGTGACGGGGGGTACTTTACATTTTTTTAAATGCTGGATGTTGATTTATTGAACAGCTTCTCTCGTGGCTGAATCTGGCAATATTTGATAGACAGATTTGACCGCAGAATGAACAAGATGTATGGCTGGTGTCTGACCTCGTCTCTTTTCTCCTGCACCTTTTGTCTTCAGAATTGATATCAGCGCTGCCTCTAATGTTGCTGTGCTGTTGGTTTTTCTTTTGTTCTCTATTTGCTACAATATGCAGGCAGATTATTCCAGTTTCTTTCGCTGATAGAGAATTCATTGAAGAAATCCCTGCAAAGATCCTCAAGTCTTAGTACTGGTCTGCCGATAGTTTTTTTTCTGTCGCTAAGTTCGCCATACAATATTTGTTTAGAAATACGAATGTTTGCCATTCTTCTTACATGACCTAGCCACCTTAGTCTCCAACTCCTCATTGTTGCCATGATGGATGGGAGTTTGGCTCGCTGTAAGACATTAGAGTTGGTTACTTTGTCCCGCCATTTGATATGTATTATCTTGTGAAGGCAACGTACATGAAAGCTGTTTAACCTTTTCTCCTGCCCTGCATAGGTAATCCAAGTTTCTGATCCGTATAGAAATGCACTAAGCACACAACTCTGGTACATTTTGTTTGTAGTGAAATATCAAACTGTACTTCTTAAGAATGGGAGTAGGCATTTATGTGCACGGTTATAGTAAAGCTGGTGGAAGGAAAAGTAGAAAAGCTTTAGTGTTATAAGAGTTGACAAGAAACTTTTCTACGTTGCAGCCTAATGATTTACCTTCAGCTGGGACGTAGGTAACTCACAAAAACAGAAACTAGAAAACTAAAAAAATATAGTACATTATTATATTTGTCTATGTATAGGAAACAAAGTCTAGCAAAGGCAACATAAAAATGTAATGTCACGAATAACATACGGCGCAATAACAAGCCAGTAAAGTTAAAACTAATGATGACATGTATTTTCTCAATAACAACATATGGCTGTGAATTATAGACAATGAATAAAAGTGGTTCATTCAAAAAAATGCTACGAGAGAATCCTTAGGATACCTTGTATAGTGAAAAAAAAAACAATGAAGACATTAAAAAACCTAAACATTGGAGGGGGGGGGGGAGAGGGGGGGGGTTTGTTATAATCAACATAACAGAAAATTAAAATACTACACCCACAGTAAAAGACACAGTGGGCTGGGGAAAAAAATACAATAATGAAAGGCATTGTTCCAAGAGGACGAACATGGCCAAACTATTAAATTTATTTCTTGAAACATTCTTCTGTGTGGGTTGGTTCCTGTCTATGAACATCTTATAGTTTATCAAATCGCTTCTCTTTCAAGTCTATTGGTGTTAAGAGGACCAAAAGGAAATGCTATAGTTGGAGTGAATGGGTTATTTTTATTTGCTTAACTTTGTGTATTTCCATCTTGATGTTGACATCGATTGTGACGCATTAAACCGCTGTCCGCAGAAGTGATCTTTATTAAAATTAACCGCTCTCTGTGAATGCTCTTATATAACATAAAGCACTTTTTAGAAAGAATCTTTAAAAAATAAACCTTTGTCCATAACGTATTTTTAACAAATAAACATTTGTCCAGAACTTATCTTTAACAAATAAACCTTTGTCCAGAACTTATCTTTAACAAATAAACCTTTGCCCAAAATTTATCTTTAACAAATAAACCTTTGTCCAGAACTTATCTTTAACAAATAAACATTTGTCCAGAACTTATCTTTAAAAAATAAACCTTTGTCCAGAACTTATCTTTAAAAAATAAACCTTTGGCCAGAACGTAGCTTTAAAAAATAAACCTTTTTTGTCCAGAAACTAGCGGTTCCAAGATGGTCGATTGTAGTTCATGTTCTCTCGACCGCTGCAGGAATTGCATTTGAGTACTGATTAATTTCAGCTCTCCAATGCAATTTTTTGCAAGTCAATATGATGTTCCACTTAATAAATTTGCGCCAATGGCACGGAGTCGTACACTGGACAATATTCATCTTCGACAATTCAAGTGTTGTGAATGCGACCGTCCCCCGTCTAGAGTTGATATGCGGTTTACGTCAACACTTTGAGTGCTGTTCAATGGCCGTCGTTGGAATTGTTTGACGCCAATTATTTACATGTTACAACTCATTAATATGGACTGCTCTGCCAAGTCAACCGAAGATTTCACTTTAGGGATCTTTCACTGTGTTTCATGCGTTGTTGGCTACATTCACTACAATAATTTATGGGCGCAGCCATTGTTGTGTGTATTACGTCATCATGATCACTGATTGTATATCCCTAGACCGGCCGTACGCTAATGATGAAAGGCAAAATGACGGAGCTTTATTAATGACTTTGCAGCAGCGGGGTGACACCCAAAATTTCATGTTAGTCAGGAGGGATGGTGTCTAGATTCAAGAGAGCTACTGTGAGATAGAGGGTAGACATGTGAACTGGTTTATAATTTCACAAATTCACATTGCAGGGAGATCTTACGGTTTGTTGTTTGATGTGCGACGGGAGTAGTATAGTATGTCAATTAGGACGGATAAAAGTGCCTTTGAAGGCACCTAAATCCTTATATAAATAGTCTACCCGTACATCGAGGCACATTTTTTGGTGCCGTTTTTCCTTATATGAGAGTCTTCATTTTTTCTTATATGAGAGTCTACCCGCCCATTTTGGTTCCGGTGACCTCTCGTTGACCTCTCGTTGACCTCTCGTGGTGTTGTGAAGGCGTCGAAACGCAGATAAATCCTTATATAAATAGTCTACACGCAGATCGAGGCACAATTTTTGGTGCCGTTTTTCCTTATATGAGAGTCTACCCGCCCCTTTTTGTTCCGGTCGTGGTGGTGGTGGTGACCTCCCGGTGACCTCCCGGTGACCTCCCGGTGACCTCTCGTGGTGACCTCCCGCTGCGGTGGTGTTGTGAAGGGGTGGTGAAGGGGTGGTGAAGGGGCGGCGGTGGTATCATAACTTTCATATTCTTTGTACTTTCAATGGTTCCGTAACTTTCATAAATCTATTCTTTCTTTATACTCTCATTCAATAAAAACAGTGACAAGTTTATTTATTGTTTTTAAAAACTTCCTTTAGAATTAAAGGTAACAGCTTAGGCCGTTACACACGCTACACGCCAAATGCGAAACACAGCGTTAATTAAGCGAGAGATCAAAGAGTTCCCGGTAGGCGCGCAGCAAGGGGCCGCAAGATCAAAGAGTTCACGGTAGGCGCGAGGCGACCTCGCGCAGCGAGGGAGCCGCGTTTAACGTTAAGCGCGATCAAAGAATCCGCTTCCCGTATGAACATCAAAGAATCTGCCTCCCGTGGTGAAATATCCGTCGCCGGTAAGTGTTCATCAGGAGAGTCATTTAACAGGGGAATTTTACGATACCGATGTTTTAATGTGAGACGCTTGGGGGTAATTAATATCTTTGCGCTGGTTCGTGTTCAAAGACCGTGTTTCGCTGTGAAAAGTTTTGATTGAATGTTTGAGTGCCAGACTGGCCAGGGCTACGGACTTTTTATCATCTGAAGATTAGAATACCACTTATCAGGGGAATTTTAGTGGGTGGTTGTTTTAATGTGAGATGTTTAGGGGAAATTAACACTGACAAGTTTATTTATTTATTGTTTTATTCGTATATATCTCACAATAGATAACACAGGGGTAGACAATAATGTATTGTTTAACTATTGTACATTATAGACAAGTATAATACATAAGAAACAAAGTAGTTTATTTACAAGTGTTATACATGATAGTGTTAAATCGATAAAGGGGAGGTGGTCACGTTGTCAGAATGGACCTGTCGCTTGATGGGGTGAGGTAGTAAGTTGGAAGTTGTAGTAGTAGGTTAGAAGTTGGCGTGTATTAGAGGAAGTTGGTTGTGGAGGTAGTTGGTAGTAGAAGTTGTAGTAGTGAAAGTTGTAGTTGTAGACGTAGTCGGTGTAGAAGTTGTAGTAGTGAAAGTTGTAGTAGAACAGGGGACGACGTTCAAATTAACAGACGACGACTTTTATTCGACTGACTCAACAAGCAAAGACCAAAACGTTACTCCCAAACCAACGAAAGCTTAGACTTTGGAGTTCTATATCTTTAGCACTTCAACGAATAACAGACAACAGTAATGGTGAACCTTACAGATAAGAAAACTTAGTTCCAAACCCCAAAATTTCGTCTCATAACTAAAAAGTTGAACTCAAAACATTAAAAATCTAGGTCCAAAGTCAAAATAGTTAGACACGGTAGGGCAAAAGGGCATATTCTTTCCAACCAATACTCCATATTCTTCTACACATCTGCATCTCGAAGCCTTCGAATTTATATTCAATGTTTGGCTACTGACAATGTGGCAGTCATTTCGTTGTAATGGTCATCTCGTTGTAACAGACACGTATGTCATGTCGTTGTAACAGACACGTATGTCATGTCGTTTTATCAGAGACGTATGGTATGTCGTTGTAATAGCCATGTCGTTGTATCAGTCATGTCGATGTAGTAGACACGTATGTCATGTCAATGTAACAGTCATGTCAATGTAACAGTCATGTCAATGTAACAGTCATTTCGTTGTAATAGTCATCTCGTTGTAACAGTCACGTATGTCATGTCGTTTTATCAGAGACGTATGGTATGTCGTGATGGATCATGTAGGTTGTCGACTGGGCCATGATGGATCATGTAGGTTGTCGACTGGGCCATGATGGATCATGTAGGTTGTCGACTGGGCCATGATGGATCATGTAGATTGTCGACTGTGCCATGATGGATGATGTAGATTGTCGACTGTGCCATGATGGATGAATGTAGGTTGTCGACTGTGCCATGATGCTTGTATGTAGGTTGTCAACTGTGCCATGATGGATGAATGTAGGTTGTCTAGTGTCGCATGATGGTTATATGTATGTTGTCTAATGTGCCATGATGGATGAATGTAGGTTTTCTAATGTGCCATGATGGATGAATGTAGGTTTTCTAGTGTGTCGGGATGGCTGAATGTAGGTTCTGTCTAGTGTGTCGTGATGAGTGTATGTAGATTGTCTAGTGTGCCATGATGGTTGTATGTAATTGTCGAGTATGCTCCAACAAATCACCGCGCCATTTAAACTTCTTTGAACACAATGGACACAGATGTTCACCAGAAGAAACTTCATTATGAGAAACCATCTGGAGAAAATCCAATAACCCTTTCGTCAACCATATTTAACATACCTAGTTTAACTTCATCAAACATCAAGCTCAACAATACTTAGCATGCCTACTTTAAAAACATCGATACAATTGAATAACCTTTTATCGATAAGCCTTAACGTACTTTAAGAGAAAATATTCCAACTTACAGTGTAAAATAGAATCTCAATCCGTTAGAATGAATAGTAACTTTCCTTGAAGCAACCAAACTTATAACACGAAAGCCCTGAAGGGTCTTGTTTAAATATAGCCTGGTAACAAATGAATACATTATCCAATCAGTGAGTGATTATGCCAACTTCGACTGATATCTGGATTAACCAATTAGAGAAGAGCATTAACATTGGAGGCGGAGCAAAGAAATGACTGACATCTGTATTATAACCATTCAGAAAAGAGCATTAACATGGGAGGCGGAGCAAAGAAATGGCTGACATCTGTATTATAACCAGTCAGAAAAGAGCATTACTATGAACGGCAGAGTGATTAACCAATTATAGAAGAGCGTAACTTTGAAAACGGTTCCAGTTCCATCTTAAGGTAAATGAATTGGTCGGGTTCTCATCGAGGATCGTGGGCGTTTCTGGTCCATAGAATGTGTTTGGATAAACTTATGTAGGAGTTTATGTTCCTGGGGGTTGATATTATTCACACATATGATAAGGCGTATAAGAAACATTCCAAGTTTTATAACGCGATGGCTAACCTAGTATACACATGATCGGAGAGAAATGAGCTGTTATTTACTGGAATAATTCAGCGAGTCGGTGGTCATGATATCTACGCCACGTTTGTAACCATCGTTATCGAAATACTTTCAGATCGAATTCGCAATTTCGGTCGTCTTGTTGTTCTATATACCCTCGCCTATCGATTAGTTAAGAATCATGTCAAAGACATGTTCGACTCTGATTCCGACATTTGTGTTTTAGAAACGGACTTTGGTACTTGGACCGGTGGTATCATCGGAAGAGAATTTGGAGAGTGGTTACTAAAAGAAGGTGGTTTGGAAAATTTTCTAGACCTCTCTAACGAAGAAGCTACAACACTGTGGACTCTACTTCACAACAGCCTTTGGTCTTTAAGAGCTTTACCTAGAAATGTGAGTTTATATATTTTCCCTAATAAAAGTTTGGTAACCCCACAGCATTTGTTACTGCCTTACAATATTGTTTACCAGGTCACGACACCCTCTCACAATGATGATGAGGGTTGTCCTGTAGTAGGCCTGTGATTGTAATAAGAATGGTTTGCTCCAGCTTTGAAATCTGAAATTTTCACAAAAAGAGATGGTGTTACTCAGTTCCCCTATAATGGGGATGTTGAGTTACTAAAAATAGATTTTGATCTCTGATGCAATACCTGATTAGTTACTAAAAATAGAATGTGACCTATGCTCCAATAACAGAATACTCATTGCCCTGGTGACCAATTGAGACTGATGGAAAAGTGAATTCCCAGTCATAGAAAAGTATGTTGTCACGATAGGTGTGTCAATAACAAGGAATAAAAATCATTAAAGACATCCTAATTAAGTTGTGAAATTTTGGTGGTTGAGAGATAAATCTGAAGATAAGCACATCAAACTATAAGAACAAGGAAACAATCGTATATTACACACTCTTAGAGCCAGTGTTAAGTTAACACGTATTTAGTTAAAATAGAAGGTTATAAATTGAGTAGAGGTAAACTTATACCTTATGGCTCATCTACTTTTTCGAAGAAACTAATTAAAATTAAAATAAGTCAAATAAAAACAAACAAATATGATCTTTTTATAATGTTTATTTTCACAATAAAACTAGACAACACATGTTACACATTCAAATGTTTATAATTGAACAATGATGCTTTAAATAGTGCAAATATGGATACAAATCATCTAAAAAAGTACACATATAACAACATATGTGTATAGTGCTTAAATTACAAGTTTACGTGGTCTCCCACGTGGTTTTTTAAATACACAAGGATCGCAAAATTTAACACAATTTTGTTTATTGTTCTTAATAACATAAGATCCATCAGTTATATTAGTGATCGAACGGGGGTCAATTCGTTTGTGAGCTGTGTCTGTGAGAACAGTCGAAAGATCACTCTGTTGATACTGGAAGTCGTCATAAAAGGAAGGAGCAGCGATCGACCACTCACCCTCATTGGCTGTTTGTTCTCTGTCATAGTCTGAGCGAAATGTAGAAGCTCCATCAGTGGTTGCTTGTATACTGTCACACTCATTGGCCGTTTGTTCTCGGGCATAGTCTGAGCGAAATGTAGAAGCTCCATCAGTGGTTGCTTGTATACTGTCACACTCAGCTGAGAGAATCGTAGACGCATCACCTGTGGCTACTCGTAGTCTGTCACACTCTGAGAGAATCGTAGACTTCAGACCCACTAAAGTCTCAAATTCAGGCTGTGTTAGTGTTATACCGTAACGTGTTGGGAATTTCAACCCCGTTTTGCCATCGTATTTTCTAAGATGAATTAAAGTCTTTGCTCGATATCTCGAAACTGAGACAGCCTTCAAACCATTCTTCTGTAGAGGCTTTACATACTCGCCATTACGAGCGGCATAGAAAAAAGCACCATCACAGTCAACATTAACAGCGGAATCACACATATCCATTCTAACGGACTCCATTCTAAAAAGCACACGACTTGGTAGCAGGGATCTGACTTTCTGTATGTAGCAGCACTGAGAACGGCTGCCCTTTATACCCTGTAACAAGGGGGCGTGGTCAGTCTATTTATAGTAACCAATGGAATACGTTCTATTTATAGTAACTGATGCAATACGTCATTGGACGTGATGAGACATGTTCAGAGAGCGGCCATCTTTGATGAGTCATGGGAAGTTTGTTCCACGAAGCCGATGTATCCATGGAGTCATCAAAACAAATGATGATCCAGAGGGCGGGTCCTACACTGACAAGTTGGAGACAAACTCGAGTATAGCATGTTATGCTCATTAGAGGGAAGTGTTCTTGAGAACACAGGATTGGGCTTGGCAAGTAAAATATCAACTAAACTTTAGTTTCTATTACTTCTGAAATACTTTTTTAGAATCTTGGCTCTGTGATCAATAGCTAGGATGGGGGAAATAATTTTGCCACATTCTTGTATACGGTTTATGAAGCGCTCCTTGTCTATAGAAAACTGCTGCCAAGAATAATTGGGTTCGTCATTTTCATCATCGTGGATTGTTAAAACAATCGTTTCTTCACAAAAATGAACCTAGAAGAAACGAGACAATTTAGGTTTAAAAGCCAGCAAAAACTTCTAAATGAAAAACACTTTATAATAAAATATCTCTTCACAACGCTGTAGCTGATGTCATTTCTCTTTGTTTCCCTCTGTCTTTTCACCCCTCACGTTTTCAAGTTGGTACAAGTTATTACAGCGGTTCTCATTACAAGTCACAACATCCAAGTATTGGATATCTCTTTCGCTTCTCACCTAGTAACCTATTGTCCATGAGTCTCTTGGGTAATTTAAACCTGCTTCTACGTAAAATTTACTCTACTCCAGAGGATAACACTTCAAAAGATTTACCAGTATTAATATTATTCCACTTGTCGTTTTCTTTGATGTTACAGTTACTTCTTTATGGTATTAACGATGAGTCCTTTATTTTTTTTTCGGTTTCCTTTACTATAACGTCAATCATTACTAGCAACTAGTTTCAAAATTTTCATTACATGTGGAAATTTACTATTTATCATCATCAATAAAGATAATGTCTCTACTAGTTGTGTAATAACCCAGTAATAAAGATAACGAAGGAGAAACAGAGAATATCAAATCAAAAGGTAAACTCGACTCCAAAGCAATTACCTACATTGGTAGCTCTATCGTTTAGTGTATCACCTTGCTGGCTGCAAGCGTATTGTTCGTTCCACGTTGCGTTAATTTGTTCAAAATAAATATCATGTTCAAAGATTTGTATATCTCTATTACCAGTCGAGGAGTGGTTGTTAATTATTTCAGTTGGAATCTCCAGTCTTCCAGCTCCCTGATTTTGAGAGCCGGTGATGTAGGTGTCAGAGGTTTCACTAGAGTTTAAAAACCTTTCACGTATATTTGTCTTTTTGAAAATTGAGTCTAAAGTTAAACCATTATTAAAATTACCACTAGACCATATTGTCGTGGTTTGCATGCTCATTGACAAATCACTATCGTCATCACTGTCTTCCTCTTCTGAACTTGAGTTTCTTCGAAAAAGTAGATGAGCCATAGGTATAAGTTTACCTCTACTCAATTTATAACCTTCTATTTTAACTAAATACGTGTTAACTTAACACTGGCTCTAAGAGTGTGTAATATACGATTGTTTCCTTGTTCTTATAGTTTGATGTGCTTATCTTCAGATTTATCTCTCAACCACCAAAATTTCACAACTTAATTAGGATGTCTTTAATGATTTTTATTCCTTGTTATTGACACACCTATCGTGACAACATACTTTTCTATGACTGGGAATTCACTTTTCCATCAGTCTCAATTGGTCACCAGGGCAATGAGTATTCTGTTATTGGAGCATAGGTCACATTCTATTTTTAGTAACTAATCAGGTATTGCATCAGAGATCAAAATCTATTTTTAGTAACTCAACATCCCCATTATAGGGGAACTGAGTAACACCATCTCTTTTTGTGAAAATTTCAGATTTCAAAGCTGGAGCAAACCATTCTTATTACAATCACAGGCCTACTACAGGACAACCCTCATCATCATTGTGAGAGGGTGTCGTGACCTGGTAAACAATATTGTAAGGCAGTAACAAATGCTGTGGGGTTACCAAACTTTTATTAGGGAAAATATATAAACTCACATTTCTAGGTAAAGCTCTTAAAGACCAAAGGCTGTTGTGAAGTAGAGTCCACAGTGTTGTAGCTTCTTCGTTAGAGAGGTCTAGAAAATTTTCCAAACCACCTTCTTTTAGTAACCACTCTCCAAATTCTCTTCCGATGATACCACCGGTCCAAGTACCAAAGTCCGTTTCTAAAACACAAATGTCGGAATCAGAGTCGAACATGTCTTTGACATGATTCTTAACTAATCGATAGGCGAGGGTATATAGAACAACAAGACGACCGAAATTGCGAATTCGATCTGAAAGTATTTCGATAACGATGGTTACAAACGTGGCGTAGATATCATGACCACCGACTCGCTGAATTATTCCAGTAAATAACAGCTCATTTCTCTCCGATCATGTGTATACTAGGTTAGCCATCGCGTTATAAAACTTGGAATGTTTCTTATACGCCTTATCATATGTGTGAATAATATCAACCCCCAGGAACATAAACTCCTACATAAGTTTATCCAAACACATTCTATGGACCAGAAACGCCCACGATCCTCGATGAGAACCCGACCAATTCATTTACCTTAAGATGGAACTGGAACCGTTTTCAAAGTTACGCTCTTCTATAATTGGTTAATCACTCTGCCGTTCATAGTAATGCTCTTTTCTGACTGGTTATAATACAGATGTCAGCCATTTCTTTGCTCCGCCTCCCATGTTAATGCTCTTTTCTGAATGGTTATAATACAGATGTCAGTCATTTCTTTGCTCCGCCTCCAATGTTAATGCTCTTCTCTAATTGGTTAATCCAGATATCAGTCGATGTTGGCATAATCACTCACTGATTGGATAATGTATTCATTTGTTACCAGGCTATATTTAAACAAGACCCTTCAGGGCTTTCGTGTTATAAGTTTGGTTGCTTCAAGGAAAGTTACTATTCATTCTAACGGATTGAGATTCTATTTTACACTGTAAGTTGGAATATTTTCTCTTAAAGTACGTTAAGGCTTATCGATAAAAGGTTATTCAATTGTATCGATGTTTTTAAAGTAGGCATGCTAAGTATTGTTGAGCTTGATGTTTGATGAAGTTAAACTAGGTATGTTAAATATGGTTGACGAAAGGGTTATTGGATTTTCTCCAGATGGTTTCTCATAATGAAGTTTCTTCTGGTGAACATCTGTGTCCATTGTGTTCAAAGAAGTTTAAATGGCGCGGTGATTTGTTGGAGCATACTCGACAATTACATACAACCATCATGGCACACTAGACAATCTACATACACTCATCACGACACACTAGACAGAACCTACATTCAGCCATCCCGACACACTAGAAAACCTACATTCATCCATCATGGCACATTAGAAAACCTACATTCATCCATCATGGCACATTAGACAACATACATATAACCATCATGCGACACTAGACAACCTACATTCATCCATCATGGCACAGTTGACAACCTACATACAAGCATCATGGCACAGTCGACAACCTACATTCATCCATCATGGCACAGTCGACAATCTACATCATCCATCATGGCACAGTCGACAATCTACATGATCCATCATGGCCCAGTCGACAACCTACATGATCCATCATGGCCCAGTCGACAACCTACATGATCCATCATGGCCCAGTCGACAACCTACATGATCCATCACGACATACCATACGTCTCTGATAAAACGACATGACATACGTGACTGTTACAACGAGATGACTATTACAACGAAATGACTGTTACATTGACATGACTGTTACATTGACATGACTGTTACATTGACATGACATACGTGTCTACTACATCGACATGACTGATACAACGACATGGCTATTACAACGACATACCATACGTCTCTGATAAAATGACATGACATACGTGTCTGTTACAACGACATGACATACGTGTCTGTTACAACGAGATGACCATTACAACGAAATGACTGCCACATTGTCAGTAGCCAAACATTGAATATAAATTCGAAGGCTTCGAGATGCAGATGTGTAGAAGAATATGGAGTATTGGTTGGAAAGAATATGCCCTTTTGCCCTACCGTGTCTAACTATTTTGACTTTGGACCTAGATTTTTAATGTTTTGAGTTCAACTTTTTAGTTATGAGACGAAATTTTGGGGTTTGGAACTAAGTTTTCTTATCTGTAAGGTTCACCATTACTGTTGTCTGTTATTCGTTGAAGTGCTAAAGATATAGAACTCCAAAGTCTAAGCTTTCGTTGGTTTGGGAGTAACGTTTTGGTCTTTGCTTGTTGAGTCAGTCGAATAAAAGTCGTCGTCTGTTAATTTGAACGTCGTCCCCTGTTCTACTACAACTTTCACTACTACAACTTCTACACCGACTACGTCTACAACTACAACTTTCACTACTACAACTTCTACTACCAACTACCTCCACAACCAACTTCCTCTAATACACGCCAACTTCTAACCTACTACTACAACTTCCAACTTACTACCTCACCCCATCAAGCGACAGGTCCATTCTGACAACGTGACCACCTCCCCTTTATCGATTTAACACTATCATGTATAACACTTGTAAATAAACTACTTTGTTTCTTATGTATTATACTTGTCTATAATGTACAATAGTTAAACAATACATTATTGTCTACCCCTGTGTTATCTATTGTGAGATATATACGAATAAAACAATAAATAAATAAACTTGTCAGTGTTAATTTCCCCTAAACATCTCACATTAAAACAACCACCCACTAAAATTCCCCTGATAAGTGGTATTCTAATCTTCAGATGATAAAAAGTCCGTAGCCCTGGCCAGTCTGGCACTCAAACATTCAATCAAAACTTTTCACAGCGAAACACGGTCTTTGAACACGAACCAGCGCAAAGATATTAATTACCCCCAAGCGTCTCACATTAAAACATCGGTATCGTAAAATTCCCCTGTTAAATGACTCTCCTGATGAACACTTACCGGCGACGGATATTTCACCACGGGAGGCAGATTCTTTGATGTTCATACGGGAAGCGGATTCTTTGATCGCGCTTAACGTTAAACGCGGCTCCCTCGCTGCGCGAGGTCGCCTCGCGCCTACCGTGAACTCTTTGATCTTGCGGCCCCTTGCTGCGCGCCTACCGGGAACTCTTTGATCTCTCGCTTAATTAACGCTGTGTTTCGCATTTGGCGTGTAGCGTGTGTAACGGCCTAAGCTGTTACCTTTAATTCTAAAGGAAGTTTTTAAAAACAATAAATAAACTTGTCACTGTTTTTATTGAATGAGAGTATAAAGAAAGAATAGATTTATGAAAGTTACGGAACCATTGAAAGTACAAAGAATATGAAAGTTATGATACCACCGCCGCCCCTTCACCACCCCTTCACCACCCCTTCACAACACCACCGCAGCGGGAGGTCACCACGAGAGGTCACCGGGAGGTCACCGGGAGGTCACCACCACCACCACGACCGGAACAAAAAGGGGCGGGTAGACTCTCATATAAGGAAAAACGGCACCAAAAATTGTGCCTCGATCTGCGTGTAGACTATTTATATAAGGATTTATCTGCGTTTCGACGCCTTCACAACACCACGAGAGGTCAACGAGAGGTCAACGAGAGGTCACCGGAACCAAAATGGGCGGGTAGACTCTCATATAAGAAAAAATGAAGACTCTCATATAAGGAAAAACGGCACCAAAAAATGTGCCTCGATGTACGGGTAGACTATTTATATAAGGATTTAGGTGCCTTCAAAGGCACTTTTATCCGTCCTAATTGACATACTATACTACTGACGGGGTTAATCCAATGACTAACTGTGTTTCATATGTTCGGATTTGGAGTCAAAAACGATGTCCTAACATCATCAAGCGCTATACATTAAAAAAAAAAAACATAACGATCATCATTTTCAGGAGGCAGTTAACTTCCGGTCAATATGGTGGATAGGCCGCAGGAACCATTAAAGGCTATGTCTGAGAAGTGTTCCTTGTTTCAGTTTCCTCATATTCCAAGTCCGGCTTGTTGGAGGAGCTACTGAGTTAAGTGCTAAGTGCACACCGTGAGCCTTGCGTTTCATCCGTTTCAGTGGTGTTTGAATATTCCGATTGTTTACGATGAATGATGATATCGTATGACAGGGAACAGACTGTTGTGTTCACTTTCTGTGCGGTTTCGCCTTATGTCTTTTGACGTGTGCTGAGACTGCTTTTATGGGGACTACAACTACCTTTCTTTGTGTGGGAGATGAGATAGTAATTCGGATGATTCCAATGGCACTGGCGGTTGAGCAATTATGGATTTTAATTCATTTGCAGTGATACCTGGGCCTTCCATAACCATAACCATAATCAAAAATAAATCTTTGTCCATAACTTATCTTTAACAAATAAACATTTGTCCAGAACTTATCTTTAACAAATAAACATTTGTCCAGAACTTATCTTTAACAAATAAGCCGCTGTTTATTTTTGCATTTGTATTTCTTAAACAAACAGTTTTCTGGGATTGCTATTTGCAATGTATTTCAATGTCCAGACCTTTTAAAAATAAAAAAAAAACTCTCTGTGGCAGCTTTTTAAAAAAATAACACACTGGGGCTGATTTCCAAAAACTAAATAAATCATTGTTTGCAGTTGCCATTTTAAAATTAACCGCTGTTTAGAGCTGCCCTTTAAAAATTAACCGCTGTTTGGAGCTGCCCTTTAAAAATTAACCGCTGTTTGGAGCTGCCCTTTAAAAATTAACCGTTGTTTGCAGCTGCCCTTTTAAAATTAACCGTTGTTTGGAGCTGCCCTTTAAAAATTAACCGTTGTTTGGAGCTGCCCTTTTAAAATTAACCGTTGTTTGGAGCTGCCCTTTAAAAATTAACCGTTGTTTGGAGCTGCCCTTTAAAAATTAACCGCTGTTTGGAGCTGCCCTTTTAAAATTAACCGTTGTTTGGAGCTGCCCTATAAAAATTAACCGTTGGTTTGGAGCTGCCCTATAAAAATTAACCGTTGTTTGTAGCTGCCCTTTAAAAATTAACTGCTGTTTGGAGCTGCCTTTAAAAAGTAACTGCTGTTTGGAGCCGCCCTTTTAAAATTAACCGTTGTTTGGAGCTGCCCTATAAAAATTAACCGTTGTTTGTAGCTGCCCTTTAAAAATTAACTGCTGTTTGGAGCTGCCCTATAAAAATTAACCGTTGTTTATAGCTGCCCTTTTAAAATTAACCGTTGTTTGGAGCTGCCCTTTTAAAATTAACCGTTGTTTGGAGTTGCCCTTTTAAAATTAACTGTTGTTTGGAGTTGCCCTTTTAAAATTAACCGTTGTTTGGAGCTGCCCTTTTAAAATTAACCGTTGTTTTGGAGCTGCCCTTTTAAAATTAACCGTTGTTTGGAGTTGCCCTTTTAAAATTAACTGTTGTTTGGAGTTGCCCTTTTAAAATTAACCGTTGTTTTGGAGCTGCCCTTTTAAAATTAACCGTTGTTTGGAGTTGCCCTTTTAAAATTAACCGTTGTTTGGAGTTGCCCTTTTAAAATTAACTGTTGTTTGGAGTTGCCCTTTTAAAATTAACCGTTGTTTGGAGTTGCCCTTTTAAAATTAACCGTTGTTTGGAGCTGCCCTTTTAAAATTAACCGTTGTTTGGAGTTGCCCTTTTAAAATTAACCGTTGTTTGGAGCTGCCCTTTTAAAATTAACCGTTGTTTGGAGCTGCCCTTTTAAAATTAACCGTTGTTTTGGAGCTGCCCTTTTAAAATTAACCGTTGTTTTGGAGCTGCCCTTTAAAATTAACAGCTAATTGGAGCCGCCCTTTAAAAAGAAATTAACCGCTGTTTCGAGCTACAGTAAAAAAAAAATTATCCGCTCTTTGGAGCTGCCCTGTAGCTCCATGCTACATGTATTGCAGTAGACACATAATAATAAATGAATAGTATTATGGAGGGAAAATTCAGAGCGATGGATCAGCGAATAATTTCAAAGGAAAAGATATGTTTACAACATTCAGAAAAAAATTAACAAATAGTCAACAGCAGAAAAAAAATAAAGACCAATAGACAGCCCAAAGCAGGATCGAACTCGCATTCTTCGACACGGTGCCTTGACACAAGTAAGAAACATTAGAGCATACGGCCAACTAAGAAACTTTTATTGCACTCTTGAGTCTTTGAACCAATGTATCTTCTCTAACTTGGCAAACATGGGACACTCGTACAATAGACATGTACCTCAGATTGGCGGGTTAGTCTAAATGTAAAGTTCGTGTGGTTTATTCATTCATTTTGGTGTGACCTGTTCTAAACCGGAAGGTAATACTTTTACCCAGTAGGTCAAGTGTATCGCAGTCATGATTTAACGCGATCTTCATCAACACTGTTAGGCTAAAGAACTCTCTTTAGATCAAAGATTGTGGTTTAAAGCGTGTGCCTCCCTTGTTAGTTGCCTGCTGTATCCGCCTTTTAATTTCCATGAGACACATACAGTGTGCTCGCATCCACTATAATATGGGTTTTCTTCTGTAGGCAAGTTGTCTTAGTTCATTTAGGATAAGAGATACCTTGACAACCTTATAGTTACAGCATTGCGTAGATAATCGATGATACTGAAGAAAAAAAATCGATGTTTCGGTCCGGTACAAGCCTTCTACGGGAAAATAAACAAAACAAAAAGAGCAACAAAAAAAAAAAAAAGAAACAAAAACCTGGCCAAACAAAAAAATAATAGAAAAATGGGTAAATGCATATATTGCTCTAACTTAAAAGTATTTTTGTTATTTTTATCTGTTTCCCACAAGAACTGTGTGTATCAGGCAGCAACGTCGAGTTGTATTGTATCGCCGATTGTCCGCGACATACTTTCCTGGTGCATTCGACTTAATTTCCCGGCGCCCACAACACACTTTCCTGGCGCCCGCGACATACTTTCATGGCGCCCGCGAATTAATTTCCTGGCGCCCGCGACATACTTTCATGGCGCCCGCGAATTAATTTCCTGGCGCCCGCGAATACTTTCCTGCCCCCCCCCCCCTCGACTTACTTTCCCGGCGCCCACAACATACTTTCATGGTGTTCGCGACATACTTTCATGGCACCTGCAAATTAATTTCCTGGCGCCCGCGACTTACTTTCCCGGCACCCACAACATACTTTCCTGGCGCCCGCGACATACTTTCCTGGCGTCCACAACATACTTTCCTATTGCCCGCGACATACTTTCCTGGCGTCCACAACATACTTTCCTATTGCCCGCGACATACTTTCCTGGCGTCCACAACATACTTTCCTATTGCCCGCGACATACTTTTCCGGCACCCACAACATACTTTCCTGGCGCCCGCGACATACTTTCCCGGCACCCACAACATACTTTCCTGGCGCCCGCGACATACTTTCCTGGCGTCCACAACATACTTTCCTATTGCCCGCGACATACTTTCCTGGCGCCTACAATATACTTTCCCGGCGCCCATAACATACTTTCCTGGCGCCCGCGACATACTTTCATGGCGCCCACGAACATACATCCTGTCGCTACATTTTACTCAACTAACTTTAACATAAATTACATTTTTTAAAAGAAAGATTTTTTTGTAGTACTCCAGGAAACGTGACATTCCCACTTTGGCAATATTGTCTCCCTTTGAACAACTCTACTGTCCCTAAACAGTTCTTTTTCACCGGTCAAGCGTCGGCATGTCAAGCTATATATTCCGCAAACAAAAACACATCTAAGGCAACTGCGGGAGCCACTATTTTTTCAGTAAAAAAAAAAAAAGTACAGTACCCCCGTCACGCCAAGTGGCGTATAGGGAATATGGTGTTAGTGACCATAAATTTTACAGACCTTCAGCACATGATTTTTGGTGGTCGGTATTACGCCCATCCGCTTTACTTTCCTAGAAAAAAAATCCGGTGCCCATTAAAGGCTGGGTGAACCGGCGGCCGTCGGTTTGGATCGAACCCTACCTCTTGTCCTTTGTAATTCAGTTCACTAACCACTGAGCTATCGCAGCTCTCACTATTTTTTCAGAGTTAAGTTTTAATCTCTTAATTTTAACTACCGTAATTTTACCACGAATCTGATTTGTATTGTCATTGAAATGCTTGACGCTCACGTCTCCCCGATCACTCAATCAGATGAGCCCCGATATGTTAACACGTCGGACAGTGCTGAGATTATACTGACGAGCCTCGGTTGAGAAGTTTCATCAAAACTTGCTAGCATGGAGAAAACGTTCATCAGTCAATGTATTAAACATTCAGTTAATAAATTGATTAATCTTCTTCTTTCCTTCCTCATCTGCCTTTCAGCGTCGAGGGGAGATATAATTTGCGGTCCTTTGCTCTTCTGTTCGCCTCTGCTGCTGTTATGTTCCCTAGTACTTCTAATATTCTGTCAATCCATCTTTTTCGTGGTCGACACTTTGGTCTGGTGTTCTCACAACGTTTGTTGAAGGCTCGTCGTGTTGTGTTTTGATCTTTCTGCCTTGTCACGTGGCCAAACCATTTTATCTGTTGTTTCTTTATATATATATAATTGATTAATGATATTGACAATATATTTTTGTTTATTATGTGAAGAGTTAAATAATGTCAACACTTGTTATATCACAGCTCAATTAAGTGGTACTGCTGGTGGTGATGTTGCTGCAGCTGTTGTTGACGTGTGTAGTAGCCATGACAGTAACACACAGAACTACGATTCTGATGACACTGATCCTGATTCAGATGAGTGTAAGCTCTTGTTTTATTTCTTGTATATTAATAAAAACCGTTTGAACAGACGGACTAATAGACATCCCACATTGTAATTGTTGTCTTGGTAATGAAAAAACTGGAGGAAATTCTCAACGAGACCAATACAAAAAGGAGCTCTTAAAAACAAAAGAAAAGAAAAACAATAGACATTTCAGAAGAGGAAAGTTAGAATACTTTGTTACAACTGGCAAAATACAGACAGGAGATATCCCAGATGACAAAGAAATAAGACAATATATAGATTAGTGTCGTGACACAGTAAACAGTCAACAACAGAATTGAAACTATGCAATGACAATAAAACAAAAAAAGCAGTGGTATCGTAACAGCTTTACGTAGATGAGAAACAAAACAAAAGTCGAGCGGGGATTCAGCCAAGTAGGCCTTCAGCTGGAACAATAAACAACAATACAAATATATATAAGGATATATACACAGATATCTAACTACATGGCGATAATATGCTAGATACTGAAGAAAGGAAAAAGTGTCATTTCGCTGCAGTCCAGAGCTTGGTCAGGCATTGACTGAACTAAAATTGGTACGCGGGCTGACCAGGAAGTCAGATGTGAGATAAATAGGAAGACTTCTTACTTGGGTCTACTTGGCCGAAACGTCAACTTTTGTTTTGATTCTCACATACGTAAAGCTATCACCATATCACTTTTTTTTTTAAATTGTCATTATTACCATTAGCCTCACATCAACTTCGCATCTCTGTGCATCTTGATGTCATTACCCCTGGATACGATGCAATGTGGACGGAGAATTGTGGAAGGGCATCTACACCAACCAGTATATCACACGACTAAGATGGCGAGTTATATCGCTGCATTTAGTGGTTACATGAATGAGGTGGTTCTCTTCTTTCATCTTGATATTTATAACTTTCTATAACCAAAGTGTCCGAAGCTTATTTTCTAAATACCTCCTAAATCCCACTGTGTCATTTACATATTGCTCTAGAGTTGTGTCTGTGTGTGTCGACTGGTCTTTTAATGCGCTTTGAATCAAGTATTATTTCTTGTCATTATTATCAAATTGATACTTGGGGGACTGGTTGGTCTCGAGGCAAAACGCCGGCCTCGAGACAGAGAGGTTGTGGGTTCAAATCCCGGCTACACCGGTTGGGATTTTTATTTATGATTTCTCCTTGCGCCAACCACCCCTGGTCTCAGTAGCGAGTCCCGGCTTGAAACGTCATTTACTCATCGACGGAAAAGATATGAGTACCTCCGAAGTCGGAGTTATCTGCCTGTGCGGCGAGGGACCCCTGTGCACACGGCTGCCAGGGAAAAATGGATTAACACGCAAAATTCAATTCCTAGTATATATGGATTTCGTCAGAGGTAAAAGCTGGCGAACAAAAACAAAAAAAAATAATACTTGCACATGAAAATTGGTCTGAAAAAAACCCACACATGTTGCTAAATCTAATGATAACTACCAACTGTCGATCAAATAAACGATTCAAGCATATCAAATAAAGAAAAGGTTAACGAGATACACAAAATAGTTTCGTAAAATAGTGTAGTATCAACTGTAATGCTTTTTGAGAACATTGTTGCTAATGATGGAGCTTGGCTACAAAAGTCTTTTGTGGAACAGATAGTTATAAGAAACATCATCATCATGTGACATGCCTGATGGCGTAGGTGATCATGTCTCTCCACAACTTTCGATCTCGACAGTTATTTATCATTACTGCTGGTGACCTTCTGTCAAGCCATTCTCTTAAGCTGTCTTGTATCTTTTCTCTTTGCTTCCCTCTATCTCTTCGTGCCTCAATTTTCCCAGATGTCACAATATATTCCAACTGTTCCCTTCTCATTACATGACCAAAAATGATTATTGTTTCTTCCTAATATTGGAAATTAGCTGTCTTTTTACTTTGGCCTATTTCAGAACGTTTTCATTACTCTTCTTATCTGTCCACGGTATTCTCAGCATTCTTCTGTAAAACCACATTTCTACAGCCTCCAATGATTTTCTTGTCTGTTGTCCAATTGTTCATGATTCACATGGAATAGCTATAAGAATAAGCGAATAAATGACGCGATCACTTGGCAAGTTAAGCTTGAACAAATAATCATTCTCCTCATCTGGTCAACACTTAGAAGGTGCATATCCTTGTTGTAATAGACACCTCTAGCTTGTTTCGGCCTTATCAGCCATATTTGAACCCACTTGAACAGTAGGCGATGACAGTATCGGTCTCCAGCGACTGAAGAGCAACAGTTATCGGCATCACTTACTGTCTCTAGTATTATCATTAATATAATCGTCATCAATGTTATCTTCAGTGTCAGATATGACATTAGTTATCATCACAATTATCAACCAGCAAAATTGCAATCATCAATACATTGGCTATTTCATTTTGTCAAATATAGATCTGGAAAGAAACTTACAAGTCATCAAAGAGGAGACAACCAGATTCACGTTGTACCCTGCCTATACTGCAGCCATAACAGCGGTAATGACCTTGACACTGTAGTCATGTGTTACTTTCTTAAATGTCATGTTATCCTTGTAAAACCCTTAGACTTTAATATATTTATTTTAGCCCAGTGGTCAGTGAACTGGACTACAAAAAAACATAAGGTAGGGTTCGATCCAAACCGACGGCTTCCGGGTTCACTCAGCCTTAAATGGGTCCCGAATTTTTTTTTCTGGGAAAGTAAAGCGGCATGGGCATAATACCGACTACATTACCCCAAAAATCATGCGCTGAAGGTCTGTAAAATTTATAGTCACTAACGCCTATTCCCTATACGCCACTTGACGTGACTGGGGCCCTTTACTTTACTTACTATATATACATATATATATATATATATATATATATATATATATATATATATATACACTGGTATATAACATGGGAAACACAGACAATGAGGGATGATGATATAAGAAAAAGAGTTTGAATTACTAAATTAATAATAGATTATATTAATAAACAAGTCATATTATTTTTTGGACACATACAATATATAACATCACCTAGAGAGCATGGACGCTTAGAAGCAACGAGAGTAAGGGAAAAGTAGACATAAGAAACGAGGTGATCACTTTGCAAGTTAAACTTGAACAAATCATCGTCCTCTTGACCGGTCAACACTCAGAATATTCATATATTAATATTAGCAGACACTTCTAGTGGTTTTGACCTCATCTCTCTCTCTCTCTCTCTCTCTCTCTCTCTCTCTCTCTCTCTCTCTCCCTCTGCGATCAGGACTCAATCAGAGTAGGATTCCAGACTCTCACATGAAGTCAGCTGTCAGGTTAAGTGTGTTGATCGCCCCCATAGACAGAACATCACAATTAGAGTCTGCCAGATCCACTCTGACCGAACACCCGTTAATACGTTGCACTGTGTTCTGCGCCAGTGGCCCAGTGCATCCGATTTCAGCCAGCATTTTATTCAGGTTTGCTTTCCTTAGCCTTTGATTGTCCCCAATCTTCCTGCAAGGCAGCAGTTTGTCTTTTCTGTAGGGGGATTCTGACCTTAGATGGTCGGCCCTCCCAGGTTTACGAGCACCATCTGCCCGAGTCACTAGAGGTGACTAACACAGACATGCACACACAAAGATATGAGATGTGACTAACACAGACATGCACACAGCGAAACGAGGCATGACTAACACTGACACACATCAAGATATATGACACATGACTAACATAAACATGCACATAAAGATATGAGATATGACTGACATAGACATGCACACACAAAGATATGACATATGACTAACACAGACACACTAAGATATGAGACATGATTAAACACGGACACACCAAGATATGAGATAGGACTAACATGACACACACCAAGAGATGAGCCATGACCAGCACACACACACACACAAGCCAATATATGAGCCATGTCCAGCACAGAAACACATTAAGGTATCCATATGCTTGGGTTTGTTGTAGTCGGCAGATTCTTCTTAACGTGGGAATCATCGACATACGAGTCGCAGGCCCCGATTAACTGTTCACAGATTTCGTTCAAACAGTTGTCCGGAGATTTGAGAGTGCAGTCTGACCCATAAAACGTTTCCTTGCATGTACAGTTCCCGGTTGACTGTTCACAGGTGTCGTTGAAACAGGTGTCCGGACATTTGAGAGTGCAGTCTGACCCGTAGTAAGTTTCCTTGCACGTACAGTCCGGGTCATATATGATGACACAGCCATCAGAACACGTCAGTTCGCACTGTAGCCCAAAATTACCATCGGAAGACAAGTGTTTACAAGTATAGCCAGGATGTTTACATTGTAGGTATTTTCCGGATTTTTCCTCACATAAAGGACAGACACTGGGACAAGACCCGGAGCAGTCGTGTCCATAGATCCCATGTGAACAATTACCGTGACACGTACCGATGATGACATTGCAGCCTTTGCTACACCCACTACACACTGCAGAAAACGACCAAGAATGCCCGTCCAGACAATAGGTGTCTGTAAATGTTTGCACCACACACACCGTCAGTGCACTGTCGGCCTGCGAAATGATTGGTGAGAACTCAAACTTAATGTGTGCCATTGGCGCTTGTGTGTTGACTACAATAGTGTTCACAGAAATATTAGGGTATGATATATCACTATACTGAAACACTACGCCGCCACTATCAGAGAAAACCTTTAGAGAGGCATTCTATACCCGAATCATAGTGCTAGCTTGATGATAGATTCGAATGGTGTGAGTCTTCTGGGGCGTGGCAAAGTTCAGATACCAGAAGACAGAATTGGTTCCATTTCCCAATTATGTGTGTGTGTGCAGTCATTGTCATAGAGATTGGTCTTTGTTTTGCCATTAACTGCGGCCTCTGGTCCACATCCGTCTCCTGTATAACAAGCATTAAATGTGTCGGTCTGGTTTGTGTTCTGTTTGAGAGCCACATTCCGACCCCCGCCAATGTAGATAGAACAGATATTTGCAACTATCGCCCCTTCAATCTTTAACTTATTGATCAGACCAGCCCCAGAGCAAAAGACATCAATCTCGTGCGGACTAACTACAAACCTTGATTCATTTTCACATCAGGCAGAACCATTTAGTTTTACCGTGAAACTGTCCAGATCTGTTAGATCATTCACATAAATCCTAAACCAGGAGAACGGCAAAGATTTAATGAGAGTTGCCTCATCTGATGTAGAATATGTGTCCGGATTACATGTGGTGTTGTTATCAAACAGGAAAGTGGGTTCAAATTTTTGGGCGTATCTGTAAACGAGATCCAAGTACTGACACTGGCGTCCGAAATATTCGTGCTGACAACTGTCATTGTTTGGGCATGTCCCTGTAGTTTTGTCACAAACTGAGTCATTATGGCAGTGACATTGTAACGTACAGTTTGCCCCAAACCAACCGTCTGCACAAGTTAAGCACATTAGCTACCAATGTCGCGAACGAAGCCACAGAATAAAGACTTGATCTACAGCGGTGGTTAACGAACTGTGTACAAACATCTAAAAATCCACCAACTCGCTGTAATAACAGATAGAGTGATTTTAAAAGTCAACAGTGTTTACACCATTCACCATGGCTCGAACGCAACTAAGCTTCCATCTTGGTGCGTCCCATGACGTCCACCTCATCTCTAGTTTGTTTTGACCTCATCAGCCAACTCTGAACCTACTTGAACAACCAGCGATGACAGTATCGTCCTTCAGAGATTGAAGATCAACAATTATCGGCTTCATCTGCTACCTCATCAACTAGATAGGCACGAACACATACAGAAGCAACGAAAATAGGGGATAAGTAGACACCGGAAATGACAAATTCATGAAATAACAGATAAAACGATGCTCACCATGCAGGAGACAAACGACATTTACCGAGCAACCATTTCTCTCGATGCTGCAGTGGGAAAAGAGGGAATGAGGTACATTTAATGAAGTAGTCACATCCTGTTTTTAGGGCCGGATATAGTCTTGGTGGAGCCCCCTAAGCTGGAGCTAAGCTAAATGAAACTTTGAGGCCCTAAACTGGAGCTAAGCTAAATGAAACTTTGAGGCGTTAAGCTGGAGCTAAGCAAAATGAAACTCTGAGGCCCTAAACTGGAGCTAAGCTAAATGAAACTTTGAGGCGTTAAGCTGGAGCTAAGCAAAATGAAACTCTGAGGCCCTAAACTGGAGCTAAGCTAAATGAAACTTTGAGGCGTTAAGCTGGAGCTAAGCAAAATGAAACTCTGAGGCCCTAAACTGGAGCTAAGCTAAATGAAACTTTGAGGCCCTAAGCTGGAGCTAAGCGAACTGAAACTCTGTAATAGATTTCAATATAAATAAATGTGAGGCCCCTACGGTTTGTGAGATCCTAAGATGTAAAATACTTGGGCACAATAATAACATCTGATGGAAGATGCACCAAAGAAATAAAATGTAAAATAGCTCAGGCCAAAATAGCATTTCAGAAAATGAAAAACGTCTTATACAACAACTCAACGTCAATAGAAGTGTCAAAGAGAGTTTATCGGTGCTATATAGAGCCAATATGACCTATGGAAGAGAATCAGGGACAGTAGCAAAACAAATGAAAGACGATTAGAGGCCACAGAGCTGGGATTTCTCAGAATAATATTGAAAGTTCCCTGGACAGCTAAAAAGATCAATGAAGAAATTCTCAAAGAGGCCAACACAAAAGGGGAGCTGCTAAAAAACATGAGAAAGAAAGAATTAACATTTTTCTGGTACATCATGAGATGAGGAAAAATTGAATATTTGGTTACAAATGGCAAAATACGCAATGATATTTAATGTAGAGATAAAGGTAAAGTACGAGACTTGAACCTTCATCTTAGCACGCGAGTTTCCACCCATATGTGCTTGGCCGCCTATCCAGAAATGTTCGGAAATTTCCGTATAGTGTCGCCTTAAGCATCTAAACTCAGATGCGAGGCGACATTCCTAACCTTCCCAGGATAATACCATGGTACCCATTTCTGCCAACGGCTGGGTCGACCGTGGTGGTATTTTTTTTTCCAACCACAAGTACAATTCACACTGCTCCCAGCGGGAATCGAACACGGGTTGTCCGAACGTCGGTAGTCCAGTCGGGTGGTTTTCCCAACTCGGCTACCGAGGCCACCATATTTAATGTATTATATATTTCTGCCTGGAGCCGCGATAGCTCAGTGGTTAGTAAACTTGACTACAAAGGACAAGAGGTAGGGTTCGATCCCAATCGACGACTTCCATTTCACCCAGCCTTTAATAGGTACCGGATTTTTTTTCTGGGAAAGTAAAGCGGCACGGGCGTAATACCGACCACATTACCCCCAAAAATCATGTGCCGAAGGTCTGTATAATTTATGGTCACTAAAACCATATTCCTTATACGCCACTTGGCTTGACGGGGGTACTTTACTACCTTTTTTTTTTTATATTTCTACCTATCTTCTCTGCTTAGAGTAATAGAGAAGCTTGATGTAACCAGCAGGCTGCTGATGTCAAGGGAGGTGCATAATGAATCATGTCTTTGCTATAGTACTCGCATATTGAAGCATCACATAGTTACTAACATCCACCCGGTTTCAAACTTGGGCAGACAAAAGATCCATATAAATCAATGCCAGCATAGGAAATGCCAACAACCCTATAGCATTATGCTGAAGGACAGGGGCCCATAGGTTTCAGGATTAATAATTAGTCAAACCTGTGTCTGTTATAGAAGGTTATGTATGTGGCGAGCTACACATCCTTGACATCAGCAACCTATACAAATATAAATAAGAGATATACAACCTTTATCCCGATGTTGTGCTACCAATGCCAGACTTGGACCCTAGATGAAAGAACAATAAGTAAAATAACCACCACCGAGACGAAATGTGTTAGACGAATGACAGGAAATAGCCTGAAAGATTCCTGTTGCAGGAGCTACTGAGTTAGATGCTCTGTGCACACCGTGAGCTGTGTGTTTTATCTGTTTTGATCGTGTTTCGATATTCCGATTGTTTACGATGAGTGATGATATCGTGTGACAGGGAACAGTTGACTGTGTTTACTTTTTGTGCGGTTTCGCCGTATGTCTTTTGGTGTGTGCTGAGACTGCTATGATGGGGACTACAGCTACCTTTCTTTGTTTGGGAGATGAGATAGTACTCGAATGGTTCCACTGGCACGGACGGTTAAGCAATTATGGATTTTAATTCATTTGCAGTGATACCTTCCATAACCAAAGAACCAAAGCCTGAAAGATAAGATTTGAAATGAAGAACTCAGAAAAAAGCTATGGATAATTTCAACCATAGAACACATAAAGATACAACAGATAAAATGTTTGGTCACGTGATAGACAGAAAGACCAAAAACATAACAGAACGAGTCTTTAGTAAATGTTGCGAGAATACTGGACTCAAGGGTAGACCACGAGAAAGATGAATTGATAGAATATTAGATACACAAGGAAACATAAAAAGCAGGAGAGGCCATTAGTAGGACAATAGACTGAAATTATAAATCTTCCCTCGAGACTAAAATGCAAATGAGGAAGGAAAGAATATATATATAGGCCTATTACCGTCGAAGTGGATGGTGGCAGGCATATTGTTGTGAAACGACATAATCAGCTTAAGTAATGTAGGAGGGCAACCAATATTTTCCAGCACCTTAAAACTCAGGACTAAGATTCAAATTTACCAAAGTTGTGTGGTTAGTACACACTTCTAGAGGGATCAGAAACTTGGACTACCTATGCAGGGCAGGAGAAAAGGTTAAATAGCTTTCATGTACGTTGCCTTCGAAAGATTATGAACATCAAATGCCAGGACATAGTAATTAACTCTAATGTCTTACAACGAGCCAAACTCCCATCCATCATGGCAGCACTTAGAATTCGTAGACTAAGGTGGTAGGACCATGTAAGAAGAATGACAAACAATCGTATTCCCAAACAAATATTGTATGGCGAACTTAATGACGGAAAGAGACCACAGGGCAGACCAGTGCTGTGATATAAGGATGTTTGCAGGGCTTCCTTGAGGGAATTTTCTATCAGTGAAAGAGACTGTGAAAATGTGGCTGCAGATTGTAGCACATGGAAAATATTTTTTTTTAAATGGCACAGCAACTTTCGAGACAGTGCTGATATCAAATTCAGAAGACAAAAGACGCAAGAGAAAAGATACAAGGCCAGGTACCCCAAATACACCTTGTTCGTTCTGCGGATGAATCAGTCTGTCTAATATTGGCAAATTCTGTCACTAGGGAAGCTGTTCAGTAATGCAGCACTCAGTATGAGACACTATTTAACCAAACTACTGACTTATCATGATTGCTTGCTACCAACCGTCTGTCAAGATACCAAATGCCATACATAGACATATATATATTTATGTACATACATATATAAAACCTTCTAAGCAAGGGGAAGCAATTAATCAATTATATTGCCATCTTGTCGGTCGTTGGGGCACCATAGATGACATTTTCACAATGAGCTTCCAATCCTCGCGATCCAGGGCAGTCTCTGCGATACAGCACAAGGAGCTTCCAATCCTCGCGATCCAGGGCAGTCTCTGCGATACAGCACAATGAGCTTCCAATCCTCGCGATCCAGGGCAGTCTCTGCGATACAACACAAGGAGCTTCCAATCCTCGCGATCCAGGGCAGTCTCTGCGATACAGCACAATGAGCTTCCAATCCTCGCGATCCAGGGCAGTCTCTGCGATACAACACAAGGAGCTTCCAATCCTCGCGATCCAGGGCAGTCTCTGCGATACAGCACAATGAGCTTCCAATCCTCGCGATCCAGGGCAGTCTCTGCGATACAACACAAGGAGCTTCCAATCCTCGCGATCCAGGGCAGTCTCTGCGATACAACACAAGGAGCTTCCAATCCTCGCGATCCAGGGCAGTCTCTGCGATACAACACAAGGAGCTTCCAATCCTCGCGATCCAGGGCAGTCTCTGCGATACAGCACAATGAGCTTCCAATCCTCGCGATCCAGGGCAGTCTCTGCGATACAACACAAGACATTTCTGTCCATTCTCTAATGTTATCCTCCCATTTTTTTTCTTTTGTCCTCCCTGTCTTCTTTTGCCATGTGCAGTGCTTTGCAAAATGATTTGATCAAAACACGTGGACCATGAGGTGTGTCCATACCAGGTCAGTTTCCGCTCTTTAATTAGTGACTATAGGTCTTTTATTGGGGAAGTAACTCCTGCACAAGAACGGCAATAACACACAAATCAAAGTTATCTATCCACTGGGAAAGCTTCAACAATTTGTCGGCGATGTCCTGAAAATGTTGAGGAAAACACATACTCTTGCAATAAATGGACAACAAAATTATAATAAGACTACCTGCCTTCAACTGACGTCCTTTCAAAAGAATTGTCTTTGCAGAATATTACGTTTTGACTTTTTGTATTTGTTGCTGGGCCTAACTAACATTATCTCCAACAAAGATCTTCACCAAGAAATCTTCATTGGTGATATCAATACAGCAATCCTAAAGAGACGATGTTTTAATTATAAAAGAAAGCATCCCGTTATGCCTCGAGTACGGCATACAGAAAGTGTAGTGTTAGTGACAATATCTTTTTTGTTTACAATCAACGCATATTTGAACAATATGACCAGAGTTGGCGCGATGCGCATGTAGAGTATGCTGTCCATGAAAGTCGTTACGGCGATGTCCCAGAAATGTCCATTTTGAGCTGCGTGCCATTTATGCATCTAACGCAACACGTTCAATAGTGCAGTATGAAGGTCAAAACGCGCCATTTTTACAGAACGCGACACGTTCAATAAAAAAAAATATGAACGATCGGAACACTTTGTTCGCTGCTGAAACAGCGAGTGAGCAGAAATGGGAATGCCGCGCCTGCAGCGAATCCATTCCTTTATAACGCCTGAAGTATTTGACAAGGTGGACAACACTACGCCATTCTATTTTTATATCTGTGGCAGCCATTTGCTGTTGGATGAACCAAGAATCCATTTGGTCTGTGGGCCTAACCTCTTGTCCCCAGTACACCAATCCAGTAAGCACCGCTCTTCCACAGGTTCCTAACAGTTGTTTGTCAATGATACGTTAGTTGATTTGCTCATGTGTGTCTCTCCTCTTCTTCTTTCCTTCCTCATTTGCCTTTCAGCGTTGAGGGGAGATACAAGTTGCGGTCTTTTACTCTTCTGTTCGCTTCTGCAGCTGTTATGTTTCCTAGTGCTTCTAATTTTCCATCAATCCATCTTTTTCGTGGTCGACCCTTGGGTCTGCTATTCTCGCAACGTTTATTGAAGGCTCGTTGTGTTGTATTGTTATCACTCTGCCTTGTCACGTGGCCAAACTATTTTATCTATTGTTTCCTTATATATTTTATGGCAGTGGCTATTCCTAGCTTTTTTCTCAGTTCTTCATTTCTGATCTTATCTCTCGGACTGTTTCCTGTCATTCGTCTAACACATTTCATCCCTGTAGAGGTTATTTTTCTTATTGTTCTTGCATCTAGGGTCCAGGTCTGGCATAGGTGGCACAACGTTGGGATAAAATTTTTTTAATAGAGTGCATGTTTTGTCTCTAAAATTATAGGTATATAGTTATATAGCCCTGTGTGTATCTCTTGGAGAATTAAATATACATGCTTCTTCAAGTATACATTCAAAGTGATTAGAGAATTAAAATTAGAACAAAACAAAAAACTTTTGTTGTTAAAAATTGAATATCGCATTGCCCGTTCTGTCAGATTGTTTAATCATTGATACTTTTGTTGCGAGCATTAACTGCTAAAATATCATTTATGGACAGATAACTTTACCATTTCATTTTTGTTGTTGTATGTGCACTATGTCACAAATTGAAACCACTTCCATAAAAGATCAATGTTAAGAATGAGTAGAATGTGATTATGTTCAGGACATCTTCATCCATGATAACTGCAACATTTCCTAGATCAGAACTAGAATACCACATTTTGAAATAAACTAGCAACTGCACCCTCTGCATTGATGCCCTTTTTAAAATTGTCATTCCACTGTCCCCACACTTATTCAATATGTAATATATTTAACATGACAGCATTTTTAGAAGTAAGGAACCCGATTTGGTGAGCTCTACGTATCTCTAATGTTTCTGTCATCAATTAGTACACAGAATGGCTGGCAAACGATGACAACATCACAGGGCTCACAGACGACCAAAGGGCAGCAATGAATACTCAGTTGAGCTTGTACAAGAGGATTGTAGAGATTTACCGAGACTGGACTCGACAACCATGTAGGGATATCCCAAGGGAGTCCCGGTTTGGAGAAATCTCATTGGTCCTGCAGGAAGCTTCCAGTTTAGGACAACCACCATCAAGTGTCTCTCAAGTCATTGTGAGTACTTGCACTTTGTTAGATTATTCTTCTCAATGATTGTATTTCTCAATTGGTAACTATAAGGATCATGTTGTCACCATTTTACATGAGGGTAATTCAGAGAAGGCTAGCTGTTCATCGAGTGCTAGCCTGCGCGTGACTGATACAGTGATGGCATTTGATATGTTGAAGGTTGACCTGTGGAAGTGATGATGTGTTTTACCTGCGAAATGGTCGCGTCAGGATAAAGAACTATATTGGAAAAGGTTTGGTTTAATTTAGTTTAGTTGACGTATTATCTGGAGCCGCGATAGCTCAGTGGTTAGTGAGCTGGATTACAAAGGACAAGGGGTAGGGTTCGATCCCAGCCGACGGCTTCCGAGTTCACCCAGCCTTTAATGGATACCGGATTTTTTTTCTGGGAAAGTGAAGCGGCACGGGCGTAATACCGACCACATTACCCCAAAAATCATGTGCCGAAGGTCTGTAAAATTTATGGTCACTAACACCATATTCCCTATACGCCACTTGGCGTGACATTTCCTTTTTTTTTTTTTTTTACATATTATCTCCATTGCACAAGGGACAACTATATAGTGTTCAGATCACCTTCTTAGTATATTCAACAATTTATAATAAACTTTCTCCACACATTATCTAAAACAGAGATGGTCAAATGGGGGCCCACGGGCCGGATACGGCACGCCAGTTTCATTTTCTTGGCTCTTAAAACTTCAACAGAAACCATGATATTAGATATATATCAATAAAAACCAAACTTCTATTCTGTTAAACAAAAATAATAAAGGTAACTTGCTACAAATTATAAAATATGTCGTCAAAGTGCAAGGAGACATGAAAAAATATAAATAGATAAGAACGGTATGGTTAAAGCTTCAAGTAACAACACAAACCAAAGCGGCGTTTCGGCGCAACTGGAGGATATTATCTTCTGCAGGAACAAACATACAACACACATACAAGAAATGTATTTAAATTTTTTTTAAATTATAGTAATTTCTAACTAGAAATAGAAATAAAAAGAAAATAAAAAATAAAAAGTCTTTCCTTTTATGCATTTATCTGCATTTCTTTGCCTTGACCAGTCAAAATGTAACCATTATTTATCTATGACTCAATCACTTCCTGAAATTTTTGACGATACACTTAAGCTCGGCCCTTTGGTCCTGGCTTTGGCTATGATCCGACCCTCGGTCAGCCTTAAGTTGGCCACCACTGGTCTAGATTTAAAGATGTATTCTGATCAGTTGTACGAACTCCGGCAAAGACCTTGACCTCAACATCCTCTCACGACATGCATGGCAGATGACGGTAGTTCTTCGCCCATGGCTGTTGTCAGGGCACTGTTGACCATCTGGGCGCACTACCACAAATGTTACTATTACTTAAGATATAAATCCTTATAACCAACTTGAAAGCATCACAGAAGAATCATATACAGGTATTGTCTCTGAGAGGAACAAGGCAACTAGATAACTATAAGTAAGCAGCTATGAGTACAGTGGATTCACACAAGTCCCTGAATGTTTGAGGGATCTATATGTTCTATCACTTTAGATGGAGTCACGAGACCATTAGTGAAATGGATACAAACAAACAAAATCCCTGAGTGTTTGAGAGGTCTAGATGTTCTGTCACTTTAGATGGAGTCACGAGACCTTTAGTGAAATGGATACAAACAAACAAAAATCCCTGAGTGTTTGAGAGGTCTAGATGTTTTATCACTTTAGATGGAGTCACCAGACCTTTAGTGAAATGGATACAAACAAACAAAAATCCCTGAATGTTTGAGAGGTCTAGATGTTCTATCACCTTAAACAGAGTCACGAGACCTTTAGTGAAATGGATGCAAACAAACAAAAATCCCTGAGTGTTTGAGAGGTCTAGATGTTCTATCACTTTAGATGGAGTCACGAGACCTTTAGAGAAATGGATACAAACAAATAAAAATCCCTGAATGTTTGAGAGGTGTAGATGTTCTATCACTTTATATGGAGTCACGAGACCTTTTGTGAAGTGGATACAAACAAACAAAAAAATTCCTGAATGTTTGAGGGGTCTAGATGTTCTATCACTTTAGATGGAGTCACGAGACCTTTAGTGAAGTGGATTTTTAAAAATCCATGAATGTTTGAGGGGTCTAGATGTTCTATCACTTTAGATGGAGTCACGAGACCTTTAGTGAAATGGATACAAACAAACAAATATTCCTGAATGTTTGAGAGGTCTAGATGTTCTATCACTTTAGATGGAGTCACGAGACCTTTTGTGAAGTGGATTTTTTAAAATCCCAGAATGTTTGAGGGGTATAGATGTTCTATCACTTTAGATGGAGTCACGTGACCTTTAGTGAAATGGATTTTTAAAAATCCCTGAATGTTTGAGGGGTCTAGATGTTCTATCACTTTAGATGGAGTCACGAGACCTTCAGTGAAGTGGATACAAACAAACAAAAATTCCTGAATGTTTGAGAGGTCTAGATGTTCTATCACTTTTGATGGAGTCATGAGACCTTTAGTGAAATGGATACAAACAAACAAAAATTCCTGAATGTTTGAGCGGTCTAGATGTTCTATCACTTTAGATGGAGTCACGAGACCTTTTGTGAAGTGGATAAAAAAAAAAAATTCTTGAATGTTTGAGGGGTCTAGATGTTCTATCACTTTAGATGGAGTCACGAGACCTTTAGTGAAATGGATACAAACAAACAAAACAATTCCTGAATGTTTGAGGGGTCTAGATGTTCTATCACTTTAGATGGAGTCACGAGACCTTTAGTGAAATGGATACAAACAAACAAAAATTCCTTAATATTTGAGAGGTCTAGATGTTCTATCACTTTAGATGGAGTCACGAGAACTTTAGTGAAGTAGATTTTTTAAAATCCCTGAATGTTTGAGAGGTCTAGATGTTCTATCACTTTTGATGGAGTCACGAGACCTTTAGTGAAGTGGATTTTAAAAAATCCCTGAATGTTTGAGGGGTCTAGATGTTCTATCACTTTAGATGGAGTCACGAGACCTTTAGTGAAATGGATACAAACAAACAAAAATTCCTGAATGTTTGAGAGGTCTAGATGTTCTATCACTTTAGATGGAGTCACGAGACCTTTAGTGAAGTGGATACAAACAAACAAAAAATTCCTGAATGTTTGAGGGGTCTAGATGTTCTATCACTTTAGATGGAGTCACGAGACCTTTAGAGAAATGGATACAAACAAATAAAAATCCCTGAATGTTTGAGAGGTGTAGATGTTCTATCACTTTATATGGAGTCACGAGACCTTTTGTGAAGTGGATACAAACAAAAAAATTCCTGAATGTTTGAGGGGTCTAGATGTTCTATCACTTTAGATGGAGTCACGAGACCTTTAGTGAAGTGGATTTTTAAAAATCCATGAATGTTTGAGGGGTCTAGATGTTCTATCACTTTAGATGGAGTCACCAGACCTTTAGTGAAATGGATACAAACAAACAAAAATCCCTGAATGTTTGAGAGGTCTAGATGTTCTATCACCTTAAACAGAGTCACGAGACCTTTAGTGAAATGGATGCAAACAAACAAAAATCCCTGAATGTTTGAGAGGTCTAGATGTTCTATCACTTTAGATGGAGTCACGAGACCTTTTGTGAAGTGGATTTTTAAAATCCCAGAATGTTTGAGGGGTATAGATGTTCTATCACTTTAGATGGAGTCACGTGACCTTTAGTGAAATGGATTTTTAAAAATCCCTGAATGTTTGAGGGGTCTAGATGTTCTATCACTTTAGATGGAGTCACGAGACCTTTAGTGAAGTGGATACAAACAAACAAAAAAATTCCTGAATGTTTGAGGGGTCTAGATGTTCTATCACTTTAGATGGAGTCACGAGACCTTTAGTGAAGTGGATACAAACAAACAAAAATTCCTGAATGTTTGAGAGGTCTAGATGTTCTATCACTTTTGATGGAGTCATGAGACCTTTAGTGAAATGGATACAAACAAACAAAAATTCCTGAATGTTTGAGCGGTCTAGATGTTCTATCACTTTAGATGGAGTCACGAGACCTTTTGTGAAGTGGATAAAAAAAAAAATTCTTGAATGTTTGAGGGGTCTAGATGTTCTATCACTTTAGATGGAGTCACGAGACCTTTAGTGAAATGGATACAAACAAACAAAACAATTCCTGAATGTTTGAGGGGTCTAGATGTTCTATCACTTTAGATGGAGTCACGAGACCTTTAGTGAAATGGATACAAACAAACAAAAATTCCTTAATATTTGAGAGGTCTAGATGTTCTATCACTTTAGATGGAGTCACGAGAACTTTAGTGAAGTAGATTTTTTAAATCCCTGAATGTTTGAGAGGTCTAGATGTTCTATCACTTTTGATGGAGTCACGAGACCTTTAGTGAAGTGGATTTTAAAAAATCCCTGAATGTTTGAGGGGTCTAGATGTTCTATCACTTTAGATGGAGTCACGAGACCTTTAGTGAAATGGATACAAACAAACAAAAATTCCTGAATGTTTGAGAGGTCTAGATGTTCTATCACTTTAGATGGAGTCACGAGACCTTTAGTGAAGTGGATACAAACAAACAAAAAAATTCCTGAATGTTTGAGGGGTCTAGATGTTCTATCACTTTAGATGGAGTCACGAGACCTTTAGTGAAGTGGATACAAACAAACAAAAAAATTCCTGAATGTTTGAGAGGTCTAGATGTTCTATCACTTTAGATGGAGTCACGAGACCTTTAGTGAAGTGGATACAAACAAACAAAAAAATTCCTGAATGTTTGAGAGGTCTAGATGTTCTATCACTTTAGATGGAGTCACGAGACCTTTAGTGAAGTGGATACAAACAAACAAAAAAATTCCTGAATATTTGAGAGGTCTAGATGTTCTATCACTTTAGATGGAGTCACGAGACCTTTAGTTATCTTCAACAGTTCCTCTTTTGTGGTCTACTTGTTATGCCCAGAATATCACACACACACACGAGCTGCCTCCAAGAATCTAGTCCTCAGTAGGAGGTTTTCACGTGTACTCTATAGCTTTTTCGGAGCCTCGGTGGCCGAGTGGTTAATATGCTCACTTTCTAATTAGAAGGATCTAGTTCAATCCCCAAAAGTAACGAATTTATTTCGGACGGACAAGGGTCCGGGGTTCACCCAGCCTCTAAAAATGGGTACTAGTGTTTTTTTTTGGAAGTAAAGGCAGCCTGGCGTGCTACCGACCACATCGTCCAACAATGTGCCGCGGTTATAGAAAAATATGGTCACTAACACCATATTCTCCATACACCTAGCAAGGCGTGGAAGGAACATTTACTATATAGCTTGTTTGTCACTCTTTTTTCGTAGAGATTAGATTTCTGTTCTTGGCTCTACGTACAATCTGCAGGTCATTTTCTGGAATCTGAAGACCAGCTTGTCGTAAACGGTGGGGGTTCTAGACCTGTACGGATGTGGGTGTTAGCCTACAACGTCCTGTTCAGAATCAGAAGATTCCGGTTTGTGGTTCAAATGAGACGTTGGGAACATCGACTATCTGTTCTGAATTTCCTTTTATTTCTACATTTTAATTTAATTTGTAATTATTTCGTTAATACTGCGAAGGGATTCCTTTTTGTGTGTCCGCTTTAGCCAATTTGTCAGCCACGTTTCTCACTATGTTAAAATGAGCAGATGCACATTTTTAGTGGTAAATTTGTGGTGGTGCATTAACTAGATTCGGTGGCTGAGTGATTAGTTTGCTCGCTTCCTGATCAGAAGAGTCCGGGTTGATTTTTTTTTTTTTCGGACAGACAAAAGGCTTTACGGTTCACAGTCTCTAAAAGTGGGTACCAAAGATTTTTCTGGGCAGTAAAGGCGGCCTGGCGTGATATCGACCACATCACCCACAATGTGCATTGGCCATGGAATAATATGGTCACTAACACCATACGACATTCCCCATATGACTAACAAAGCGTAGAGGAGGGGGGATATCTTTACTTTACTTTAGTAAGAGGCCTAACAGTTCAACAATTCAATATAATAATTACGATCGTAAATGTATGCATTAATTACTTTATCTGAATACGTTGTATCAGGCCTGGGTCAACACAGGCAGCCAAATTCCAGGATTGTCGCAAGTTTAATTAAACATGCGTGCTATGAGCATTGGCCTAAAGAGACTCAGATGAAGCAAATCTGATTGGATGTTCTAAAGAGCTCTCAAATACAGCAACATCTATTCAGAGAAAATGAATTCTTGTGTAGATTTTACTAAACAGGCAATTAATGAGAAGTAGGTCTGAATACGCAACATAGCTTCTCAATCTCAATGTTCCGAGTTTGTTACTGGATTAAAAAAATAATCATACAGATTTGTACGTGTGACTTTTATAATGATTGAAATATAGTGTCACCACGAGGCCATAGCATTTAGAGGTAAGAGAGGATATCCTGGTTGTTATCCTTCTTCCCTTCCTTATCTGCCTTTCAGCATCTAGGGGGGATATAGTTGGCGGTCTCTACTTCTTCTTTCCTTCGTCATCTGCCTTTCAGCATCTAGAGGAGATATAGTTGGCGGTCTCTACTTCTTCTTTCCTTTGTCATCTGCCTTTCAGCATCTAGGGGAGATATAGTTGGCGGTCTCTACTTCTTCTTTCCTTCGTCATCTGCCTTTCAGCATCTAGAGGAGATATAGTTGGCGGTCTCTACTTCTTCACCTGCCTTTCAGCATCTAGGGGAGATATAGTTGGCGGTCTCTACTTCTTCTTTCCTTCGTCATCTGCCTTTCAGCATCTAGAGGAGATATAGTTGGCGGTCTCTACTTCTTCACCTGCCTTTCAGCATCTAGGGGAGATATAGTTGGCGGTCTCTACTTCTTCACCTGCCTTTCAGCATCTAGGGGAGATATAGTTGGCGGTCTCTACTACTTCTTTCCTTTGTCATCTGCCTTTCAGCATCTAGAGGAGATATAGTTGGCGGTCTCTACTTCTTCTTTCCTTTGTCATCTGCCTTTCAGCATCTAGAGGAGATATAGTTGGCGGTCTCTACTTCTTCACCTGCCTTTCAGCATCTAGGGGAGATTTAGTTGGCGGTCTCTACTACTTCTTTCCTTTGTCATCTGCCTTTCAGCATCTAGGGGAGATATAGTTGGCGGTCTCTACTTCTTCTTTCCTTCGTCATCTGCCTTTCAGCATCTAGAGGAGATATAGTTGGCGGTCTCTACTTCTTCACCTGCCTTTCAGCATCTAGAGGAGATATAGTTGGCGGTCTCTACTTCTTCACCTGCCTTTCAGCATCTAGGGGAGATATAGTTGGCGGTCTCTACTACTTCTTTCCTTTGTCATCTGCCTTTCAGCATCTAGAGGAGATATAGTTAGTGGTCTCTACTTCTTCACCTGCCTTTCAGCATCTAGAGGAGATATAGTTGGCGGTCTCTACTTCTTCTTTCCTTTGTCATCTGCCTTTCAGCATCTAGAGGAGATATAGTTGGCGGTCTCTACTTCTTCACCTGCCTTTCAGCATCTAGAGGAGATATAGTTGGCGGTCTCTACTTCTTCTTTCCTTTGTCATCTGCCTTTCAGCATCTAGAGGAGATATAGTTGGCGGTCTCTACTTCTTCTTTCCTTTGTCATCTGCCTTTCAGCATCTAGAGGAGATATAGTTGGCGGTCTCTACTTCTTCTTTCCTTTGTCATCTGCCTTTCAGCATCTAGAGGAGATATAGTTGGCGGTCTCTACTACTTCTTTCCTTTGTCATCTGCCTTTCAGCATCTAGGGGAGATATAGCTGGCGGTCTCTACTTCTTCACCTGCCTTTCAGCATCTAGAGGAGATATAGTTGGCGGTCTCTACTTCTTCTTTCCTTTGTCATCTGCCTTTCAGCATCTAGAGGAGATATAGTTGGCGGTCTCTACTTCTTCTTTCCTTTGTCATCTGCCTTTCAGCATCTAGGGGAGATATAGTTGGCGGTCTCTACTTCTTCTTTCCTTTGTCATCTGCCTTTCAGCATCTTGAGAAGATATAGTTGGCGGTCTCTACTTCTTCTTTCCTTTGTCATCTGCCTTTCAGCATCTAGGGGAGATATAGTTGGCGGTCTCTACTTCTTTCCTTTGTCATCTGCCTTTCAGCATCTAGAGGAGATATAGTTGGCGGTCTCTACTTCTTCTTTCCTTTGTCATCTGCCTTTCAGCATCTAGAGGAGATATAGTTGGCGGTCTCTACTTCTTCTTTCCTTTGTCATCTGCCTTTCAACATCTAGGGGAGATATAGTTGGCGGTCTCTACTTCTTCTTTCCTTTGTCATCTGCCTTTCAGCATCTAGAGGAGATATAGTTGGCGGTCTCTACATCTTCTTTCCTTTGTCATCTGCCTTTCAGCATCTAGGGGAGATATAGTTGGCGGTCTCTACTTCTTCTTTCCTTTGTCATCTGCCTTTCAGCATCTAGAGGAGATATAGTTGGCGGTCTCTACTTCTTCTTTCCTTTGTCATCTGCCTTTCAGCATCATGGGGAGATATAGTTGGCGGTCTCTACTTCTTCTTTCCTTTGTCATCTGCCTTTCAGCATCTAGGGGAGATATAGTTGGCGGTCTCTACTTCTTCTTTCCTTTGTCATCTGCCTTTCAGCATCTAGAGGAGATATAGTTGGCGGTCTCTACTTCTTTCCTTTGTCATCTGCCTTTCAGCATCTAGGGGAGATATAGTTGGCGGTCTCTACTTCTTCTTTCCTTTGTCATCTGCCTTTCAGCATCTAGGGGAGATATAGTTGGCGGTCTCTACTTCTTTCCTTTGTCATCTGCCTTTCAGCATCTAGAGGAGATATAGTTGGCGGTCTCTACTTCTTCTTTCCTTTGTCATCTGCCTTTCAGCATCTAGAGGAGATATAGTTGGCGGTCTCTACTACTTCTTTCCTTTGTCATCTGCCTTTCAGCATCTAGGGGAGATATAGTTGGCGGTCTCTACTTCTTCACCTGCCTTTCAGCATCTAGAGGAGATATAGTTGGCAGTCTCTACTTCTTCTTTCCTTTGTCATCTGCCTTTCAGCATCTAGAGGAGATATAGTTGGCGGTCTCTACGTCTTCTTTCCTTTGTCATCTGCCTTTCAGCATCTAGGGGAGATATAGTTGGCGGTCTCTACTTCTTCTTTCCTTTGTCATCTGCCTTTCAGCATCTAGAGGAGATATAGTTGGCGGTCTCTACTTCTTCTTTCCTTTGTCATCTGCCTTTCAGCATCTAGGGGAGATATAGTTGGCGGTCTCTACTTCTTCTTTCCTTTGTCATCTGCCTTTCAGCATCTAGGGGAGATATAGTTGGCGGTCTCTACTTCTTCTTTCCTTTGTCATCTGCCTTTCAGCATCTAGAGGAGATATAGTTGGCGGTCTCTACTTCTTCTTTCCTTTGTCATCTGCCTTTCAGCATCTAGGGGAGATATAGTTGGCGGTCTCTACTTCTTCTTTCCTTTGTCATCTGCCTTTCAGCATCTAGGGGAGATATAGTTGGCGGTCTCTACTTCTTTCCTTTGTCATCTGCCTTTCAGCATCTAGAGGAGATATAGTTGGTGGTCTCTACTTCTTCAACTGCCTTTCAGCATCTAGAGGAGATATAGTTGGCGGTCTCTACTTCTTCTTTCCTTTGTCATCTGCCTTTCAGCATCTAGAGGAGATATAGTTGGCGGTCTCTACTTCTTCTTTCCTTTGTCATCTGCCTTTCAGCATCTAGGGGAGATATAGTTGGCGGTCTCTACTTCTTCTTTCCTTTGTCATCTGCCTTTCAGCATCTAGAGGAGATATAGTTGGCGGTCTCTACTTCTTCTTTCCTTTGTCATCTGCCTTTCAGCATCTAGGGGAGATATAGTTGGCGGTCTCTACTTCTTCTTTCCTTTGTCATCTGCCTTTCAGCATCTAGAGGAGATATAGTTGGCGGTCTCTACTTCTTCTTTCCTTTGTCATCTGCCTTTCAACATCTAGGGGAGATATAGTTGGCGGTCTCTACTTCTTCTTTCCTTTGTCATCTGCCTTTCAGCATCTAGAGGAGATATAGTTGGCGGTCTCTACTTCTTCTTTCCTTTGTCATCTGCCTTTCAGCATCTAGAGGAGATATAGTTGGCGGTCTCTACTTCTTCTTTCCTTTGTCATCTGCCTTTCAGCATCTAGAGGAGATATAGTTGGCGGTCTCTACTTCTTCTTTCCTTCGTCATCTGCCTTTCAGCATCTAGAGGAGATATAGTTGGCGGTCTCTACTTCTTCACCTGCCTTTCAGCATCTAGGGGAGATATAGTTGGCGGTCTCTACTACTTCTATCCTTCGTCATCTGCCTTTCAGCATCTAGAGGAGATATAGTTGGCGGTCTCTACTTCTTCACCTGCCTTTCAGCATCTAGAGGAGATGTAGTTGGCGGTCTCTACTACTTCTTTCCTTCGTCATCTGCCTTTCAGCATCTAGAGGAGATATAGTTGGCGGTCTCTACTTCTTCACCTGCCTTTCAGCATCTAGGGGAGATATAGTTGGCAGTCTCTACTTCTTCACCTGCCTTTCAGCATCTAGAGGAGATATAGTTGGCGGTCTCTACTTCTTCATCTGCCTTTCAGCATCTAGGGGAGATATAGTTGGCGGTCTCTACTTCTTCACCTGCCTTTCAGCATCTAGAGGAGATATAGTTGGCAGTCTCTACTTCTTCACCTGCCTTTCAGCATCTAGGGGAGATATAGTTGGCGGTCTCTACTTCTTCATCTGCCTTTCAGCATCTAGGGGAGATATAGTTGGTGGTCTCTACTTCATCTGCCTTTCAGCATCTAGGGGAGATATAGTTGCCGGTCTCTACGCCTGGTGATTACTACAACTGTTTACTCTTAGTGTTTCTAACATTCCATCAATCCATATTTTTCGTGGTCGACCCTTGAGCCTGGTGCCCTCGTATGGTTCTGTTGTGATAGTTCTGTCTTATCACGGGGCCAGTCCATTTTGTATGCTCTTTTTATGTATTCAATGAATGAAATTATTAATAGCTTTTACCTCAGTTCTTCATTTATAATCTTATCTTCCAGGTTAATCCTGTTATGCGACTAACACATTTCATTTTGGTAGTTGCTATTTTTCTTATTGTTTTTGAGTCTAGAATCCAGGGCTGACATTCATAGTACAGCCGTGTAGACTGCCCGTTTTGCCTCTGTGGTTATTTTCTTGTTGGACAATAGTGATGATAGTTGTCCGATCCTTTGATAAACTTTGTTGCATCTTGAGTCTATTTTTCTATTCTATTGACCTTTCGAGCCGTAACCGGCCCATAGGGCGTAGACCAAGATACACCTTCTCCTATATGAATTTTTGTTCTAGCAGTTTTCTTTTAAAGATATTTTATCAAATCTCGCCATCTGTCTCTGTTCTGTGCAAGCAGTTCTATCTCATTGAGGGAGCCGATTCCTGCTGCTCTTGCCTCTCTCATCAATGTTCTTCTCAGTGTCTCCCTGGGTCTTCCTCTTTTTCTTTTACCTGTTGTTTCCCATATGAGGGCTTGCTTTGCTATTCGATTATTATCTCTTCTCATCACATGTCCAACGTATGACCATCGTCTTTTCTTTATTACTGAAGATATTAGTGGTTGATTGGCGATTTCTCTAATTTCCTCGTTTGTTTTGAATTCGTTCCATTCTATACCAAGTATTTTCCTTAGACATTTATTTTCGAATGCGTTCAACTTTGTTTCTATATCTCTTGTTGTTTTCCAGCTTTCACACGCATATGTAAGGGTTGATAGTACATTTGATTTGAATAGCCTAAGTTTTGTGTTTGTGCTAATGAGTTTTGATTTCCACAACTTTTCAAGGCTTCTGAAAGACATTGCTGCTTTAGCCAGTCTGATTCTAATTTCTTTGCTCGTATCCCCTTCTCGATCAATGTGACTTCCAAGATAGATGAAGTGATCGATCTCTTCTACTGGTTTGTTTTCCATGTATATTTTGTCACTTGTTGGAATTAAACTTTTCATGACTTTAGTCTATTTTTGCTGCATGAGAATTGTCATTTATCACCAGACTTCCTAAATATCAAGAAAAAGATATGAGTACAATATAAAATGTTGTACGAGGCCACAACATTTGGTGGTAAGGGAGGTCAGTGCCTGTCCTGGTTCTTATTCATCATCATCATCATCAAGTACCGGGCCTGCTGGCGTAGGTCATCATGTCTCTCCATAACTTTCGATCTCGGCAGCTATTTATCATTTCTGTTGACCTTCTGCCAAGCCATTCTCTTAAGCTGTCTGGTAATTTTTCTCTTTGCTTCCTTCTATCTCTTCGTCCCTCAACTTTTCCAGTTGTTACAATATATTCCAGTTGTTTTCTTCTCAATACATGGCCAAAAAATGTTGATTGTTTCTTCCTAATATTGGACATTAGCTCTCTTTTTGTTTTGACCTCTCTCATAACATCATTACTCTTCTTAGCTGTCCACGGTACTCTCTGTAAAACCACATTTCTACAGACTCCAGTGATTTTCGTGTCTGTTGTCCTATTGTCCATGATTCGCATCCATATGTTAAGACAGGCTCTACATAACATTTAAGAACCCTTTCTTGTTTCTATTGTCAAAAATGGATTGCATAGTATCTTCCTCATTTTTTGGAAAGCAGCTTTTGCCTGAGCCATTCTGCATCTCACCTCTTTTGTACATCTTCCGTTTGAGGGTCTTATTACTTTCCCCAAAATAAGCGAGACGGGAACCCTCATTCTGAAACCACATTCACTTGATCAGGAAGCCAGCGTATTATAAAACAAAATTTACACTCAATCAACTTAATTGTATATGGATATCGGAGCTGTGAACCTATAAAATACACTGGCCACCTCACCATCTAAGTTTTGACTTGTTGATATGTCTATATTAATTTCATGAATATTTTTTTTTCTGTTTCATGGTGGGCACAGAGGGAGGTCCTGAGTGACGAGGAAAATGTCCAGAAGCAAGTGGACGCCTACAACAGCCAGGTCCAAGAGATGATCGCAGCACTGGACATTACAAATAAAAGTTAAAACTCTACTTCAATTATGTATGTACGTATATCTTGTATGGGGGTGATTTGCCCTGAGAGTGAGACTGTGTCTTGTATGGAGGAGGGGGGGGGGGATGAATGGCCCTGAGAGTGAAACTGTATCTTGTATGGGGGTGATTGGTCTTGAGAGTGAGACTGTATCTTGTATGGGTGTGATTGGTCCGTAGTGAGACTGTTCTTGTATAGCGGTGATTGGTCTTGAGAGTGAGACTGTGTCTTGTATAGGGGTGATTGGTCCTAGAGTGTGACTGTATCTTGTATGGGGGTGATTGGTCCTGAGAGTGAAACTGTGTCTTGTATGGGTGTGATTGGCCCTGAGAGTAAGACTGTATTTTGTATGGGGTGATTGGTCCTTTTAGTAAGACTGTGTCTTGTATGGAGTGATTGGCCCTGAGATTGAGACTGTTTCTTGTATGAGTTGTGATTGGCCCTGAGAGTGAGACTGTGTCTTGTATGAGTGTGATTGACCCTGAGAGTAAGACTGTATCTTGTATGGGGTGATTGGCCCTGAGAGTAAGACTGTATCTTGTATGAGGTGATTGGCCCTGAGAGTGAAACTGTATCTTGTATGAGGTGATTGACCCTGACAGTGAGACTGTGTCTTGTATGGGTGTGATTGGCCCTGAGAGTAAGACTGTATCTTGTATGGGGTGATTGGCCCTGAGAGTGAGACTGTATCTTGTATGAGGTGATTGGCCCTGAGAGTGAGACTGTGTCTTGTATGGGTGTGATTGGCCCTGAGAGCGAGACTGTCTTGTGTGGGTGTGATTGGCCCTGAGAGCGAGACTGTGTCTTGTGTGGGTGTGATTGGCCCTGAGAGTGAGACTATATCTTGTATGGGTGTGATTAGCCCTGAGAGTGAGACTGTATCTTGTATGGGTGTGATTGGCCCTGAGAGTAAGACTGTGTCTTGTATGGGTGTGATTGGCCCAAAATCACACCCTACCTCCTCCGAGAATAAATCACTCCAAATCCCCCAAAATAAATCACACCCTACCTCCTTCCCAAAATAAATCACACTCAACTTCCTCCCAAAATAAATCACACCCCACCTCCCCCATAAATCACACCCCACCTCCTCCAAAAAATCACACCCCACCTCCTTCAAGAAATCACACCCCACCTCCTTCAAGAAATCACACCCCACCTCCTTCAAGAAATCACACCCCACCTCCTTCAAGAAATCACACCTCATCTTCTAAAAATAGACTAACTAGTCTGACCCAAAAAAGTAGACATCAATCAATGAGGAAAGGCAAACAGGGTGCCTAAAAATACAGTACTGAAGTCGAATGTGTTAAGCCAAAAGTGCAGAAGTAAAGGTTGCTACAATCCATAGTGGAAATCAAACCCATTTAACACCCTCTTAATAACTGATGGCAAAAGAAGTAGGCAAAAGACAAACACAGCAGAAGAAGAATGAGAACAGGATAATTTATTCAAGTGTTTGTTTCTCACAAACATTATCAACATGAAATATTGCAAAACAGCAGAAGCAATTTATTTTGTTTAGCTTTCTAAACAACTACCGACTTTACAAAACAAAAAAATATAAAAGCTTAAAACACATATATTACTAAATCTACCAAATAAGTATATGATGTGATAAATCAATAATATAATAAGAAATAAAATGCATCAATGGTTTTCAGTATGATAAAAAAATAAAACTGAATAAAGCGAAGAGATTTAATATACGTAGGGAGGTCAAAAAGTAATGCACACCAATTTTTTTCTCGGAAACTATTCGGCAAAATGTGTGAAATTTTCAGATTGTAGCTGAACATCCCCTTTACACTACCTATTTTTCAACATAATCTCCGTCCAAGCGTATTGCCTTACGCCAACGCGAAACTAGGTCATGAATGCCTCGTTTGTACCAAGTTTTGTCCTGCTCGCGTAGCCATTTTTTAACTGCACGGATCACATCCTCATCATTGTCAAAGTGTGTCCCACGCAGACATTTTTTGAGTGGTCCAAACAGATGGAAATCTGAGGGAGCCAGATCAGGGCTGTAAGGAGGATGGGGCAGTACAGTCCAACCAAATTTGTTGATTGCTTCCCGTGTTACCAGACTTGTGTGAGGGCGTGCATTGTCATGTTGAAGCAACAAATCTGCAGATGGCTTATTAGGCCGAACTCTGTGGAACCGACTTTTGAGTTTTGTCAGTGTATTGATGTAAGCTGTCGAGTTGATTGTCTCACCTCTTGTCATTACATCAACAAGAATCACACCATCAATGTCCCAGAAGACAGTGATCATCACCTTTCCGGCTGATGGAGATGTTTTGAATTTTTTTCTTTTTGGTGACTGCGGATGATGCCATTCCATTGACTGCATTTTTGTTTCAGGCTCATAATAATGTGCCCACATTTCGTCACCGGTAACAATTTTTGACAAAAACATTTCTCCTTCAACACCGAAACGCTCCAACAATTCAGAACAGAATGTTTTCCTTTGAACTCTGTGATCATTTGTTAGGCACCGAGGAACCCATCGAGCACAAATCTTTGAATATCCGAGAGTTAAAAAAATTGCGATTGCACTTCCCTTGCTGACTGTAAGCTGCAATGCCAATTGCTGACTAGTGATACGCCTATCCTTACGAATAATGGCATCAGCCCGGTTTAACATGTCTGTGCTGGTAGCCGAGGCAACATGTCCAGAAGGCGGTAAATCATGCAGCTCCACTCGTACACTTTCTGCAGCTTTAATTCTCTGAACCCAGCGACTAACTGTGCTCCTATCGACTGCAGAACATTTGTACACTGCACACAGTCGTTTATGAATGTTTGCCACAGTTTCTTTTTCCGCAACCAGAAATTCTATGACAATTCGCTGTTTGTAACGGACATTGTTGACAAGCTCCATTTTAACGGTTCATAGATTGCGTAATATTTATCAGAATGCTGTGCAATTTGGTGCACATAATTGGAACATGTCATATTCCAAGTGTGCAAAATTTCATATTCCTATCTTTATTATTAGCCGAGAAAAAAATTGGTGTGCATTACTTTTTGACCTCCCTTCAGTACATAGGAAAAAAAATACCAGCAAAATGGAAGTAGCATGAACAGTATAAATATGTGAGCAGTAAACGACTAGGCAGCATTTGATAACATGCGGAAAGATGCCATGAATCAATCCTATTAATATCAACCACGATATGAACACTATGAAACCATATTGATAAATTATATAAAATAACTCTATACACATAGCCAATAACATTTTACGTATGCAATAACTATACTGATATAAAAATAAACTAACTACAGGATGTGTCACCTGCTAGTGAAGCCAGCATTTCATCAATATCTCTTGCATCAATAAAGATATTGCAATAAAATTTGAACATAAGTACATTCTTTCTGTAAAAAAATGAAAAGAAATATGTCTGTAGTGTGTATGCGTGACACCTAATTGTTGTGACATGCCTGCCTGATGCGCCTCTCTGCTGATCATCGCTGTCATTTGGCTGAGGGTACCTACGTAATATGCTGTTGTTTGTGAGTGTTAGTGTACAGTACCTATAAGGTGACACAGGATAGCTACAATATTGTTTTGGTGTACTCTGGAGTACATTCATGTGGTTTTACAGAAGAATGTTCAGAATACCATGGACAGCTAAGAAGAGTAATGAAAATGTTCTGAAAGAGGCCAAAGCAAAAAGAGCTAATTTACAATATTAGGAAGAAACAATCATCATTTATTAGCCATGTAATGAGAAGAGAACAACTGGAATATATTGTAACAACTGGAAAAATTGAGGGATGAAGAGATAGAGGGAAGCAAAGAGAAAAGATACCAGACAGCTTAAGAGAATGGCTTGGCAGAAAGTCAACAACAGAAATGCTAAATAACTGTCGAGATCGAAAGTTGTGGAGAGACGTGATCACCTACGCCAGCAGGCCCAGTACTTGATGATGATGATGTACTCTGGAGGAACAAGTGGTTACTGGTGAAACCATTAAAGAAATGCTGGGTTCAGTAACGAGTGAGGCACGCAATTTAATGTACATGCAATAACGATTACAACACTGCATTAACTCCATATGTATGCATTAGCTTTGCATTAATAAATTAATAGTAGGCATAAGTTACATCACAGCTGTTTGTTTTTTATCTCAAAGTGGCTTTTTAGTTCTAATTTTGGAAATTTTGAAACATTTACAGATGAAGACATCCTGTACATTCCACTTATTCTTAACATTTATATTTTGTGGAATTGGATTCAATCTGTGACACCAGATATGAAAAGTAACATTTTTAGCTGAAGGAAATATGTAATATTTTCGTAGCTAATGCTTGTATCCTAAAGTCATGAAAAGCTTAATTCCAACAGATAACAGAATATACATGGAAAACAAACCAGTGGAAGAGATTGATCACTTTATCTATCTTGGAAATCACATTGATTGGCAAGGGGATATAAGTAAAGAAATTAGAATCAGAATAGCTAAAGCAGCAATGTCTTTCAGAAGCCTTGTAAAGTTGTAGAAATCAAAACTCATCAGCACAAACACAAAACTTAGACTAATCAAATCAAATGTACTATCAACCCTTACGTATGAATGTGAGAGCTGGAATACAACAAGAGACATAGAAACAAAGTTGGACGCATTCGAAAATAAATATCTATGGAAAATACTAGGTATCATGTGGGACAAATTCAAAACAAACGAGGAAATTAGAGAAATTGGCAATCAACCACTAATATCTTCAGTAATCAAGAAAAGACGATGGTCATATGTTGGACATGTGATGAGGAGAGATAATAACCGAATAACAAAGCAAACCCTCATGTGGGAAACAACAAGTAAGAGGAAAAGAGGCCAACCCAGAGAGACACTGAGAAGAACAAGGATCAGAGAGGCAAGAGCAGCAGGAATCGGCTCCCTCAATGAGATAGAGATGCTTGCACAGAACAGAGACAAATGGCGAGATTTGATAAAAGGCTACGGCTCGAAAGGTCAATAGATAGATAGATAGAATGCTTGTATCAAAAAGATAAATAAATTGACAAATCTAAGACCACTGGGCGGTGCAATATTCAATTTTTAACCACAAATTTTTAATTCTAAGATACAGCTAAATTTGAGTCACTTTGAATGTAAAATAGAAGTATATGCATTTTATCTTCCTGGAAAGACATAAATGATCAAATTAACTAAAGTATTAGTGACAAACAATTGTGACATATGTCTGCCATAACAGAAACAAAATGATTCATAAACCCACAACTAAACAAAAAATGTGAAAGCGTATTAATGTAAAATAGCAGACAGCATGGAAAAAAAATGAGATTTTTCCATATTTATGTAATATAATATGAACCTTATGTACACAAAATAGTACACCACACTGACACACAACACGGATTCTCAACATAATACATTACATATCACAGTATAGAAATTATTTACATAAGAAAATAAAACAAAATGAAAAAAAAAAATTTAAACAAAAAATTTTTTTCAACTTTATAAATACTATTTATGTTTTTGACCCTCCTGTCTGGAAAGCTCAGATTTTGGGAAATTAAACTACAACCCTCCTGTCTGGAAAGCTCAGATTTTGGGAAATTAAACCACAACCCTACTGTCTGGAAAGCTCAGATTTTGGGAAATTAATCTACAACCCTCCTGTCTGGAAAGCTCAGATTTGGGAAATTAATCTACAACCCTCCTGTCTGGAAAGCTCAGATTTTGGGAAATTAATCTACAACCCTCCTGTCTGGAAAGCTCAGATTTTGGGAAATTAATCTACAACCCTCCTGTCTGGAAAGCTCAGATTTTGGGAAATTAAACTACAACCCTCCTGTCTGGAAAGCTCAGATTTTGGAAATTAAACTACAACCCTCCTGTCTGGAAAGCTCAGATTTTGGGAAATTAAACCACAACCCTCCTGTCTGGAAAGCTCAGATTTTGGGAAATTAAACCACAACCCTCCTGTCTGGAAAGCTCAGATTTTGGGAAATTAATCTACAACCCTCCTGTCTGGAAAGCTCAGATTTGGGGAAATTAATCTACAACCCTCCTGTCTGGAAAGCTCAGATTTTGGGAAATTAATCTACAACCCTCCTGTCTGGAAAGCTCAGATTTTGGGAAATTAAACTACAACCCTCCTGTCTGGAAAGCTCAGATTAAGGGAAATTAAACCACAACTCTCCTGACTGGAAAAACTAGTAACAAATTGTCTGGAAAACTGGCATCAAACCTTAGGATATGATACTTAACTGTGAATTACGTTATTGGAAAACTTTTGTCAGAATTTACTACTCAAAGAAAACCCTGTTTAACTTACAGAAATAACATTGTCATTGACCTTTTGATAGAGATCTCAACAATTGTTGACATTTTTATTTTTAGGAACACAGAACAAACGTATTGTGTAGGATGAGCCTATGATTCAACTATGTCAGTGGTCTGTTCAATAAATATATATATATATAATATTTCTGGCAGTTTCACTGACATCAAGTCATATTGTCACACTATTACGTTATTACAACACCACTGCATTTTTTATGATGCCATTGTTGTAGGCCTTTTATTTTTTTTTTAAACTGGCCACAAGGACACATCATAGCTCATCAGTGTGAACAATTAGGGAGGTTCATGGCTGGAAACAGCAATCACAAAGCGGAAACTATGATTTCTATGAATTTTGAGATTGTCATTTTTATGACAGAGTTTCATAATTTAGGCTAAAAACTAATATGACAAAAAATGCAAAACAGCTTGTAAAACTGTCTAAGGCCTATTCCAAAAAAAGTCTAAAGAACTTAGATTGAGTTATTTGATAGCCTTTTGAGCTTTTCAAAATAAACAAGCATTTTGTACATTTGGAAATACAGTTTTCATTATTCTTTGCTTACATGATGTTGCCAAAATAGGACTACCACTTCTTTAGCATTTACTTTTGCATGTATGTACAAACACACACATATATAATATATAATTACTTCAAAGATTGACTTTTGGTTTGGATAAAGAAAAAAACTAATCTAAAGTATATAAAAGATCATCATTTTGTACTGAGAACGGAGAACCAATATGAAATTGTTCACATACTGCTCTTCGTATGAAGAATGGTGACTGTTAGATACGTCATTCAGAGGCAGGAGAAATTTTAGAGCCATGTATAACACAACAGAAAGAGGTGACTAAGAAAGACTTTAGTGTGTGAAAACCACAGAAAGATGTGAGTGAAAGGATAGACTTCAGTATGTGAATACTACAGAAAGATGTGATTGTGAGGATAGACTTCAGTATGTGCATACCACAGAAAGATGTGATTGTGAGGATAGTCTTCAGTATGTGAATACCACAGAAAGATGTGATTGAGAGGATAGTCTTCAGTATGTGAATACCACAGAAAGATGTGATTGAGAGGATAGTCTTCAGTATGTGAATACCACAGAAAGATGTGATTGAGAGGATAGTCTTCAGTATGTGAATACCACAGAAAGATATGACTGAGAGGATAGCCTTCGGTACCTGAAAAACTAGCAAAAGTGTGTTGCATAAATATACACACTTAGAACACAAAAAGTCTAGAATTTTCCCCCCATGTGCCATCTTTGGCTCGAAAGGATGATAGATAGATGGAAGTAAAGGGTAAAAGTTACTGGGTTACACTAGAAAGAAGTAGTAAGTCCAGGAAAACATTTTATATTTTGAATTGAAGGCAGATTTCAACAGTAGAGAGTTGACTTCTGGCAACAAAGTCTGTTGATACTTTCTCTACAAACAAAGATATCCATGATGTGGACTAATGGTACTAGTAAAAAAAAGGTAAAGGTTCCCTCCATGCCTTGCTAGGCATATGGGGAATGTCGTATGGTGTTAGTGACCATATTTTTCTAAGACCACTGCACATTTTGGGTGATTTGGTCAGTATCCCGCCTTTACTTCCCAGAAAAATCTCTGGTACCCATTTTTAGAGGCTGGGTGAACCCTGGAGCATTGTCAGTCTGAAAAAAAATTTGCCACTGCTGAGGATCGAACCTGGACCCTTCTGGTCAGGAAGCGAGCACATTAACCACTGAGCCACAGAGGTGCCTAAAGTTCCTAGTGAGAGAAAGAGAGAGAGAAGAAAGGTACTAGACATGACCATAATTGAGTGGAAAAAGCTTGTTATGGTAAAGTCAAGCAGGACACACAAGAAGGATAAATGTTGAGGCCTTATACAAACCTGTGGAAAACATAAACAAAGAAAAAAAACTAGAGAAATAGATTACACTTTCATTCTCAGCCAATTATAAAACTAAGTACAACAAGTGAAAACTAAGTATAACAAGTGAAAACTAAGTATAACAAGTGAAAACAATCTTAACTGTATGCACTTGTTCCTGTGTCAAAGTTAAAATATGTCACAGATTAGTTGATGTTTAGGCTCCCCTTATGGTTTATGATTTCTCAGTCTTTAATTATAGACTGAATCTGTCCATAGTATTGTGTACATGTTTTATTGTTTTCTATATAAACATTTCTTTATTTTCAGACTGAGCATTCTGCTCTTAATAATAACTAATTTCTTTTTTTTTTACACTTTCAGGAAATTAATAACTCAATACATGTACTTTCAAAAATCGAATAACTGATAAGCCCATTACTTTCAGATAAATAATAACCAACTAGTTCATTACTTTCAGAAAACCAATAACTAGCTAGCTCATTACTTTCAGAAATCTAAAGTAAAAAATAAAAATTGTACAAATTACCAATTTATTTCTTTTATAACCCAATATTTCAAGGTACATTATAAAAGAGTACAAAAAATGGATTTTGGAGGAAAAATTTGCAATATAATAAATAACAAATTAAAAAAAAAAAAACCATAGCAACATTACTAAATAAATACATCACAGAAATTGACAATTTATAGAAACAAACAGATAAATAAAACACAAATGTTATATCAAGAAATCCAACCTTCATAATTACAACAAGGATGCAAGCCAAATTAAATATTTCTTTAAAAAGCAAAGATGGCAAACTAAAAAACAGAATTCATCTAAATAAACATATGAAGGGAAATTAATAATTTTTCATACTTTCTTCACTTCCTCATGTACCCATAAGTGTCAAAGGAGATACGAAGTTCTGGTTCTCCCCTTTTTGCAGTTACAATCATTGCCACTAGACATTCCAGCATTTCTTTGATGCTGTCTGTCCATCTTACCCTGGGTTGCCTCTTGCTTTTCTCCCTTCTCTTTTAATATAGGACTTGTGTGATAAGAAATAGCATAGTATTCTTTCTAGATGGACAAACTATCTTATATGTTGTTTCTGTATGTAGCTTAGGATTTGTTCAATTCCTACACTTTCTCTTATAATATCATTTCTGATTCTGTCTTTTCTGGTCACACCAAGAGTTTTTCTCAGATCATCTTATCTCTGTGGTCACAAGCTTTATTTTATACTTAGTTGTAAGTTACCATGTTTGGCATTGATAGCACAATGTGGGAAAGAAAATACTCTGTATAAGATATTTCTTGTTGGTAATAGGTTGTAGATCATCACTTGTAAAATTTTTTTTTCTTTTTTAAACCATTCTATCTATCTATCTATTGACCTTTCGAGCCGTAACCGGCCCATAGGGCGTAGACCAAGATACACCTTCTCCTATATGAATTTTTGTTCTAGCAGTTTTCTTTTAAAGATATTTTATCAAATCTCGCCATCTGTCTCTGTTCTGTGCAAGCAGTTCTATCTCATTGAGGGAGCCGATTCCTGCTGCTCTTGCCTCTCTCATCAATGTTCTTCTCAGTGTCTCCCTGGGTCTTCCTCTTTTTCTTTTACCTGTTGTTTCCCATATGAGGGCTTGCTTTGCTATTCGATTATTATCTCTTCTCATCACATGTCCAACATATGACCATCGTCTTTTCTTTATTACTGAAGATATTAGTGGTTGATTGGCGATTTCTCTAATTTCCTCGTTTGTTTTGAATTCGTTCCATTCTATACCAAGTATTTTCCTTAGACATTTATTTTCGAATGCGTTCAACTTTGTTTCTATATCTCTTGTTGTTTTCCAGCTTTCACACGCATACGTAAGGGTTGATAATACATTTGATTTGAATAGCCTAAGTTTTGTGTTTGTGCTAATGAGTTTTGATTTCCACAACGTTTCAAGGCTTCTGAAAGACATTGCTGCTTTAGCCAGTCTGATTCTAATTTCTTTGCTCGTATCCCCTTCTCGATCAATGTGACTTCCAAGATAGATAAAGTGATCGATCTCTTCTACTGGTTTGTTTTCCATGTATATTTTGTCACTTGTTGGAATTAAACTTTTCATGACTTTAGTCTTTTCATGATTGACCTCAAGCCCAATTTTGCTGGCTATTGATGATAGTTCATTTGTGTTTTCCTGCATCGTTTTTATCTGACTGCTGATGAGAACTATGTCATCAGCAAAGTCGAGGTCCTCCAAATGGTCTCCTTGTATCCATTCGATGCCTTTATTACCAGTGCAGCATTTCTTCATTACGAAGTCCATAACAATTCCAGATAACAAGGGCGATAAAATACATCCTTGTTTAACCCCAGTTTCTATTGGGAAACATTCGCTCAGTCCTTCCTCTGTTCGAACTGCACATGTGTAACCATCATACATGTCTTTGATAATATTTATGATTTTTGATGGTAAGCCATATTGCTTCAGAATTTCCACAAAGAATCTCTATGAATACTATCAAATGCTTTTTTGAAGTCGATGAAGTTAAGTACAAAAGGTTTTTGCTTTTCAATGTGTTCCTCCAATATAAGTCGTAGAGTGAAAATGTGGTCAAGACAGCTTCTCCTTTTCTAAACCCAGCCTGTTCTTCACGCATTACTGTATCTATTGAATCCTTTATTCTATTTAGGATGATTTTACAGAATAACTTTGAGGCAACTGACAAAAGTGTCACGCCTCTCCAGTTGTTACAATCTCTAAGATTGCCCTTTTTTGGGATCTTAACAATGATTCCTTTTTTCCATTTATGAGGCGTCTTCTCTGTTTTCCAAATGATGTTGAACATTTTTTGGAGATGTATTAATTATGGCTATCAAATGCCTTGAGGATCTCAGCTGTTAACTTATCCTCTCCAGCAGCCTTTTAAACCATTACTACAAAAAAAAAAAAAAAACCACAAGTCTTTAAAAAAAAACCACAAGGCTTATCTATCTCTATCTATCTATTGTCCTTTCAAGTCAAAGACAGCATGTAGGGCAGAAGCACAATCTCAAAAACAGAAACCTTGTGTGCCAAAATGGCACATATTGCAGAGATCACTGCTCTAAAATCTATGGTGCTGTTTCCATAACAATACTCTTTACAATGACAGCTTGTCAAGCCATCGATCAAACTCCTTAGTCACCTCATACAACATGCTTGGAAGGTCACAGTGTAACTATTCTTTACCTCCCTCATAATGAGGCCCCAGTAACAAACGGGAGACAAGGCTTATAGTCTTTCGTATATTTGACCTGCACTTTTGATCCACAATTTATAAGCCTTTGGATTGCCAGCTTGAATAGTTGCTCTCAATCTTTCTCATTCTAATTAATTTATGAGTTTGTTCAATGTCTGGTCAGTCAATTTTTTCCTTTGTTGACCTTTACACCTGCCTTTCATCATTCCCTTTAGGAGGCTGGGTGGGGTAAAGGTAAAATGGCATCTTCTAGACATGAAATTTCTTGGGTTTGAGTCCAGCTATAAGGCTTGGTTGGTCCAACAGCCTTGGCAGGCATCCACCTTATGAGAAAGAAAACACCTACATCAATCAAACCAAGATTCAGCTTGCTAAAGACAGAGTGTGTCAGCCATGGCGCATGTCTAGGGGAAATATCAGGACACAATCACATATATGAGTACTGACTATGCAAGCAGCTTATGGTGTGTCATGATGTTGTTCTTACTCCTCCATCATGACAAATAGGACAAAGAGTCAAGATCGCAAAACTTGAATGGTGAAGAAGAATCCAACCACTGGATTTTCTTTTCGAAATTGGGGCTTTGCATGGCTTCACCCTGCCCCGGTCTCTGGGTTGTGAAATCCAATGTCTAATCCTCCTGGATAATGGCAAAAAAGCAGGAGGCTCCTTGTTCACTCTGCACAAGTTAAAAAACCATTGACAATTAAAATCCAAAATAGCTGCTATCCAGGCAAAATTGTTGAGCAGTTAAAAATCAACTCATGCTAAAGATGGATGTGTCAGGTCAATATATCGCTGCTTGCCATAAACTAGTGATACAATAGATCTATACCCACTTAATGGGTGAATGCCATCTGTACCCTGTAAGATGGTCTTGGTCCGACCATTTGATCTTGTGATATGCCAATACCAGCAAACTTTCTTTTTATTAAATAAATACAAAAATGGTATTAAGCAGCTAAACTAATTGAGAGATGAGACAAACTACGACGTTTCAGCAAATGCCTTTATCGGGCACAAAACAAAAGATATACAAAGACCAACAAATACTATTTTAAAATAAACAAAGAAATTGCATTATTATTCTGCAGGTCTACTTGTAGCTCCACAGAGTATTTAATATTTATATATCTGCTTATTTCCATTTCTTTTTATCAATTTCTCCTAGATATACAAAGTATATTACATCGGTGATATACATGTTGGAGGAACACATTGAAAAGCAAAAACCTTTTGTACTTAACTTCATCGACTTCAAAAAAGCATTTGATAGTATTCATAGAGATTCTTTGTGGAAAATTCTGAAGCAATATGGTTACCATCAAAAATCATAAATATTATCAAAGACATGTATGATGGTTACACATGTGCAGTTCGAACAGAGGAAGGACTGAGCGAATGTTTCCCAATAGAAACTGGGGTTAAACAAGGATGTATTTTATCGCCCTTGTTATTTGGAATTGTTATGGACTTCATAATGAAGAAATGCTGCACTGGTAATAAAGGCATCGAATGGATACAAGAAGACCATTTGGAGGACCTCGACTTTGCTGATGACATAGTTCTCATCAGCAGTCAGATAAAAACGATGCAGGAAAACACAAATGAACTATCATCAATAGCCAGCAAAATTGGGCTTGAGGTCAATCATGAAAAGACTAAAGTCATGAAAAGTTTAATTCCAACAAGTGACAAAATATACATGGAAAACAAACCAGTAGAAGAGATCGATCACTTTATCTATCTTGGAAGTCACATTGATCGAGAAGGGAATACGAGCAAAGAAATTAGAATCAGACTGGCTAAAGCAGCAATGTCTTTCAGAAGCCTTGAAAAGTTGTGGAAGTCAAAACTCATTAGCACAAACACAAAACTTAGGCTATTCAAATCAAATGTACTATCAACCCTTACGTATGCGTGTGAAAGCTGGAAAACAACAAGAGATATAGAAACAAAGTTGAACGCATTCGAAAATAAATGTCTAAGGAAAATACTTGGTATAGAATGGAACGAATTCAAAACAAACGAGGAAATTAGAGAAATCGCCAATCAACCACTAATATCTTCAGTAATAAAGAAAAGACGATGGTCATACGTTGGACATGTGATGAGAAGAGATAATAATCGAATAGCAAAGCAAGCCCTCATATGGGAAACAACAGGTAAAAGAAAAAGAGGAAGACCCAGGGAGACACTGAGAAGAACATTGATGAGAGAGGCAAGAGCAGCAGGAATCGGCTCCCTCAATGAGATAGAACTGCTTGCACAGAACAGAGACAGATGGCGAGATTTGATAAAATATCTTTAAAAGAAAACTGCTAGAACAAAAATTCATATAGGAGAAGGTGTATCTTGGTCTACGCCCTATGGGCCGGTTACGGCTCGAAAGGTCAATAGATAGATAGATAGATATACATGATCTTGCTGGTTTTTTTTTAGCAAAAATAATTCTGAAAATAAAGAAAAGCAGTAAGAAACAAACAAAATAAACTAATTGATACCATTCTATATTGCCAGTGTCAATTTTCTCAAGAGAGTCATTTAAACATTGCTGATGAAAACATTTTGTGTCTGCAGTAAAGAAGTTTATTTGGGATCAGTTAAAATCCTTGCTGCTGATGTGCACCTTTCATCACAATATTCTGTCTCAAGTTCTCTGCAGGGGAAGTAATGATTATCAGAATAATTATCTTATTTAAAAAATTAATTTATCCATTGTCATTAATTTTTCATAATACAAAATAGGTAAAATTCTAGTTAAAATATTAATCTGTTGATAGTTTTAATAATAAACATACAATCATGATTTTAAAATTGTTAATTAAAGTAATTGAATTAATAGCTTAAGATAATGTCATCAATCATCTATTTGTAGGTGCTTGTAGTGTTGTGTGTAGGTGCTTGTAGTGTTGTGGATCATGGACAACATCACAAACAACAAAGAAGAAAATTAATTCATTGTCAACAAATTTTTATGGAAAAATCCTTAAGATACCTTGGATAATGAAAAAGAGCAATGAAGACATATTGAGAGATTTAAACATTAAAAAGATCTGGCTTCTAAACAATATTCTATAGACGAAATTAAAACACTATGACCACGTCAAAAGACACAGCGGACTGGAAAGAGCAATACTGGAAGGCATGATTCCAGGATGATGAGAAAGGAGCAGACCAAGAAGAAGGTGTTTTCAAGCCATCAAAGAGACCTCGAACATGACAACAGATGAAGGGCAGGGATTATTTCAGATTGGTTGTGGTGAATGCAACATTCTGTAAAAGACATGCGATTTGATGAAGAAATTCTGTAATGAATAGCACAGGGGCATTCTATAAAATAACTGGTGTTCACCTCAACTCCAAACTAGACTTCTCCATTGACCCAGCTTAATGCTTTTCATATGTTTCGCCGCACTGTGCACCATGCCAATTTTGGTTGAGTACGTTTCGCCGCATAGTGCACCACTAACAATTTGATTTGTGTGAAATTCATCAATCCAGATTCTTTTTACATGTCTTGTATCATGGTATTGGTGAAATCTAATACCTTGTTCAATTATCTAAAAATTCATATATAATGTAAAAATATTTTAGATAAATATGTAGATTGATTCTTAAAACCATGAAAAATATTGTCCTGAAGTCTCTTCCGTTGCATTGATAAAAAGCTTCCATATGGAAAGAATTAAATACAAGAAAAATGTTAACAAAGACAAAATAGCAGCTTCCCCACAATTTCCAACTGAAGTTTAACACAGGACTCCCCTAAATTATACATTACATGACATTTTATTACTTTTTTTCTATTGCCACGATATGCATTATGAGAAAGAGAGTTCATAGATATTATATAGAGCCAATTCTGACCTATGGAAGCCAATCATGGACAGTAGACAAACAAATGGAAAGATAATTAGAGGAAGCAGAGATGGGATTTCTCAGGACGTTAAGAGTTCCCTGAACAACTAAAAAGATCAAGTTCTCAAAGAGGCAAACGCATAAAGAGAACCAAAAAACATCAAAAAGAAACAATCAACATTTTTCTGGCAAATTATAAGAAGAGGAAAGTTGAAATACTTACAACAGGCAAAGTACAGAAAACAAGAAATTGTGGATGACAATGAGAGACAATTACTAGATACCTTAAAGTTGTGGTACAATATACAGTCAACAACAGAATTGATACAATGAACTGTGGACAGGAAAAGTGGAAGGACATGATTGCCTATGCCAAACAGTATGGCACATAATAATGACATAAGCGTTACTGTATATGGGTGATTTCTGTTAACTAGGATTATAATGTGGCCAGGATTAACGAATCTGCCTGCTAAAATCTTGTGTGCCCGGATGCACATAAACGCATCACATTGCTATCACTGAATAAACTACAGCACAATATCTTGAGCTTGAAACTTCCAGTGTAGCTAGACATTAATAGGGCTCATAGTGTTTTCGCAATCCATCTCTATTCTTGGTGAGATGTTAGATCTTATTTAATGAGTCTATGCCTGCCAGCTTTGCTTTCTTATAAGTGTATTTTTAGTATCTCTCTAGGTCTTCCTCTTTTTGTGTATCCTGATGTTTCATATAAAATAGCTTGTTTTGGAATTCTTTTGCAGTCTCTTGTCCAACATATGTCCATCTTCTCTTTCCAATTGTAGATGAGATCATTGGTTGCATGGCCATTTCTATTATCTCTATATTAGTCTTGAATTCATTCTATTATACACAGAGTATTCTTCTTAGGCATTTGCCTTCAAAAGCGTTTAGTTTTGTTATTTTCCAGCTTCCCATGCGAAAAGGTTGATAATATGTTTGAGTTGAGTATTCTAAGTTTAGTTTTCTCGCCTAGCATTGTTGATTTCCATATTTTGTCCAGGTTTTTAAAATTTCTTGCTGCTTTTTCTGTCCTGTTTCTGATCTCTTTCTTTGTTTCACCCTCTTGATCAATATTACTATATAAAAGACAGAAGTAATGGTAACAACAAAGAAAAAGACAGTCTCTCAGTGCAAAATAAAGACAGGTGGAACAATATTAAAACAGGTAAATGAATTTAAATATTTGGGAACATTGTTAACCTCAGACGGAAGATGTACAAAAGAGGTGAGATGCAGAATGGCTCAGGCAAAAGCAGCTTTCCAAAAAATGAGGAAGATACTATGCAATCCAATTCTGACATTAGAAACAAGAAAGAGTTCTTAATTGTTATGTAAAGCCAGTCTTAACATATGGATGTGAATCATGGACAATAGGACAACAGACAAGGAAATCACTGGAGTCTGTAGAAATGTGGTTTTACAAAAGAATGTTGATAGTACCATGGACAGCTAAGAAGAGTAACAAAAATGTTCTGAAAGAGGCCAAAGCAAAAAGAGAGATAATTTCCAATATTAGGAAGAAACAATCATAATTTTTTGGCCATGTAATGAGAAGAGAACAGCTGGAGTATATTGTAACAAAATTGAGGGACGAAGAGATAGAGGGAAGCAAAAGAGAAAAGATACCAGACAGCTTAAAAGAATGGCTTGGCAGAAAGTCAACAACAGAAATGATAAATAAATAACTGTTGAGATCGAAGGTTGTGGAGAGACATGATCACCTACGCCAGCAGACCCGGTACTTGATGATGATGATATATATAGTGGTCTACTCTATCCAAAGTCTGAAAATTTAGATATGTATTATCCTCAGCAGTACAGTACAATATACAAAACATTATTTTAAAAATTAACTAAAAATATATAGACAATGTAATATACTGGAGGATTCATCTGAACCTAACATAAAAGTTTCATAGATTGAGATATGAAAGATATAATCATTCATATGTTTTTTAAGTGTTGAAATGATATTCATAGCAAACTAGTCTGTTAGCAAAGTACATTGTTTTTTGTATAGATTGTATGTGGTAATTCATACTGTCTTTATTTTATTGCTTTTATATTATTTGGTGTTGGTATGAGTGTTCATAAGTGCTTTTACATTCTTACTTTTATGTTTAATAAATGACAATCAAGGAAGAGAACATGGTCCCCACACCTCCAAATGCTGTAACCTTGTACAGCGAAAAATGATGTTTCTCAGCCTCTCTCCTCCTCCTCCTCACTACTGACAGAATTTGTCATGAGACCACTACTACTTGAAATAACTGTTCATGTGGTTATGAAATAACTATTTTTATCTTTACGTGCCTATAAAATACTTTTTTTAAATTTGCTTCTAAATATATATAGGTATTTCTTTCTATGTATTAAACACTTGATACAGTATTTATGAAATGTGTTTCTATACTTTAAGTATTCATGAAAATGCTAATAAAATACTTTTTTCTCTTGTTAGAAAAACACTATAACAAACAAATAAGTGGACATGACAGGACTAAATCACTAACTTAGATCTATGGGAATGTAACAGTCAAACACCAGTGGACAAAAGAGATACGACACAGATCATAGCACTGGAAAGGACACACGTTTTTAATAATTTAAAAGTGAAAATGAGCTACAGAAAATTAGTGAAATTACAGTTTTGAAAAGCAAAAATAAAGGCCTTAGTCTCAACACAGAAAGCAGATGCAATATTTGCAACAAAGAAAGTGAGAATTAAAATAAATTGGACAGTATAAAACATGCCATCACATGCCATCAGTGAATTTTCTTCCTCTGCATTCATCTACTCATTATTCCACTTCATCATTACCTTGAAAGGACAATTAGTAGGGTAGGTGTAGATTTATTAAGTAAAGGTAAATTACGAGACTTGAATCACCGTCTTAGCACATGAGTTTTCACCTATACGTGCTCGGCTGCCCATCCAGAAGTGTTCGAACATTTCTGAACAGCGTCACTTCAAGCATTGAAACTCACGATGCAAGGCGGCATTCCACACCTTCCCAGAGTACTACCCTGGTACCCATTTCTGCCATCGGCTGGGTCAACCGCAGGTGTATTTTTTTTACAACCACGAGTACAATGCAAACTGCTTCCAGCGGGAATCGAACATGGGTTGTTCGAACGTTGCTATCCCAGTTGGGTGGTTTTCCCAACTAGGCTACCGAGGCCTCCAATTTATAATGTTCTTCTTTACAGCATCCTGTGATATTTTTTTGTCATTAAACCCATCTTCCTGATATTTCTTGGTAACAGGAACCCTTCTCTCTTGTTCCCTTCTTGTTTTCCCAAACACCCTTGTAGAGCAGGATCTTGATGAGATGGTGTTCACTGGATTCTAACATGAGCAGTCAAGCTGATTTGTTGACTGCTTTCAATTCAGGTGCTGCCTGTCATCATTGGTCCTTGAAAGATTAATATTTGAGTATATGTCTCGATTAATATTTGAGTATATCTCTATCTATCTATTGTCCTTTCGAGCCGAAGATGGCACATAGGGCAGAACCACAATCTCAAAAACAGAAACCTTGCGTGCTAAAGTGGCACATATTGTAGAGATCACTGCTCTAAAATCTATGGCGCTGTTTCCATAACAATACTTTTTACAATGACAGCTTGTCAAGCCATCGATCAATCTTCTTAGTCGCCTCTTACGACATGCCTGGAAGGTCACAGTGTCACTATTCTTTACTTAACTCATAATGAAGCCCCGGTAACACACAGGAAATTTGAGTATATAGTCAATGATAAATAATAACAGAAAATCAAAAAAGCAAGACGAAGATGATGTCTAATCATGGAATGATGATGATGGCACCCAATGCTCCAGTTCTGGTGTGACGGACACATGCAGTTAGTGTTTACCAACAAGGACCGACCAATCGCTGTGGCTGAAATTTAGAAATGGGCGTATAGAAAATAACAAGCTCCAGAATCTAGTAGCAACACCACATGTAAAATTTTGTGAAAAAAACATAAACTGTCATATTGTTTTTACAAATAAATATGAAAAAGGCACTTTAATTTTTTTTTAATTTAGAATTTATCACAGCAAAAAATAATAATAATAATTAAGAATAAGGAAAGAAAGCAGTTTATAAAGTCAACAATAATGGTGATTAATAATACTTACATCATAACAAAAAGACATAATTTCATCAAATCAAATGTATTATTATTAATATTAACACATGAAAAATAAATAATTTAATTGCATATTGAAGTAAATTATAAAAATGTAATGTTAAATGGTGAGACATGACTATAGTAAAGAAAAACATTATTAAACAGTGTCTGATTATATATAAATACTCTTTCAAATATATAAATAGAATTTGGCCAAAATTATTAGAATTATCTACGTACAGATATGTGAACCAAGAATGTCATTATTATAACAGTGAATTACAAGGGAAACAGATTTTGTTAATTATGTAAACCGTTGTAACTGTGACCAGAAATAATTACACTTAAGTTTAAGATTTTAACTTAATTTAAATCTCATTCAACAATTACCATACACATTATAAGCTGATAACAGATGTGAATCATGGACAGTTATTTAAAACAAGTACAAAACCAGGCACTTAGGGTCATCACAGGAGCAATGAAATCAACACCAATATTGGAGATGGAGAAATTGTGGAGGATACCAGCACTGAGAGAACGGAGGGACACAAAGGTGCTGATACAGGCAGAAAAATGTGCTTGCATGCCGAGACATCCAATGAAGGTCCGATTCCAAAATCTTGCATTGGGACGACTTAAGAGAAGCAGTTTTATCCACCAAGCCAAGCGTATTAGTAGACAAACACCAGACATGCCAAGAGCTGTTAACCCCCTACTGCCCATACCAGAACAGACTCCGTGGACAGAGGAATCAGGATTATCAGTTCAAATACGGACAGAAGTGAAAGGAATAGTTGATAAAGAGGATCAGAATAGTCTACAGCGAAAAACAATAACTCTCAGTTTCCTGGATGAAGAATACCCACAAGACCTATGGATTTGTGTGTATACAGATGGATCAGCACAGAATGCAGTAAAAAATGAGGGAGCAGGTGCATATATAGAGTACCCAAAGAACACTAGGGATTTGAATAAAATAGCAACAGGGAAATATTGTCACAATTATGATGCAGAAATACAAGCAATAAAGTTGGCAATAGAAAAACTGCTGAACATTAAACTTAGCCCGCAGCCTGTAGTGTTTTTGACAGATGCAAGATCAGTACTCCAGGCACTACAATCCAGAAAATTACCACATCTGCAGACCTTATTGACTGAACTCTGCAAGCACCACAGGGTTGCCCTGCAGTGGATCCCATCTCACTGTGGAATACCAGGAAATGAGAAAGCAGATCAGTTGGCAAAGGAAGGTTCAACAGGCACACAACTAGATACTCCGGTTACATACCATCATAAGAAACAGATAATCAAATCAATCAGAGAACCACAAGCCCCAAATCAGGATGCCTTTCATAATATGAATAGATATGAACAAGTTATCATTATACGCCTCAGAACAGGACACAATCGACTCCATAGTCACATGTATACAAAATTAAAGATCGGTACCTCAACTACTTGTACCTGTGGACAGGCGCCCCAGACTGCTGAACACATACTTCAAGACTGCACTGAATATAGTAGACTGAGGAAAATCCATTGGCCCATAGATACAACATTACAGACAAAACTATATGGGCCACTGCAAGAATTAAAAAAGACAGTAACATTTATACAGGAAACGACATTGCAGATATAGAAAATACTTCAGGCGAACGAAAGATAGATAGATATAAAACAAGAACAAACATTTTCAGAGCAACAATTGGAAATGTGATAACAAATAAAGTCAGGCCAGCCAAAGAAAAAAAAAGACTAAAAAACTGTCTTTTCCTTAAATACTAAAAGATAAAAATGGAAAAGGAAAGAAGAAGATAGCCAATAAAAGTGAGATAATAAAAATATTGCTACAAGTTCAGCTTCTGAAGAAAGTTGTTCAGGACATGGATCTACAAAAGCAGTCAGTGGCTGACACAACTTGTGAGGTCTTCAACAGAAACAGTGAAACCTCTCTTGCTTAGTCTATAGCCATTCATCACAGGATGCCCCATGTCTGGCCACACAGTACATCTTTGCCTTCACTGTTCTCCTTAAGGCTGTCCTTGGTCTACCTCTATTTTGCCTTCTCTCCTGTGTCCACTACATGGCAGCTCAAGAAATGTTTTTCTTCATCTATACTCGGTGTGTTATCTTGTTTGCCTCCAACACCTGTCTGTTATCATTGTGTGTGCATGTTTGTTCCTAGTAAGGGGTCAAGGCAAAATTTCAAATTCAAATGCGTGTCCTCCATCAATTACGTAAAGTTTTAACCAACCATTAAAATCTTTTTTTTTTTAATTCTCCCTCAAGTTGTTCCTCTAGGCTTAAGATGTTCTCAGAGGCTGATTTTGTTGAAACAAATAAAGTACTGAGACAATTCCTAAGGGAAGATATATAACAGTTAACAGTGGCAGTGTTCCCTAGCATTTGGCTTTTCGTGGCAAGGCGCTGTGCCACTGAGTACGGGTTCGATCCTGCTTTGGTCCATATTTTTTTTCTGTTGTTGATTATTTGTCAATTTTTCCGAGTGCTGTAAACATACCTCTTCCTCTGAATTGATTCGTTGATTGTCGCCTCAGAAGTTTCCCTCTATAATAATATTCATTTATTATCATTTGTCTCCAACAGTAACAACAGTCTGTTTCCTTTACTGTTATTTCTTCTACATTTTTCCTCCTCTACTGTATACCATTTTTATACATGAGTTACATTTTTAAAAAGAGTTTAAAGTTGGTGACATCATCTTACAGCTTGTTCTAAATGACTCTAGCAATGGCCAGGTAAGTCTTGATTCATGTTGGACACACACCCCTGTAGCAGGTGTGCCACTGCCATTTTCTATCAACCATCCTTTAAAGCCACAGATGGCACATAAGGCAGATATACTAGACTCTCTGATGATCTTTGCTATTTAGCATCAGAATTTGCATAGAACTCACAATGTATCCTGCCATATGTCCCTATTCTAGGCATGCCTCTCATCATCATGTGTCATACCGGTTGGCGTAGGCAATCCAGGCACTTCTATCCACCATGCATCGTATCAATTCTGATGTTGACTGTTTTCCTTGCCATGACACTAAGCTATGTAGTATTTTATCTCTTTGTCATATGTGATCTCTCTTTCCCTGTATTTTGCCAGTTGTAACCACGTATTCCAACTTTCCTCTTCTTATGATGTCCCCGAAAAAATGTTGATTGTTTCTTTCTGATATTTCTTAGGAGCTACCTTTGTGTTGGCCCCTCTGATAATTTCCTCGTTGGTCTTTTTAGCTGTCCAGGAAACTTTCAACATTCTTAAGTGCCATAATCATTGAAACCCTACAAAACAATTGAAACTATGCACATCTCATATATCCCTACTTTTGTTTTTATAAATTACTTGGATAAATGGAATCACAAACACAGAAAAGATCCTCTCTTGCAACATGAAAGTATTAAAGCGACCAAGGCAGAAGCAGAAGCTCTGAAAATGTCCTTAAAATGCCTCTGAAAGAGAAGATTAAAGAAGAAAACAGTGCATTCCTTACAGATGCTCTGTCAGTAGTTACAACACTGAGGAGTCATGGAATTGAAAACCTGAATAATATAATAGAAACATACAAACTCTACCAGAGACACAAAAAGAACTGTGATTCTGTGGACTCAATCTCACTTCAATTTTCCTGGAAATGATAAGGCAAACAAGTTAGCAAAGGGAGATGGCAAGTTACACCAGTCATATATAAATACATCTTATGAGGAATCAAAAAGTCTTGTCAGGAACAAATTTGTGAACAAATGAAATACCGGGGTTATCAGAAAAAAGTATGCCCACTACCATCTCAATAGAAAAGAACAAGTCACAATTTTGTCACTTTCACCAAGTGACAAGAGATTGAAGTTCCACCTTTTTAACACTTTAAGGATAGGTACCTCTGATGAAGGTGACTGTGGCACAGGCAAAATGACTGCTGGACATAAGCTACAATCAAGCCCAACTTTATGATGAACATAAATGGCTCTTGCGGTCAGCAGTGGTACCATACCAGGACAAGCTGTATAGTGATGTAACCAGATTTTTTGAGCTGATGAATGTTTTCTTCAAACTTATTAATACTGACATCTAGAGGTGTAAAACACTTTCTTCAAACTTATTAATACTGACATCTAGAGGTGTAAAACACTTTCTTCAAACTTATTAACACTGATATCTAGAGGTGTAAAACACTTTCTTCAAACTTATTAACACTGACATCTAGAGGTGTAAAACACTTCTTCAAACTTATTAACACTGACATCTAGAGGTGTAAGCAGAAGAAGATACTAAATAATTTCAAGATGACAACATCTCAAACTACACAACTAGCTTTGGTCATAAAGTTACACCTATCTCCCCTCTGCAACACCTACAAGCGTAAGCAGTAGAACAAAAGAAAGAAGAAGTATGTAAATAATTAAACAAATAGAGAACATCCTTCTACAGTCTAACATCACAGCATGGAAGAAGAAATTCAACAACTGAGCTAATAGACAATATTAGGTCCATGTCACGAGACAGACATTTGTAAATACCTATGATAATCCATACCATCAGCAATATCAAGTAATCTTTTTAAAATTTCATTGTAATAAGACTTTTTAAAAAAATACTTGTAGTAAGAAATGAGTACAATATACAAAGAAAAGCATTTCAATAAATGAAAAAAATTGATGGAAAGCAAGCTAAATGAGGCAAAGAAGTAATAAAAGAAGCATTTTTTGCCGAATGTGCAAAATCCTAATTAAAGTGAGTGTGGCTACTTATACTTTCTATGAGCATTTGATGATTTATTGATGCCATGTTAAAACACTGCTTAGTACTAACTCCCCCTATTTCTATAAAATTGAATTAAACCTATTTACTAGTGTTATTATAGTGTTACAACTGGCAAAATAAAAGGAAAGAGAGATCGCGGACGACAAAGAGAGAAAATACTGGTTAGCTTGGTGTCATGGCATTGAAAACAGTCAACAACAGAACTGATACGATGCCCTGTAGATAGAAGATTGTGGAGGGACATGATCGCCTACGCCAACCGGCATGGTACATGATGATGATGACTAGTGTTATTATTCTCATCAATATATACAAATATTCTCTTCTCAAATCATTTAGCAAATTCTTTTTTTTAAATTCTTCTTCACTTTCTTTTTATTTTCCAAAATAATTTAATCCCAGCAATATGTCTTGTCATCTCAGGCTTTTTCTTTCTGTTTTCATCAACTTTCATTTGTCATTAAATTTTCAGTTAACTATTTTTTAATTTTTTTAAGTAGTTATCAATACTTCATGTCTATCTTCATTTCTTTAAACAAATTTGATGCTGTTTTCTTGGGTATATAAATTTAAATTATATAAACTGCTGACAGCTTTATGCCCTTTGTCTAAATGCAGCAATGAGAGGAGTTCTTCAATGTTATAAAGATCTTTGACTGCCACATGGAAGTATGCCATGAATAATTAATGTAAAAGGAAACAAATCATTGGAAGCAACAGAAAAGTTGTTCTACAGGAGAATACTGAGAACACAGTCAGCAAAAGAGGTAACAGTGATGTCTTGAATGATATCAATGAATACTTTATTCATGAACTTTTAAGCATTTTAAGAAGAAAAAAAGTTTTCTACCACCTTGGAATCATGTCATGAGAAGATGAAAATATTGTAACAGCAAAGACAAAGAAGGAGAGATGTAGTAAAACAGTGACAGATAGACAGCTTACTAATCTGAAATAAAGAAAGATCAGTGGCAGGAATACATGGAGAAGCATGTATGTCTTCACTTGTGGACATGGCACATGATGATGGTTGTGCTGCAAAACTTCTGTAAGATAAGTGCTAAGATAAAGAAATGATGCTATCTAGAAATAACTGTCCCTCAAGGAAAACTTCTGTAAGATTCGTGCTAATATGAAGAATGATGCTATCTAGAAATAACTGTCCCTCAAGGAAAACTTCTGTAAGATTCGTGGTAATATGAAGAAATGATGCTATCTAGAAATAACTGTCCCTCAAGGAAAACTTCTGTAAGATTCGTGCTAATATGAAGAAATGATGCTATCTAGAAATAACTGTCCCTCAAGGAAAACTTCTGTAAGATTCGTGGTAATATGAAGAAATGATGCTATCTAGAAATAACTGTCCCTCAAGGAAAACTTCTGTAAGATTCGTGCTAATATGAAGAAATGATGCTATCTAGAAATAACTGTCCCTCAAGGAAAACTTCAGTAAAAACATCATCTTACTCATCCCATTCAGCTATAAACACATCCACATTATTGAAACAAACACCTTCAGGCTTGGATTCACTAAGGAATCACCTCTAACTCAAAAAGTGTATCATGACCATTTGGTTTTCATCAAGTTTGGTTGGTGCATGTGTGCACGCGTACATGTGCACTAATAAGGAAATCCAACAACAGCATCAGAAAAGCATACCTCTGTATCTTTCTCAATACACGAATGGGCAGGCAGACATGCAAGCATGCACACACACATATATATATGCCAGGAGTGGGCAACCTTTTATATTCTGAGGGTCAGTTAACTATGAAGACACCAAGGGCCAGATACCATCACCTAAATGAAGCCATTATATAAATTAGCATAAATTTCATTCACATGTGATTTAATGTAAAAATCATATTAGTGATGGGGAGTGGAAGACAGAAAAGAGAGTGGAATGAAAGAGAGAGGGGTAAGACAGGATAAAAAGGAGAGAGTGGGGGGGAGTGTTAATTCAACAATAAATTATAAATAGAAAGCTTATCAGCTAGGGTTTGAGCATTTAGGTATTACTTTGTATTTATTCTAGGTCAGAGAAAGGAGTGTATAGCAATTGTCAAATCAAGCACATGGGCCTGTCAAAATAGCTTGGTGGGCCGCTTCTGGCCCGCAGGTTGCCCACCTCTGATATAGGCTGTTATTTAGGCATCATTTAACAAGAATATTAGTACAATATTACCTCATTCATGCACATAATCTGTTAGTCACTGTAAATTACATTTTAGTACACATAGCTTTTGTACTGTAACCAGAGAATGTTAAGTGCCACCTTTGTTAGTTACATCAAGCAAAACACATCTAATGTTAGTGGAATTAGTACACAGCAATCCCTTACATTGCTTAAAGTGTCTAAAATGGCAAAATACATTGTGGCTTCTTTAATTTTATGAAATAAATATTTGTGTTAAAACTAATTCCCCAAATGCTTTTTATTTTTTTTTAAATCAATCTTCTCCCTCTTTTTGATTGCTGTCTATTTCTTATGATAGTCATTGGATTATTCTCATAACATATCAAACAACAGAACTAGAGTCATCAGTCGCTGGACACAGGAGGGGATCTGAGCACCTATTGACATGTTCGGAGTGCAATGATGATGACCCACAAATAACTCAATATTAAACAACTGTCCACCTCATATGGGAAACAAAAGGTAAGAGAAAAAGAGGAAGACCCAGGGAGACACTGAGAAGAACATTGATAAGAGAGGCAAGAGCAGCAGGATTTGGCTCCCTCATAAGATAGAGCTGCTTGCACAGAACAGAGACAAATGGCGAGATTTGATAAAATATCTTTAAAAGAAAACTGCTAGAACTAAAAATTCAGATACGAGAAGGTCTATCTTGGTCTACGCCCAATGGGCTGGCTACGGCTCGAAAGGTCAATAGATAAGCTCTCTGATCCCCTCCCCAGCAAATCTCAGTGTAAAACAATAAACTAGTTTACAAGTCCTTTCCCATTCTCCTCATAGCTCTCCTGATTTAGGCATCGTCCATCTTGACTAACATTTTGTGTCTACATAAGGGTTTGGTTGTTTTAATGTATGTTGATGTGTTTGAGAGTTCCTCAAAACAGCTAAGCATGTGGGATGTGTGCTTCTATTTGCCAGTACTTCTGCAACTCTCTAAGTGTGTAGCTGTCCTGCAGTAAGAGTTCGGCTGAATTATAAAATCAATAATAATAAATTATTATTTATTAAAGGTTAATGTACTCCATAATGCTAATGTTTGGGATTCGGACACAGGGCTTTCTAGGGCACATCTTCTGAAGGAGTTAAATCAGTTTTCTCTACTCTTGCTTGATCAGAAAAATGCCATATAATTTTAATCAGCTGGAAGTACTGGAGGAATGTTTCAACCCATGAAAGTGCCACTACAGCTCGCTAATCTGTCTTCAACTATCCATTGTATACCAAATTTCATTTTATTTCAAATAAATCTCTCTGGACATGGTAAGAAATGTTTCCACCAACAGACAAATAAAAATGACTTAACACGTTGATGGCTAAATAAGACATACCCAAGACCCACTACAGTTGAAATTAAGGGCAAGAGACCTTATTTACCTCACTTCATTTTTATTGCTACAATCTTCGTATTAAAGAAAGAACCTGCATTAGCTGGACACAGCTGTTTATCACTAACACTTTAGCTGATTTGTTCATTTGTGCCTTTCCAGGATGACAAAAAATACACATGACTCTTCTATTATACAATCAAAGTAACTTGAAGAATCATATCTTAAAATATTGAAACTTTAGTGGTTAAAAATTGAATTGCAATCACAAAAACTGTTAGATTTGCCATTTCTTTGACATTTTTATTATAAGCATTAACTACTAAAATATGATTAGCACAAAGATATTTTCTTTAGTTAGAAACTTTACTTTTCATGTCTGGTGTCTCCAATTTAACCACTTCCATAAAATATCAATTTTTTAAATATTGTAAATAATAACTGCACCTTCTCACAATACTCTGGTGAATATAAACAGGACAAGACATTATGCCAATAAAACTAAAGTAAGAGATAGTGGAAAAAGAATTAAAAAGAAGGTTATACCATTTTAATTGTGCACATACTTTAAAACAGAAGTCATTGTAATGACAGGAAGGAATTGAAGATGTGGAAAACAAGAGCAAAAAAACAGGTAAGAGCAAAATAGAAGTATCCAGAAAGAAAGAGTAAGTGGATTTGAAAAAAACAGTAAAGCACTGAAATTATGCACATGTCTAGATGGTAATAAGATTGTCACCATCTCTATTTGTCATGGCAAATGATAAAATATTAAATTAGATGCAGTAGAAATGACACTTCTCTTACAGCATATCATAGAAGACTCAGTGGCTGAAAGGATAATATGCCTGTTTCCTGATCACAAGGGTCCTGGTTTAATCCTTGAAGTGGCAGATTTGGGACTGAGAAGGCCCCAGGATTCACCTAGCCTCTAAAAAAAAATGGGTACCAAAGACGTTTCTGCTGAGAAAAGGAGGCCTGGCATGAAACTGACTACATGATCCAAAAAATGTGTTGTTGGTCATGGAATTAAATAGTCAATAATACCATATTCCCCATACACCTAGCAAGGCAAGGAGGGAACCTTTTCACTTATACTGTACAACATATCAAGTAAATAAATTGTAATTAGTTTAGTATATAAAATACATTTTCTAGCTTAAAATTCAGCCATAGATTACCTATGACAAATGATTGAAGAATATATGTGTCAAGTTAGCAAATGTTAGAACCAGCAATACAAATTAAGAATATATGTGTCAAGTTAGCAAATGTTAGAACCAGCAATACACATTTATATGTATGGGAAATCAACATCTAGAGGACTGAAAAAAAAAGCTTATTCAGAATACCACATTGCTGAAGTTGAACTTAAAATTGTGCTTACAAGTCCTTCCTTTGGGACAAGATGCTTGTGTTTAGATGAGAAGACTCTGACCTCTGCAAAGTAAGGACCTCTCAGCAGAACTGCGACTGCTCCTGTTGGGGTAAATGCTACATTGATCGGTTTCACTTCATTGCCAAGTTCATGTGTGTTGGTCACAACACTTCTCAGCCATTGCCCTTTCGAGGAAAAATCTCGACTCGATAATTCCCACTGTCTGCTACTATGATATTGTTACTGTCATCAACACAAATCCCAAGTGGTGATTGCAGCTGACCACGGTTTCTTCCTGATGTTCCAAATCGATGTCTGAACTTTCCATCTGAAGCAAAAATTTGTACGCAGTTGTTACCTTGTCAGTGACAATTATATTGCTTTTAGAATCAACAGCAATGAATGCTGGGTGTTGAAAGTAGCCATCTCCGTTACCCTTCCTGCCAAACTTTGTAGACAGTTTCATCTGATCGGTAAGGACATAAACACAATGGTTCTGTGTTCCTGAGATAGCCACACCTCCATTTCCAAGCTGACCAATTCCACACGGTTCCTCAAAAGTAAAAAACTTACCATATTCACCTTTACACTGACCAGACATTGTAAAATGTCGAATCCCAGAAACATTTTTGTGGACTGCAGCAAGAATTTCATTTCCTTTAGTCATTGTTACATCTTTAACTTTACAGCCACAATTGAAGGCATTAATTAGTTCACCTCCACTATTGTAAATAAAAATTCTATTTTGGTCACCACTACTGTCTGATATGACATAATTGCCTTCTTTGCTGACAGCAAGACCTACTGGCTTTAAAAAATCTCGATTTGTGGAACCTTGTTTCCCAAATCTCAAAAGAAGATTCTCAGTACAAGCCACAAGTTCGATTTGTTTTGGCACAGCAGGATAAAGTGGTTGGTTCTGTGACCCATGACTCCTACTTGGATCCTGAGAAGTGAAGGATCTTGTAGTATCATTATTTCCTTTGCTAGTACTTTCAGTTTCAGGATTGACTGGTCTTGAAGGTGAAGAATCCCCAACGATATTTATGTTCCATCCATATGATGCAGCAGATTCTGATATGCCTCCTGTGGCTACACTAGCCTGTTGTGCCCAACTAGGGAAACCATATCCTGGAAGAGTAGTATATGGTGGAGGCTGATCTGGTGCTGTCAGGTGGTCACTTGTGAAAGTAGTTTGACCATCAGGATGTGAACTGGCATTAATACTGTTAGATGCTCCATCGAAATATGTTGCTTTACTACTCACATTACTCGAATCATGTGATACTTTACCTTTGCCACCACCACTAGCAAAATTACATTTATCTTCGTCATTGTTGTGTAATGCTGGCGCTGATGGAGTTGAATTCGGAACAACCTCCCAAGAAGGTTCTGTGCATGTGTCATATGAAGAATTTGTTGGTGACAGTGAACTAGTGACTTCAGTTTCAGGACTTGGACTAATACCATCCTTATCCTTATTTAGTTCTACATTTGTGAATGGTGGCGATAGTTTCTTATTCTCCCGTTCTTTCTCTATCTGTACTTGGGGCTGACCTAACGATCGTCTTGGTTTAGGCTTAGGTCTAGCTGTCTCTTCTGAGTTGGCGACAGTGTCAGACAAAGAAGACATAATATGATTGTTAGGAAAGCCTTGAACACCAGTTTGAGGCATCACAGTATTTTTTCTACAAACTGGACACGGAAAGGCGCCCAAACTTTCGTAGTTTCTGCTAACAATGTAGTCACGCAAACACCCTTCACAGTACGTGTGGAGGCAAGGTAAAGCTTTAGGTTTGATAAAAGTGTTAAAGCACATAGGACACGTCAAGTAATCATCCTGTAACTGCGACTTCAAACTTTTCTTAGACATTGTGATGAATGACGAGCCGAATGTTTTCTTTATGACTCTCCCAACTTCCTGTTAGAAATAAGTATGCCAGGTTTTCTCAAATCAACAATCACAAATTTTTTGAACGCACATACATTTTTTCATAAATCAATAAAACCGGTCTCTGCGTATATACTGCAGCTTTAAAGTTTATCCTTTTTAAAGGTAAGAAAAAAATCTGAGCATGTTTATCGTTCTAGTAACTTTTGTTTAAATGTAACCATCATCTGCTCTACGTGTACTTCATTTTCATAAAGCACTCTATTCCAAAGGCTTGCAGTCACAAGGACAACTCAACGAAAACAAAAATAAATAAAAACTAATCTTCCACTGTCTTCCAGCATTTTGAATAGAACAGAAATACAATATAATTGAGTTATTGAGTTATTTGCGGGTCATCATCATTGCCCTCCGAACATACAATATAATGTTCCCAAGAAACCACTGCAGTCCCACCTACATTTATATCTCTACTAACTCTATTTAAATATCCGGTCCTTGTCTAAATGGCGAACATTGTGAGACTGGCCTTACATTTTAAAATAAACTTGACACCTTCTCATTGCTTTTGAACTTCAATTTTTAAAAAGCAAAACCTAAGTGAAGTAAATCAAACGACAGGCGTAACCTGGGCATGTACTATAAACATAATCCAACTGTTAATAAATTACGATATCCATCTTATTATACATGATGTGCTAGCACGAACATTCAACAGTCAACTTCTTTAGACCTAACAACAACCATAGATATGCTTTACCTTTATTTTCAGTCACTGCCCATCGCCCAGACCTTTTTCGTTTTCAATTATTATTATTTTTTTAATATTTATTTTACATTATTTATTTTATGTTTTACTTGAATTTTTTTTAAAGTGCAATCAATATACTTATATTATGAAATCGGATGCACTGGGCCACTGCCACAGAACACAGTGCAACGTTTTAACAAGTAATCAATCAGATTGGATCTAACAGACTCTAATTGAGAGAGTCTGGAATCCTACTCTGATTGAGTCTTGATCGCAGATAATATATATTTATTTATCATTTTAGCTCCAAAATGTCAACCTGGCATACAAGTATCTGCGTTAGTGACTCTCTAGCTCGTGACATTTACAGGCTGTTCCATCAGCTCTACATAACCAATACCGTAACGAGCAAATTGTGTGAAAATCGTTATAATTTACGTTTTAAAATGTTGAGAGACAATTTCAGGCTTTAGTAACACCTAGCAGAATAACGTACATAAATAGAACTCAATAAGTTTGTTAAATTAGTTGTATTTTCTTGTATTAGTTCAAAAACTCATTTTCGGTTAATTATTTCCAGGTACAGAAAAAGATCTTATTGGTATTGACTGAGTCACAGAAAGTGTGGGCGTAGTATATCGTATGGCTAAAATCGTCATCATCTTGTACCGTCTCCGCATCGAAAGTCGGCTACTATGGATCCTTATTTAAATTTGTCACCTGTCTTGGTGTTAGAATCAAGGCAAAGAAATGCATAAAAATGCGAAGCTGCAGTAAAGTACTTTCTAAACATTTTTGTATTTAAATAAAAAATTTTTAACAATTTTACATACATATATCTATGTGTTGCATGTTTGTTCCTGCTGAAGACCTATTGAGCCGAAACGTCATTCTAATTAGTATCGTCCACTTATTACGTAATCAACCACTAATATCTTCAGTAATAAGAAAAGACGATGGTCATATGTTGATCATGTGATGAGAAAAGATAATAATCGAATAACAAAGCAAGCCCTCGTGTGGGAAACAACAGGTAAGAGAAAAAGAGGAAGACCCAGAGAGACACTGAGAAGAATATTGATGAGAAAGACAAGAGCAGCAGGATTCGGCTCCCTCAATGAGATAGAGCTGCTTGCACAGAACAGAGACAAATGGCGAGATTTGATAAAATATCTTTAAAAGAATTGAAAACTGCTAGAACAAAAATTCAGATAAGAGAGGGAGTATCTTGGTCTACGCCCTATGGGCCGGCTACGGCTCGAAAGGTCAATAGATAGATAGATAGACTTATTACGTAAAGTTTTAACCATACCGTTTCTTTTACTATATTTCTTAAAATGTCATTTCTTCTGTCTTGGTGGTACACTGTCGAAAGGTTTCCTTGTAGCAGCAAATGCAAGATGTATAGACCATTATTATCATCATCACGTACCATGCCTACTGGCGTAGGTGATCATGTCTCTTCACAACTTACGATCTCGACAGTTATTATTCATTTCTGTTGTTGACCTTCTGCCAAGCCATTCTCTAAAGCTGTTTGGTATCTTTTCTCTTTGCTTCCCTCTTTCTCTTCGTCCCTCAATTTTCCCAGTTGTTACAATATATTCCATCTATTCCCTTCTCATTACATGGCAAAAATTATGATTGTTTCTTTGTAATATTGGAAATTAGTTGTCTTTTTGCTCTGACCTTTTTCAGAACGTTTTAATTACTCTTCTTAGCTGTCCATGGTACACTCAACATTCTTCTGTAAAACCACATTTCTACAGCCTCCAGTGATTTTCTTGTCTGTTGTCCTATTGTCCATGATCCACATCCATATGTTAAGACTGGCTGTACTTAACATTTAAGAACTCTTTTTCTTGTTTCTATTGTCAAAATTGGATTGCACAGTATCTTCCTCATTATTCGGAAATCACATTTTGCCTGAGCCATTCTGCATCTCACCTCTGTTTTACATCTACTATCTGAGGTTTAATATTGTTCCCATACATTTAGCTGTATCATTTATTGTGTTCTTGTTGTTTAATGTTTTATTTTCAGCCAAATTTGTGGTATTATTCTGTGCCTTTTCTTCACAAATAAACGTTCATATAAACACTGTTGTCCCATCCCATATCGCGAGAAATGTAATAAGACTAATTCAAGAAGCTATGTTTTTGTATCATCGTTGTCAATAACCATATCTTGCAAAAGTTAATTACGGCAATTCTAGCTTTCAATTATTTATAAAATATGTATCTCCAGACCACTACATTCTAAAAGTTTCCCGAAACACTTTCCGGACCATTCCGGTTGAAAATCTCTGTATTATTTGTATATGTAATCAAACAAGTTCTAATGAAATCTTACATTTTTTAAAAGCTATTTCTTCAATCACCAGGGGATTTATCAGTATTGGCTCTTGGTTGTTAGTACGAATAGACCTTTCTACATTTCCCAGTGCTGCTTTATCAGAATCGTGTATTCAACATTGTTGTGACGTGCCCAGAAATCATCTGTCGGACTACTTCAATTATTCTAAGTGTGACTACCACTTTCTTAGTTTTGTGTTTCGTTGAGGAGAGAATTAATTTCTCCTCGTTCTGTGATTCGAAACGTTGACCACGGTTCTGCCTGTTTTACATGTTAGAGCGCACAAAGAATTGAGCCATATGAAGCCATGTTCTGCCTAAATTTATGTACAGGAAAGCAGAGGATCATCCAGACAAACGCCGTAGAATATCCTACAGGACTGAAGCACTCTCGGCACAGGAGCATCCAGACAAACGTCAGAGAATATCCTACAGGACTGAAGCACTCTCGGCACAGGAGCATCCAGACAAACGCCAGAGAATATCCTACAGGACTGCAGCACTCTCGGCACAGGATCATCCAGACAAACGCCAGAGAATATCCTACAGGACTGAAGCACTCTCGGCACAGGAGCATCCAGACAAACGCCAGAGAATATCCTACAGGACTGCAGCACTCGCGGCACAGGAGTATCCAGACAAACGCCAGAGAATATCCTACAGGATTGCAGCACTCTCGGCACAGGAGCATCCAGACAAACGCCAGAGAATATCCTGCAGGACTGAAGCACTCTCGGCACAGGAGCATCCAGACAAACGCCAGAGAATATCCTGCAGGACTGAAGCACTCTCGGCACAGGATCATCCAGACAAACGCCAGAGAATATCCTGCAGGACTGAAGCACTCTCGGCACAGGAGCATCCAGACAAACGCCAGAGAATATCCTGCAGGACTGAAGCACTCTCGGCACAGGATCATCCAGACAAACGCCAGAGAATATCCTACAGGACTGCAGCACTCTCGGCACAGGAGCATCCAGACAAACGCCAGAGAATATCCTACAGGACTGCAGCACTCTCGGCACAGGAGCATCCAGACAAACGCCAGAGAATATCCTGCAGGACTGCAGCACTCTCAACACAGGAGCATCCAGACAAACGCCAGAGAATATCCTACAGGACTGCAGCACTCTCAACACAGGAGCATCCAGACAAACACCAGAGAATATCCTACAGAACTGCAGCACTCTCAACACAGGAGCATCTAGACAAACGCCAGAAAATATCCTACAGAACTGCAGCACTCTCAACACAGGAGCATCCAGACAAACACCAGAGAATATCCTACAGGACTGCAGCACTCTCAACACAGGAGCATCCAGACAAACGCCAGAAAATATCCTACAGGACTGCAGCACTCTCAACACAGGAACATCCAGACAAACGCCAGAGAATATCCTACAGGAATGCAGCACTCTCAACACAGGAGCATTCAGACAAACGCTAGAGAATAGCCTACAGGACTGCAACACTCTCAACACAGGAGCATCCAGACAAACGCCAGAGAATATCCCACAGGACTGCAGCACTCTCGACACAGGAGCATCCAGATAAATGCCAGAGAATATCCTACAGGACTGCAACACTCTCGACACAGGAGCATCCAGATAAATGCCAGAGAATATCCTACAGGACTGCAGCACTCTCAACACAGGAGCATCCAGAGAAACACCAGAGAATATCCTACAGGACTGCAACACTCTCAACACAGGAGCATCCAGATAAACACCAGAGAATATCCTACATGACTGCAACACTCTCAACACAGGAGCATCCAGATAAACACCAGAGAATAGCATAATAATATAGAATAATAATATCTTGTCTGATGTAAGCACATAAGAGCTTCATAGACTATACTACGATGTTCTTGTGGTATATAAGGCAAACCTTTAATTATATAAAAATCCCTGTTTGCAACCATCACCCCGTCTTCTAACTATCCTTTCTACGTCCACTTAACGTCCTTTTAAGGGCGGATGACGAGGAGGAAGTCTACGGTTCGTATCCGTTAGAATACCTCAAATCATCGGGCGACCTTTCTACGTCCACTTAACGTCCTTTTAAGGGCGGATGACGAGGAGGAAGTCTACGGTTCGTATCCGTTAGAATACCTCAAATCATCGGGCGACCGCATTATCATCATCATCATCATAACTATCCTTTTACCTTCTTCTTCCCCCACATTGACGCCACTGAACCAATCCCCTCTTTCAAAACAGTCGTTCAAACCTCCCTGTGACTTAGCAGTTAAAATAAATAGCAGTCCAATAAATGTTTGTCTACAACACAAGTATTCAGCCCTACTGGGAGATACTTGCATTAATAGGAAAGTACAAATATACAATTTATTTCCGGTCTGTGATCGTTACCCTATGCTATAGTCATTGAGAACGTCATCGTGTAAGACACTACTGCAATAGCCAATTTTTTAGTTGGCTGCGTGGTAGTGTGCCAAGCGTTCGGCTTCTCGTGGCAAGGCGCGGTGCCACTGAGTACGGGTTCGATCCCACTTCGGACTATATATTGTTCTTCGTTTTTTTCTATTGTTGTTTGTCTGTCAATTTTTCCGAGTGCTAACACATACTTCTTTGTTCTATTATTCCCTATTATCGCCTCGGAAGTTCCCCATATAATAATATTTATGTATTATTATTTGTACCCAGTATATAAACACTGGGAACTACTATTCGTGCTGTTTCGTCCAATAAATGTTTGTCTACAACACAAGTATTCAGCCCTACTGGGAGATACTTGCATTAATAGGAAAGTACAAATATACAATTTATTTCCGGTCTGTGATCGTTACCCTATGCTATAGTCATTGAGAACGTCATCGTGTAAGACACTACTGCAATAGCCAATTTTTTAGTTGGCTGCGTGGTAGTGTGCCAAGCGTTCGGCTTCTCGTGGCAAGGCGCGGTGCCACTGAGTACGGGTTCGATCCCACTTCGGACTATATATTGTTCTTCGTTTTTTTCTATTGTTGTTTGTCTGTCAATTTTTCCGAGTGCTAACACATACTTCTTTGTTCTATTATTCCCTATTATCGCCTCGGAAGTTCCCCATATAATAATATTTATGTATTATTATTTGTACCCAGTATATAAACACTGGGAACTACTATTCGTGCTGTTTCGTCCAATAAATGTTTGTCTACAACACAAGTATTCAGCCCTACTGGGAGATACTTGCATTAATAGGAAAGTACAAATATACAATTTATTTCCGGTCTGTGATCGTTACCCTATGCTATAGTCATTGAGAACGTCATCGTGTAAGACACTACTGCAATAGCCAATTTTTTAGTTGGCTGCGTGGTAGTGTGCCAAGCGTTCGGCTTCTCGTGGCAAGGCGCGGTGCCACTGAGTACGGGTTCGATCCCACTTCGGACTATATATTGTTCTTCGTTTTTTTCTATTGTTGTTTGTCTGTCAATTTTTCCGAGTGCTAACACATACTTCTTTGTTCTATTATTCCCTATTATCGCCTCGGAAGTTCCCCATATAATAATATTTATGTATTATTATTTGTACCCAGTATATAAACACTGGGAACTACTATTCGTGCTGTTTCGTCCAATAAATGTTTGTCTACAACACAAGTATTCAGCCCTACTGGGAGATACTTGCATTAATAGGAAAGTACAAATATACAATTTATTTCCGGTCTGTGATCGTTACCCTATGCTATAGTCATTGAGAACGTCATCGTGTAAGACACTACTGCAATAGCCAATTTTTTAGTTGGCTGCGTGGTAGTGTGCCAAGCGTTCGGCTTCTCGTGGCAAGGCGCGGTGCCACTGAGTACGGGTTCGATCCCACTTCGGACTATATATTGTTCTTCGTTTTTTTCTATTGTTGTTTGTCTGTCAATTTTTCCGAGTGCTAACACATACTTCTTTGTTCTATTATTCCCTATTATCGCCTCGGAAGTTCCCCATATAATAATATTTATGTATTATTATTTGTACCCAGTATATAAACACTGGGAACTACTATTCGTGCTGTTTCGTCCAATAAATGTTTGTCTACAACACAAGTATTCAGCCCTACTGGGAGATACTTGCATTAATAGGAAAGTACAAATATACAATTTATTTCCGGTCTGTGATCGTTACCCTATGCTATAGTCATTGAGAACGTCATCGTGTAAGACACTACTGCAATAGCCAATTTTTTAGTTGGCTGCGTGGTAGTGTGCCAAGCGTTCGGCTTCTCGTGGCAAGGCGCGGTGCCACTGAGTACGGGTTCGATCCCACTTCGGACTATATATTGTTCTTCGTTTTTTTCTATTGTTGTTTGTCTGTCAATTTTTCCGAGTGCTAACACATACTTCTTTGTTCTATTATTCCCTATTATCGCCTCGGAAGTTCCCCATATAATAATATTTATGTATTATTATTTGTACCCAGTATATAAACACTGGGAACTACTATTCGTGCTGTTTCGTCCAATAAATGTTTGTCTACAACACAAGTATTCAGCCCTACTGGGAGATACTTGCATTAATAGGAAAGTACAAATATACAATTTATTTCCGGTCTGTGATCGTTACCCTATGCTATAGTCATTGAGAACGTCATCGTGTAAGACACTACTGCAATAGCCAATTTTTTAGTTGGCTGCGTGGTAGTGTGCCAAGCGTTCGGCTTCTCGTGGCAAGGCGCGGTGCCACTGAGTACGGGTTCGATCCCACTTCGGACTATATATTGTTCTTCGTTTTTTTCTATTGTTGTTTGTCTGTCAATTTTTCCGAGTGCTAACACATACTTCTTTGTTCTATTATTCCCTATTATCGCCTCGGAAGTTCCCCATATAATAATATTTATGTATTATTATTTGTACCCAGTATATAAACACTGGGAACTACTATTCGTGCTGTTTCGTCCAATAAATGTTTGTCTACAACACAAGTATTCAGCCCTACTGGGAGATACTTGCATTAATAGGAAAGTACAAATATACAATTTATTTCCGGTCTGTGATCGTTACCCTATGCTATAGTCATTGAGAACGTCATCGTGTAAGACACTACTGCAATAGCCAATTTTTTAGTTGGCTGCGTGGTAGTGTGCCAAGCGTTCGGCTTCTCGTGGCAAGGCGCGGTGCCACTGAGTACGGGTTCGATCCCACTTCGGACTATATATTGTTCTTCGTTTTTTTCTATTGTTGTTTGTCTGTCAATTTTTCCGAGTGCTAACACATACTTCTTTGTTCTATTATTCCCTATTATCGCCTCGGAAGTTCCCCATATAATAATATTTATGTATTATTATTTGTACCCAGTATATAAACACTGGGAACTACTATTCGTGCTGTTTCGTCCAATAAATGTTTGTCTACAACACAAGTATTCAGCCCTACTGGGAGATACTTGCATTAATAGGAAAGTACAAATATACAATTTATTTCCGGTCTGTGATCGTTACCCTATGCTATAGTCATTGAGAACGTCATCGTGTAAGACACTACTGCAATAGCCAATTTTTTAGTTGGCTGCGTGGTAGTGTGCCAAGCGTTCGGCTTCTCGTGGCAAGGCGCGGTGCCACTGAGTACGGGTTCGATCCCACTTCGGACTATATATTGTTCTTCGTTTTTTTCTATTGTTGTTTGTCTGTCAATTTTTCCGAGTGCTAACACATACTTCTTTGTTCTATTATTCCCTTCCTGACTTAGCAGTTAGTTTGTTACAGTTATCTCCCTTTACACTTGACAACGAAAAATCCTTATTTGATGGACCATATAAGTTAGGTATGCAAATGTTTGCTTATTGTTATTGTTAAGTCAACTCCTGCGATTCCGCCTTAATGTTGGGATTTCTTAGATACATCATCTTTTCTCGTCTGGTTTAGCCAGTAGCAGAATTTCTCATGTGGGTCCCTATCAGTGAAGTTGAAAGTTGTATCTTTTTTGACAGAATCTGTAGTTGCTATCGAGATGCACAGTACGCCACGGATTTACAAGCAAATTCTGGATCAAGAGCCTCTTTAAATTGCGAGTGAACGGTGTGCTTGTTGCAGTTGATTTCATAATCATCTAGCTGCTTGTTGTTTGCAGACTATTGCTCTCATAATAGCCTGTAACACGCTCAACATCCTAAGAACACAAATATTGTCCATAGAAACAACACTGATTGGCAAACTATGGGGAACAGGTGCAGACATCAAACACTCCATCTTGTTCGTAACCCATGTTGGCTAAATGTCTAAATACATAGCAGTAGCTGATCGTTTAAGAATAAAGAAGCCTCTACCCAACGTTACATTTTAAAAATTTTTTTTATTGTATAGAAAAGAAAATGTGCCATTGCTTATCGTGTAATTGTTTTTTGCAGCGCCATCGACCGGCATGTCTGTACGGATATACATATATTCTTTGGAAATAGAGGTAATCGTGAATATTTAAGAGAACTAAAATTAAATTGCCAGAGGCCTATATTTTAAATGGTCAATTTAAACTTCCGGTCAATATGGCGGATAGACGACCGTGTTACTTGTTGCAGTTTCCTCCTATTCCAAGTCTGGCTTGCTGCCGGAGCTACCGAGTAGTGCTCTGTACACACTGTGAGTTGTGTGTTTCATCCAGATGTTGTTTCTGCATTCAGATTGCTTACGATGAATGATGATATCGAATAATGATATCGAATAATGATATCGAATAATGATATCGAATAATGATATCGAATAATGATATCGAATAATGATATCGAATAATGATATCGAATAATGATATCGAATAATGATATCGAATAATGATATCGAATGACGAAGAACAGTTCTTTCAATTCAGTGTAGAAACGCCTTGTGTCTTTTGATGTGTGCTGTATCTGCTACGATGAAGACTCCAACTGTCTTTCTTTGTGTGGATATACGATGAGTTGTTAATTCGGATGATTCCACTGGCACGGGCGGTTGAGCAATTATGGATTTCCATTCGTTTGCCGTGAGACCGGGGCCTTTGAATAACCATAACCATGGTCAATTAGTTCAGTTGTGGACGCAAGCACACTGGTATTCCCGGAAATGAGAAAGTAGATAAACTTACAAAAGCAAGTCAGAACTTCCAACAGTCCAGTACACCTCAGAGTCTCAAGAGGTAAAGACAATCCGGAAACAAGGCAGGAAAACAGAATGGAGAGAGTTATATATATATATATATGGATAATATTAGCCAGAATAAATTACGACACCTTGAAAAATTTCAGCAGACATGAGCAGACCAAGATATTCAGAATCAGAACAGGTCACTGAACCTCAGAGCACACCTACATAATACAACGGCTCAGTGACATTTCAAACTGCGATTATGGAGCATCCAAACAGACCACAATTGCATGTCCTACAGGACTGCGCCACTTAACACAACCAGCTATGGCAAACTTTGTTGAAACGGTGAAGACCTCATATCTATCTATCTATCTTTCGCTCGCCTGAAGTATTGTCTATATCTGCAATGTCGTTTCCTGTATAAATGTTACTGTCTTTTGTAATCCTTGCAGTGGCCCATATAGTTTTGTCTGTAGTGTTGTATCTATGGGCCAATGGATTTTCCTCAGTCTACTATATTCAGTGCAGTCTTGAAGTATGTGTTCAGCAGTCTGGGGCGCCTATCCACAAGTACAAGTAGTTGAGGTGCCGATCTTGAATTTTGTATACATATGACTATGGAGTCGATTGTGTCCTGTTCTGAGGCGTATAATGATAACTTGTTCATATCTATTCATATTATGAAAGGCATCCTGATTTGGGGCTTGTGGTCTTCTGATTGATTTGATTATCTGTTACTTATGATGGTATGTAACCTGTGTATCTAGTTGTGTGCCTGTTGAACCTTCCTTTGCCAACTGATCTGCTTTCTCATTTTCTGGTATTCCACAGTGAGATGAGATCCACTGCAGGGCAACCCTGTGGTGCTTGCAGGGTTCAGTCAATAAAGTCTGCAGATGTGGTAATTTTCTGGATTTTAGTGCCTGGGGAGCTGATCTTGCATCTGTCAAAAACATTACAGGCTATGGGCTAAGATTACTGTTCAGCAGTTTTCTATTGCCAACTTTATTGCTTGTATTTCTGCATCATAATTGTGACAATATTTCCCTGTTGCTATTTTATTCAAATCCCAGTGTTATTTGGATACTCTATATATGCACCAGCTCCCCAATTCTTTACTGCATTCTGTGCTGATCCATCTGTGTACACACGAATCCATTGGTCTTGTGGGTATTCTTCATCCAGAAAACTGAGAGTTATTGTTTTTCGCTGTAGACTATTCTGTTCCTCTTTGTCAACTATTCCTTTCACTTCAGTCCGTATTTGTATTGATAATCCTGATTCCTCAGTCCAGGTAGTCTGTTCTGGTATGGGCAGTAGGGGTTAACAACTCTTGGCATGTCTGGTGTTTGTCTACTAATACGCTTGGCTTGGTGGATAAAACTGCTTCTCTTAAGTCGTCCCAGTGCAGGATTTTGGAATCGGTCCTTCATTGGATGTCTCGGCATGCATACAAATTTTTCTGCCTGTATCAGCACCTTTGGGTCCCTCCGTTCTCTCAGTGCTGGTATCCTCCACAATTTCTCCATCTCCAATATTGGTGTTGGTTTCATTGCTCCTGTGATGACCCTAAGTGCCTGGTTTTGTACTGTATCCAGTTCTTGCAGTGTGGTGTTTGATAATGAGCACCATGCAGATGATCCATATTCTAAATGTGGGCGTATACTCTGCTGGTAAACTTTACTAAGTATTTTCCCACTCGCACCCTACGTGGTTCCACACAGAGGCATCAAATGAACTGTCTTGTTCGTGACCAACGCTAAACTAATTTGTCCAAATGTATAGCAGAAACTGATCTCTGAGGAAAAATAGAAGAAGAAATTGTGAATATAAGCATTACCTATATAAGTATTATCTATAATACGTATTCATTATATACGTATCACCTATATAAGTATTACTTACGTAAGTATTACCTATGTAAGTATTACCTATATAAGTATTACCTTTATTATCATCATCATCGAGTGCCGTCTCCGCAATGAAGGCTGGCTACCATGGAGCGCCATTCTGCTCTGTCTCTTGCTTTGATGGTGCAGGTTGTCATTTGCTGTCTTGTCTATCTTTTGATGTTAATCGTCAATGTTAGTCTTGGTCTGCCTCTGCCTCTTTTACCATGTACTTCCCCTTCCAATATTACTTTTAGTAGTCTGTTGAGTCTTTTAACATGCCCTAAAAATTTCATTTGTCTTGTTCTAATTGTGTTTAGTAGTTTTCTTTTCATTTTTAATTGTTTTAAAACTTCATCATCTGTTCTCTTTTCTTTCTGTCCAATTCTTCATATTCTTCTATAAATCCACATTTCAAAGGCTTCAATTTTCTGTTCTGTTTTCTTGTCTAATGTCCATGTTTCTGCACCATATAGGAATATTGAGAAGATATAGTATTTTGCTATTCTTAGTTTTAGCCATGGTGTTACTTGTTTTGATGTTAGTATACTTTCAATGGCATTAAAATTACTTTTTGCCAATCCTATTCTTTTGTTTATTTCAGTTTTACATTTTTCATTACGATTCTCACTGATTTCCCCATTAGAGTTTCTATTACAATTCTCACTCTTCCATTACAATTTTCAGTTACCTATATATAAGTATTAATTATATAAGTATTACCTATGTAAGTATTACCTATAATAAACTAAGTAATTTGTATAAACTAGCATATCCTCTTCTTTAGCGATCAACTGTTGGTTTGCGTTTAGACATTTATACCAGCATGGGTCACAAACAACAAGAGATATAGAAACAAAGTTGAACGCATTCGAAAATAAATGTCTAAGGAAAATACTTGGTATAGAATGGAACGAATTCAAAACAAACAGGGAAATTAGAGAAATCGCCAATCAACCACTAATATCTTCAGTAATAAAGAAAAGACGATGGTCATACGTTGGACATGTGATGAGAAGAGATAATAATCGAATAGCAAAGCAAGCCCTCATATGGGAAACAACAGGTAAAAGAAAAAGAGGAAGACCCAGGGAGACACTGAGAAGAACATTGATGAGAGAGGCAAGAGCAGCAGCAATCGGCTCCCTCAATGAGATAGAACTGCTTGCACAGAACAGAGACAGATGGCGAGATTTGATAAAATATCTTTAAAAGAAAACTGCTAGAACAAAAAATTCATATAGGAGAAGGTGTATCTTGGTCTACGCCCTATGGGCCGGTTACGGCTCGAAAGGTCAATAGATAGATAGGGTCACAAACAAGACGGTGCGTTTGAGATCATCACCGGTTCCCCATAACTTGTCATGCAATGTTGTTTCTGTGAGATATATCTGTGCCCATCGGGTGTTGAGTGCCCTGCAATCCTGTAGTGTATTATTTGGAGTCTGTCTGGATGCTCCGCAGTCACATGTTACAAATACACTGAGCCCTATCTTGTGTAGCTAGAACAGTGATCTGTTCTGAGTGTGATTAGCTTCGTCTGCTCGTATTTGCAGAGTTTGTCGTGTTCCGGCCCATATTTCTCAAATAGCTATCCCTTTTTCTGTTTTCCTGGCTTGTTTCGGGATTATTTTTTATTTCTTTGAGGCTCTGGTGTTGGTTGAGCCTACATTTTCTTACACATTTTCAAAGTCTGTGCATTTAAAATGTAAATAAATTGTTATTTAGAAAATATTTAAAAACACCATTATCACTTGAGTTACATGCCTTTAATTTTCCCTGTCTCAGTGCCTGAGTTAAGTCTCAGTTTAATTGTACATGTTCTAGCTTACTAATTTTCGAAGTCGCGATAGCTCAGTGGTTAGTGAACTGGACTACAAAGGACAAAACGTAGGGTTCGATCCCAACCGACGGCTTCCGGGTTCACCCAGCCTTAAATGGATACCGGAGTTTTTTTTCTGGGAAAGTAAAGCGGCACGGGCGTAATACCGACCACATTACCCCATAAATCATGTGCTGAAGGTCTGTAAAATGTATGGTCACTAACACCATACTAACACTATATATTAGTGGCGAATATATTCCCTATACGCCACTTGGCGTGACGGGTGCTCTTTACTGTTTTTTTCCCTTACTAATTTTCACATAGTATTAATTTGTAAGAATATTGTAAGAATTTGAAAGAATAGTGACACTGTGACCTTCCAGGCATGTCGTAAGAGATGACTAGGGAAGTTGATCGATGGCTTGAGAAGCTGTCATTGTAAAAAGTATTGTTATGGAAACAGAGCCATATATTTTAGAGCAGTGATCTCTGCAATATGTGCCATTTTGGCACGCAAGATTTCTGTTTTTGAGATTGTGGTTCTGCCCTATGTGCCGTCTTCGGCTCGAAAGGACAATAGATAGATAGATTAATTTGTACCCTACTTGATTCTACTACCAGCTTTACCACAGAACTGCAATTATTTGCCTGTTCCCTGCCTCCCTCTCCCACCCCCAGAGGAGAAAGGTTCTGAATGTAGGTTAGAAACAGCAGAATTGTTGTCAGAGCAGAAAGGTTCTGAATGTAGGTTAGAAACAGCAGAATTGTTGTCAGAGGAGAAAGGTTCTGAATGTAGGTTAGAAACAGCAGAATTGTTGTCAGAGGAGAAAGGTTCTGAATGTAGGTTAGAAACAGCAGACTTGTTGTCAGAGGAGAAATGTTCTGAATGTAGGTTAGAAACAGCAGAATTGTTGTCAGAGGAGAAAGGTTCTGAATGTAGGCTAGAAACACAACAGCAGAATTGTTGTCAGAGGGGAAAGGTTCTGAATGTAGGTTAGAAACAGCAGAATTGTTGTCAGAGGAGAAAGGTTCTGAATGTAGGTTAGAAACAGCAGACTTGTTGTCAGAGCAGAAAGGTTCTGAATGTAGGTTAGAAACAGCAGAATTGTTGTCAGAGCAGAAAGGTTCTGAATGTAGGTTAGAAACAGCAGAATTGTTGTCAGAGGAGAAAGGTTCTGAATGTAGGTTAGAAACAGCAGAATTGTTGTCAGAGGAGAAAGGTTCTGAATGTAGGTTAGAAACAGCAGAATTGTTGTCAGAGCAGAAAGGTTCTGAATGTAGGTTAGAAACAGCAGAATTGTTGTCAGAGGAGAAAGGTTCTGAATGTAGGTTAGAAACAGCAGAATTGTTGTCAGAGGAGAAAGGTTCTGAATGTAGGTTAGAAACAGCAGACTTGTTGTCAGAGGAGAAATGTTCTGAATGTAGGTTAGAAACAGCAGAATTGTTGTCAGAGGAGAAAGGTTCTGAATGTAGGCTAGAAACACAACAGCAGAATTGTTGTCAGAGGGGAAAGGTTCTGAATGTAGGTTAGAAACAGCAGAATTGTTGTCAGAGGAGAAAGGTTCTGAATGTAGGTTAGAAACAGCAGACTTGTTGTCAGAGCAGAAAGGTTCTGAATGTAGGTTAGAAACAGCAGAATTGTTGTCAGAGCAGAAAGGTTCTGAATGTAGGTTAGAAACAGCAGAATTGTTGTCAGAGGAGAAAGGTTCTGAATGTAGGTTAGAAACAGCAGAATTGTTGCCAGAGGAGAAAGGTTCTGAATGTAGGTTAGAAACAGCAGAATTGTTGTCAGAGCAGAAAGGTTCTGAATGTAGGTTAGAAACAGCAGAATTGTTGTCAGAGGAGAAAGGTTCTGAATATAGGTTAGAAACAGCAGAATTGTTGTCAGAGGAGAAAGGTTCTGAATGTAGGTTAGAAACAGCAGACTTGTTGTCAGAGGAGAAATGTTCTGAATGTAGGTTAGAAACAGCAGAATTGTTGTCAGAGCAGAAAGGTTCTGAATGTAGGTTAGAAACAGCAGAATTGTTGTCAGAGGAGAAAGGTTCTGAATGTAGGTTAGAAACAGCAGAATTGTTGTCAGAGGAGAAATGTTCTGAATGTAGGCTAGAAACACAACAGCAGAATTGTTGTCAGAGGAGAAAGGTTCTGAATGTAGGCTAGAAACACAACAGCAGAATTGTTGTCAGAGGGGAAAGGTTCTGAATGTAGGTTAGAAACAGCAGAATTGTTGTCAGAGGAGAAAGGTTCTGAATGTAGGTTAGAAACAGCAGACTTATTGTCAGAGCAGAAAGGTTCTGAATGTAGGTTAGAAACAGCAGAATTGTTGTCAGAGGGGAAAGGTTCTGAATGTAGGTTAGAAACAGCAGAATTGTTGTCAGAGGAGAAAGGTTCTGAATGTAGGTTAGAAACAGCAGAATTGTTGTCAGAGGAAGGGCCTCTTTTGTGTCAACGTGACTTAGGTCATTTCAGCTACAGAGCATGTCCCGAACAGACGTACATAGTACTTTTTATGGTGAGCATACTTATGCCTGATCCAACATCAAGGGAAACAAATCCAATACTCAAGAGTCACTGGAAGTAGTAATTAGGAGGGGGGATGTTTGCAGGCAGCAAGCTGTCAAATTTCAAGACTGTCTTCGGCTCGAAAGGACAATAGATAGATAGATAGAATTTTTACAGCGGTATCATAATTTAGGGTTAATGTCTATCTAAGGCGTAAAGGACTATCATCTCATTTGAGTAATGGGGTATAGTATAAACAAGAAAGAATGAGAAAGAAAGAGTGGCGTATGGAAAGAAGTAAGGCAGGTGTTTGAAAGTAAGATTTCAAAAGATAGCCAGAGTAGATTTGAGAAAAAAAAAACTATCTTTATGACACATATTACCATTGCTGGTGTGTGTGTAGGGGGGGGGGGGGTCATGACAGGACTGGAGCAATAAAGGCTGCTTGATCAAAGCAATCGACACAACATGGGAGATTCAAAATTTTTATTTCACTCCTGATATACAAAATCCTTTCTATCTAATGCGGGTTTCAAACAAAGAACGCAGGTTTTTTTAGCCAGTGAAATAGTGGATTTTGATGCACAACCACGTGCTTCTCAGGACTGAATAGGTAAATCTGGAATAGAAAGACAAGGTAGATCAAAGAGAATATTTGTGAGAAATCTAAAAATGTTCAAATTTCTGATGATTACAAGTAGACTCAAGATGTAACAAAGCTTGTCAGATCATCAGTCGCATATCACCACTATTGTCCAACAAGGAAATAACTCTATAGAGGCAAAACGGAAATGTGTTGAACAAATGGCAGGAAATAGCATGAGAGATAACATCAGAAATGAAGAATTCAAAAACAGAAAAGAAGTTTTAAACTTTACCATAAATGTGGGAAAATAGTAGCCTCTGTCAGTCATAGTTGACTGTGGTAGCCTCCATCAGTCATAATTGACTATAGTAGCCTACGTCAGTCATAGTTGACTATAGCAGCCTCCGTCAGTCATAGTTGACTATAGTAGCCTACGTCAGTCATAGTTGACTATAGCAGCCTCCATCAGTCATAGTTGACTATAGCAGCCTCCGTCAGTCATAGTAGACTATAGTAGCCTACGTCAGTCATAGTTGACTATAGTAGCCTCCATCAGTCATAGTTGACTATAGTAGCCTACGTCAGTCATAGTTGACTATAGTAGCCTCCGTCAGTCATAGTTGACTATAGTAGCCTCCGTCAGTCATAGTTGACTATAGTAGCCTCCGTCAGTCATAGTTGACTATAGCAGCCTCCGTCAGTCATAGTTGACTATAGTAGCCTACGTCAGTCATAGTTGACTATAGCAGCCTCCATCAGTCATAGTTGACTATAGTAGCCTCCGTCAGTCATAGTTGACTATAGTAGCCTCCATCAGTCATAGTTGACTATAGTAGCCTCCATCAGTCATAGTTGACTATAGTAGCCTACGTCAGTCATAGTTGACTATAGTAGCCTCCGTCAGTCATAGTTGACTATAGTAGCCTCCGTCAGTCATAGTTGACTATAGTAGCCTCCGTCAGTCATAGTTGACTATAGTAGCCTCCGTCAGTCATAGTTGACTATAGTAGCCTCCGTCAGTCATAGTTGACTATAGCAGCCTCCGTCAGTCATAGTTGACTATAGTAGCCTACGTCAGTCATAGTTGACTATAGCAGCCTCCATCAGTCATAGTTGACTATAGCAGCCTCCGTCAGTCATAGTTGACTATAGTAGCCTACGTCAGTCATAGTTGACTATAGTAGCCTCCATCAGTCATAGTTGACTATAGTAGCCTACGTCAGTCATAGTTGACTATAGTAGCCTCCGTCAGTCATAGTTGACTATAGTAGCCTCCGTCAGTCATAGTTGACTATAGTAGCCTCCGTCAGTCATACTTGACTATAGTAGCCTCCGTCAGTCATAGTTGACTATAGTAGTCTCAATCAGACATTGCAGTGTCTGTTGTTTCAGTTTGTCTCACAAATTTGCTAAAATAACAATTGCCAACCTTATAACTCAGTGTTTATGATTGTCACTTTCACCGGCACTGCGAGAACAAAAATGTAGTTCAACTTCCAAGACAAATTGCACAAAATTGAAACAGTAAAAAAAAAATGATGACTTTCACTTTTACTCACAGTAATTATCAAATTATATTATTGTATAAACACATATGGCTGTTCAATGTTAATATGAGAAATTAAATGTTGTGAATTAAGCTGATCATAAAATATTATTAAATCAATTATGGTCACCAGCGCGGCGAGCACAATAGCATAAAAAGTGAAAAAAAAAAAAAAAAGGTTCCCTCCATGTCTTGCTAGATATATCAGGAATATTGTGTTAGTGACCACATTTTTCTATGACCACGGCACATTTTTGGGCGATGTGGTCGGTATCCTGCCAGGCCGCCTTTATTTCCCAGAAAAATCTCTGGTATCTATTTTTAGAGGCTGGGTGACTCCCAGAGCCTTGTCATTCCAAAATAGAATTCACCACTACTGGTATCAAACCTGGACCATTCTGGTCAGGAAGTGAGCACACTAACCACTCAACCACCAAGGCTCCACAAAAACATAGACCTGCTCCAAATACAGGAGCCGCAATAGCTTAGTGGTTAGTGAACTGGACTACAAAGGAAAAGAGGTAGAGTTTGATCCCAACCGACGGCTTCCGGGTTCTATCTATCTATCTATTGTCCTTTCGAGCCGAAGACGGCACATAGGGCAGAAAAACAATCTCAAAAACAGAAACCTTGTGTGCCAAAGTGGCACATATTGCAGAGATCACTGCTCTAAAATGTGTGGCCCTCTGTTTCCATAACAATACTTTTTACAATGACTTCCGGTTTCACTCAGCCTAAAATAGGTACCGGGTTTTTTCTGGGAAAGTAAAGCGGCACAGGCGTAATACTGACCACATTACCCCAAAAATAATGTGCTCAATGTCTGTAAAATGTATGGTCACTAACATCATATTATCTATCCGCCACTTGACGTGACGGAGGCTCTTTACTTTTACTGACTCCAAATACAAATGTATCAAAATTGAAATGGCCAAAAAAATTATGACTTTCACTTCTACCCACAGAAATTATGAAATTGTATTTCTGTATAAACAAATATAGGTATTCAATGCTAATGAGATAAAATTTTGTGAATTAGGTGGATCGTAATATAAAATTTATAGTCATGGTGTAATTTTTTCTAGGAGTGGCAGAGTGACAAACATTCTGGTCAGACATTGTAGGAAGGAATTCTGTATTTGATGTCATGGCTAAATAAAACTATGGTAGAGGTTTTAAAGATCAGCCATTCAGATGTGGACTGTTTATTACTCGCAAATTTTTCCCTCCGTTGATTCTGACACATGTAGTCAGCTGTGGGTTGCTGACCATCGTTAGGTCAGTTGCTGGATCAGCATCTTGGGCCTTGTTAATGAATGTAATGTAGAAGTATTAAAGAAAATGAGAAGGGGGTGGGCACCAAGTTGCTCATCCGGTAACTGTGTTGAGAGCAGAGAATTCCTGCATCAGGATCAGCAAACAACGGAGCTGTTCAAGATCCTACTCCACCCCCCAGTAGTGTTTGTAGAAATAAACTAACCAGTTTGGCCAAGCAAAAAGGGATCAAAGAGGGTAGGCAACCCAGTGCTCAGAAATGCTGTGCTGAGGTCAGATGTTTTAGGTTGAAAAGCACAGATATCAAAGCTTGCATGTAAAGCTCAAAATAATACATCTATGCCCACTTAAACTTAGATTATGAGACCTATCTGTGAGTGAAGTCAAAAAGACTAAAACTATGATCATAAACAAAGATAATACTCAAAACTTACAAGTGAATATCAAAGTTGAAGGAATAGACCTGTAGACAGTTCAGATCTATAACTACCTTGGGCAAACTATAACCAGCGATGGAAAATGTAAAACTCAAATAAACAAAAGAATAGGAATAGGAAAAAGTAATTTTAATGCCTTGAAAAGTATATTAACATCAAAACAAATAACATCAGGGCTAAAACTAAGAATAGCAAAATGTTATATCTTCTCAATATCCCTGTATAGTGCAGAAACATGGACATTAGATAAGAAAATAGAACAAAAAATTGAAGCTTTTGAAATGTGGATTTATAGAAGAATAGGTAGAATTGGATGGAAAGAAAAGAAAACAAACGATGACGTTTTAAAGCAACTAAAAATGAAAAGAGAACTACTAAACACAATTCAAAGAAAACAAATTAGATTTTGGGGGTAAGTTAAAAGACACAACAGCCTACTAAAAGTAATATTGGAAGGGAAAATACAAAGTAATAGAGGCAGACCAAGACTAACATGGATGAGTAACATCAAAAGATGGACAAGACAGCCTGTGCCCACCTGCACCATCAAAGCAAGAGACAGATCAGAATGACACTCCATGGTAGCCAAACTTCGATGCGGAGACAGAACTTGATAATGATGATGATCTGTGAGTGACGTTTTCATGATACCGTTGTAAAAATTACTACCATTTAATTATTACATTAGGATTTTTAAAAATAGTATTTTCTTTGAACTTTTGCTACACAGCTGTGTGTTTACCCAAGCAGAGACATGGGAATTGGAGGCTGTAATCATTTCCTGGGTTACATTAGATTTATTAAATGAAATTCAACTCCATCGTGCTGTGGCTACTGGAGGTGTTATGTTGTCTATTCGTGCAGCTGCCGTAAGTCCGTGATACCATACACATGTGAACACCTACTCTTTAAAACATCTACCATAGTTTTATGCAGTTGTGACGTCAAATACGTAATTCCCTCCAACTAAGTCTAAGTAGAATGTTTCTAGCCCGTCACTGCTGGAAAAATTACACCTGGACTATATATTTTATATTATGATCTGCTTAATTCATGACATTTAATCTCTCATATTAAAGGTTTTAATCTAGATTTTTGTATACAGCAGTCAAGTTTAATCATTTCTGTGAGTAAAAGTAAATCTCATATTAACATTAAAAATCTATATTTGTTTATACAACAATACAACGTAATAATTTCAGTGAGTGAAAGTGAAAGTCATAATTTTTGTGACCGCTACAATTTGGTTAAATTTGCATTTGAAGTTGAAACATTTTTTGTGCTCGTTGCGTCGGTGAAAGTGAAAGTCATCAAGACTGGGCTATTAGGTGGCAGTTGTTATTTTAGCAAATTTGTGAGATGAACTGAAACAACAGACAGGACACTGTTCAAAGCGTTATATAAACAATTATTATTTTTACAGCAGCAAGGTGGCGGGGAAAGGTTCTGAATGTAGGTTAGAAACAGCAGAATTGTTGTCAGAGGAAGGGTCTCTTTTGTGTCAACGTGACTTAGGTCATTTCAGCTACAGAGCATGTCCCAAACAGACGTACATAGTACTTTTTATGGTGAGCATACTTATGTCAGATCCAAAATCAAGGGAAACAAATCCAATACTCAAGAGTCACTGGAAGTAGTAATTAGGAGGGGGGATGTTTGCAGGCAGCAAGCTGTCAAATTTCAAGACTTTTCATTTTGAAGTGGTAATTTTTGCGGCGGTATCATAATATAGGGTTAATATCTATTTAAGGGGCAAAGGACTATCAGCTCATTTGAGTAATGGGGTATAAACAAGAAAGAATGAGAAAAAAAAGATTGGCATATGGATAGATGGAAAAAAGTAAGGCAAGTGTTTGAAAGTAAGATTTCAAAAGATAGCCGGAGTAGATTTGTAGTAGTAGATCGCCTTTCGAGCTGTAGCCGGCCCATAGAGCATGGACCAAGATACTCCTTCTCCTATATGAATTTTTGTTCTAGCAATTTTCAATTCATTTAAAGATATTTTATTAAATCTTGCCATTTGTCTCTGTTCTGTGCAAGCAGCTCTATCTCATTGAGGGAGCTGAATCCTGCTGCTCTTGCCTCTCTCATCAATATTCTTCTCAGTGTCTCTCTGGGTCTTCCTCTTTTTCTCTTACCTGTTGTTTCCCACATGAGGGCTTGCTTTTTTATTCGGTTATTATCTCTTCTCATCACATGTCCAACATATGACCATCTTTTCTTTATTACTGAAGATAGTAGTGGTTGATTGGCAATTTCTCTAATTTCCTCATTTGTTTTGACTTTGTTATACGCTATACCAAGTATTTTCCTTAGACATTTATTATTGAATGCGTTCAACTCAGAGTCGATTTAAAAAAAAAAAACTTATTTTTAAGACACATATTACCATTGCCGGTGTATGTGGTGGGGGGGGGGGGGGGGGGGCTCATGACAGGACTGAAGAGATAAAGGCCACCTTGGTCAAAGCAGTCGCCACAATGTGTGAGAATCACAATTTTTATTTCACTCCTGATAGACAAAATTATTTCTATCTACTGAGAGTTTCAAACACAACACGCAGGCTTTTCAGCCAGTGAAATAGTGGATTTTGATGCACATCCACGTGCTTATCAGGACTGAATAGGTAAATCAGGAATAGAAAGACAAGGTAAATCAAAGAGAATATTTGTGAGAAATCTAAAAATGTTCTAATTGTTGATGATTACGAATAGACTCAAGATGTAACAAAGCTTGTCAGATCATCAGTCGCATATCACCACTATTTTTCAACATGGAAATAACTCTAGAAGCAAAATGGGCACTCAACATTGCAATTTTCATCCCAACGTTGTGCTACCAATGCCAGTCTGTGACCCTAGATGCAAGGTCAATTAAAAATATAACCACTAAAGATATGAAATGTGTTAGACAAATGACAAGAAACAGCATGAGAGCTAAGATCAGAAACAAAAAACTTGAAAAAGCTAGAGATAATTCCCGCCATAGAATACATAAAGAAACAACAGATAAAATGGTTTGGCCACGTAATAAGACAGAAAGACCAAAACACAACATATCAAGCCTTCAATAAACGTTGTGAGAACGCCAGACCCAAGGGCTGATCATGAGAAAAAATGGATTGATGGAATATTAAAAACACAATGAAACATAACAGCAGGAGAGAACAGCAGAGGGGTTAAAGACCACAAACTATATCTCCCCATGAGACTAAAAGGTAAATGAGGAAGGAAAGAAGGAGATAAAGGTAATGTACAAGACTTGAATCGGCATCTTACTACGCGAGTTTTCACCCATATGTGCTCGACCGTCTATCCAGAAGTGTTCTGAGACTTCTGAATAGTGTTGTTTCTGGCATCAAAACTCACGATGCAAGACGGCTTTCCTCACCTCCCCAGAGTACTACCCTGGTACCCATTTGTTCCAGCGACAGGGTCAGCCACGAGGATATTTTTTTTTCCAACCACAAGTACAGTTCACACTGTTTCCAGCGAGAATCGAACACGGGTTGTCCAAATGTCGGTAGCCCAGTCGGGTGGTTTTTCCAAATAGGCTACGTACCACGGCTCCCTAGAAGAATATGATTTTGACAAATATGATTCTCAAGGTTCCATGACATTGACACATATCATGACTTGTTTTCACAGACAATGTGGCTACTTCTCTCCCACGGAGCTAATGTGAACATAATGGTCCAGAATCATATGTCACCCTCTACAGCCCTCAGAACATCTGTGGTGTGATTTGTCCCCAGTGCATTGTTGTCTATATACCGACGTTTGACCTCTACAGCCCTCAGAACATCTGTGATGTGATTTGTCCCCAGTACCTTGTTGTCTATATACTGACGTTTGACCTCTACAGCCCTCAGAATATCTGTGATGTGATTTGTCCCCAGTATCTTGTTGTCTATATACTGACGTTTGACCTCTACAACCCTCAGAACATCTGTGATGTGATTTGTCCCCAGTGCCTTGTCTATATACTGACGTTTGACCTCTACAACCCTCAGAACATCTGTGATGTGATTTGTCCCCAGTGCCTTGTTGTCTATATACTGACGTTTGACCTCTACAGCCCTCAGAACACCTGTGGTGTGATTTGTCCCCAGTGCCTTGTTGTCCATATACTGACGTTTGACCTCTACAGCCCTCAGAACATCTGTGGTGTGATTTGTCCCCAGTGCCTTGTTGTCCATATACTGACGTTTGACCTCTACAACCCTCAGAACATCTGTGGTGTGATTTGTCCCCAGTGCCTTGTTGTCCATATACCAACGTTTGACCTCTACAACCCTCAGAACATCTGTGATGTGATTTGTCCCCAGTGCCTTGTTGTCCATATACCAACGTTTGACCTCTACAACCCTCAGAACATCTGTGATGTGATTTGTCCCCAGTGCCTTGTTGTCTATATACTGACGTTTGACCTCTACAACCCTCAGAACATCTGTGGTGTGATTTGTCCCCAGTGCCTTGTTGTCCATATACCAACGTTTGACCTCTACAACCCTCAGAACATCTGTGATGTGATTTGTCCCCAGTGCCTTGTTGTCTATATACCAACGTTTGACCTCTACAACCCTCAGAACATCTGTTAAGTTATAATGTTGCGTAGCATCAGATCTGATTGGTCATGACTGAGGCCGTTAAAGTCAGCTTATGTCACAGTGAAGGATTAATTTTTCCCATTTTTTATTATTCTGCTGGTTTGAGCTGCATTTTTGTACTTCATCATCATCATCGTGTGCCTTCTCCGCAACGAAGGTTGGCTACCATGGATCGCCATTCTACTCTGTTTCTTGCTTTGATGGTGCAGGCTGTCATAGATTGACTTGTCCATCGTTTGATGTTACTCGTCCATGTAAGTCTTGGTCTGCCTCTTTTACCTTGTATTTTTCCTTCCAATATTACTTTTATTAGGCTGTTGTGTCTTTTAACATGCCCCCACAATTTCATTTGTCTTGTCTTGATTGTATTTAGTAGTTCTCTTTTTATTTTCAGCTATCTTAAAACTTCATCGTTTGTTATCTTTTGTTTCCATCCAATTCTACCTATTCTTCTATAAATCCACATTTCAAAGGCTTCAATTTTCTGTTCTGTTTTCTTGTCTAATGTCCATGTTTCTGCACCATACAGGAATATTGAGGAGACGTAACATTTTGCCATTCTTAGTTTCAGCCCTGCTGATATTTGTTTTGTTGTTGGTATATTTTTCATGGCATTAAAATTACTTTTTGCCATACCTATTCTTTTGTTTATTTCAGTTTTGCATTTTCCATCATTGGTTATAGTATGTCCCAGGTAGTTGTAGCTCTGGACTGTCTCCAGATGTATTCCCTCAATTGTGTGTGATATTTAATTGTAGGTCCTGAGAATTTTCTTTGTTTATGATCATAGTTTTAGTCTTTTTGATATTCATATCTAGTCCATATTTTTTGCTTGTCATGTTTATTACATTAAGTAATTTTGTACTTAGATTTGTGAAAACTGATCATCTTCATTTCATCCTTATTTGCCTTTCATCATCGAAGGGAGATATATTTTCTGATCTTTTGTTCTTCTGTTTATCTCTTCTGCTGTTATGTTTCTTTGTGTTTCTAATGTTCCATCAATCCATCTTTTTCGTGTTCAGCCATTGAGTCTGGTGTTCTCGCATTGTTTATTGAAGGCTTGTTGTGTTGTGTTTTGATCTTTCTGCCTTATATTGTGGCCAAACCATTTTATTTGTTGTTTCTTTATATACTATATGGCAGGGATAAAAAGGCCTAGCTTTTTTCAGTTCTACATTTCTAATCTTATCTCTCAGGCTGTTTCCTGTCATTTGTTCTTGAGTCCATGTCTGGCATTGGTAGCACAACAATGTTAGGTAGATTGCCCCATTTTATACCTCTAGAGTTATTTCCTTGTTGGACAATAGTCATGATAGTTGTCTGATGATTTGACAAGCTTTGTTGCATCTTGAGTCTATTTCTGCTGTTTTGTGGATTGTTGTTGTGAATAACCGATGTTATGAATGCAAAAATTCTGTCAAATATTATGGTTTTAATTCAAGCATATCTTATACGGGGAGGCTGGGTGGTCTAGAAGTAAGACCTCAGCCTCTAGACAAGAGAGAAGATGAATGTCCAAGACAAGAATGTCCCTGGTTCGATTCACACTGGCCGTGAAAAGTTTTTTAATTAATAAAATGTGATCCATGGCTTGACCCTCCCCTGGTCTCTGGGTAGTGTGATCCAAAGTTATTAAATAAAATTAATGTCAATTAGTCTTTAGAGGAATGAAGTCTTTTCTTATCACATGACCAACATATGACCATCGTAACTTTTCTTGATTACTGAAGATATTAGTGGTTGATTGGCGATTTCTCTAATTTCCTCGTTTGTTTTGAATTCGTTCCACGCTATACCAAGTATTTACCTTAGACATTTATTTTCTAATGCGTTCAACTATATCTCTATATACGTTTCTTTAACGTTTCTATATCTCTTGTTGTTTTCCAGCTTTCACACGCATACATAAGGGTTGATAGTACATTTGATTTGAATAGTCTAATTTTTGTATTTGTGCTGATGAGTTTTAATTTCCACAACTTTTCAAGGCTTCTGAAAGACATTGCTGCTTTAGCTATTCTGATTCTAATTTCTTTGCTTGTATCCCCTTCTCGATCAATATGCACTTCCAAGATAGATAAAGTGATCGATCTCTTCCACTGGTTTGTTTTCCATGTAAATTTTGTCGTCTGTTGGAATTAAGCTTTTCATGGCTTTAGTCTTTTCATGATTGATTTCAAGCCCAATTTTGCTGGCTATTGATGATAGTTCATTTGTGTTTTCCTGCATCATTTTTATCTGACTGCTGATGAGAACTATGCCATCAGCAAAGTCGATGTCCTCCAAATGGTCTCCTTGTATCCATTTGATGCCTTTATTACCAGTGCAACATTTCTTCATTATGAAGTCCATAACAACTCCAAATAACAAGGGCGATAAAATACATCCTTGTTTAACCCCAGTTTCTATTGGGAAATATTCGCTCAGTCCTTCCTCTGTTCGAACTGCACATGTGTAACCATCATACATGTCTTTGATAATATTTATGACTTTTGATGGTAAGGCATATTGCTTCAGAATTTTCCACAAAGAATCTGTATGATTTGTGTACATATATATGATATGTGTATATCCTTATATATATTTTTGTGTTGTTGATAGTTGTTCCAGCTGAAGGCTTACTTGGCCGAAGCATCAACTTTTGTTTTGAACTCACCTACGTAAATCTGTTACCAAACCACATTTTTTTGTTTAATTATCACTTTAATTATCTGCCTTCTGCAATAATTTCATTCTCATTAATGGGTTTGTTATTTCTAGGAGTCATCGCAGGCCATTCAAAATTTGGTGGAAGAGATGAAGAAGCTACTGGGATCTCTCACAGCTTTGTTTCTCTCTAAAGTGTTTGGAGGCTGCTGTCTTAGGAATTGGCCAATTCCTTTCTATATAAACACATACACACATAAGCTGACACACATGCACTTACACAACTACACACACTCATTCTCACACATAAACCAAGGGAAGTAATCATACAATAAAAGAAAACAAAATGTTTCAGTTTTAAATTGTTGAATTTATTCTTGTTTATGTTCAGTCTTCTATATTTTCTTCTCCTCTTTTTTCTGCTGTTGATCTTTCTACATCCGCTTCTCTGCTATATTTACTTCTTCCTCTTCAGCTTTTTCTTATTATTCTTCTTCTTCCTCCTCTTCTTTTTTTCTTCGTTCACTTTTTCCTCCTTTTCATCTTCTTCTTTATGCTCATCCTCTTGTTCTTCTGTCTCTATTTCTTCTTGTTGTTTATTTCTTCCTCTTCTTCTCTCCTTCTTCTGTTTCAGTTTCTACGTCTTCTTCCCCTGTTCCTACTTCTATTACTACTATTTAGTTTTCTTCTTCCCCTGTTCCTACTTCTATTACTACTATTTATTTTTCTTCTTCCTCTATTCCTACTATTTATTTTTTTTCTTCCTCATTCCATTGTCTTGGGGATCGTTGGGTCACCACTGACAGACCTCGTCAATGTTGTCCATTTCTCTCTACCTCTGATCTTTCTTTGAGACTGAAAGTTGAGACCTGCCCATTGTTTCATGTTACTTTCCCATCTCTACCTCCAATCTTTCTTTGAGACTGAAAGTTGAGACCTGCCCATTGTTTCATGTTACTTTCCCATCTCTACCTCCAATCATTCTTTGAGACTGAAAGTTGAGACCTGTCTAATGTTTCATGTTACTTTCCCATCTCTATCTCCCGTGGTTCTCCCTTAACAATCATATCGTTAACATGGAAACCCTGGTGGTACGAATGGAAGCTGATGAGGTGACCAGGGACAGGTTTATGACATGGCTCGAAGTTTAGTTTGATTGCAGCCTGTGTTTCAGGGACCATGACGACCATGTGATAACAAAATCCCACAAAAGATTAGATGTCTTTAAGGTCATGGCAGCTGCCAACATCGAGCAGAGGCTACCTACACTTCTATTCCAGTGACTAGTCCTCGCACTAATTGTGTACACCTTAGCAATTCTTACTGTCAGTACAACATAAATTGACAGGCTGGAGAAAATACAGAATGAAGCTATGTGCTTCATCTTGGGGATGTATGAGGGACACTCCCTGTGTAGCAATGAGGTATCTTCTTGACTTTCCAACCATGGATGACAGGATTAAGTTCTGGAGGGAAGGAGCATACCTGAAGATAAGTGCGGACAAGGAGCATCCATTGCACAACGAGCTCAACACAGGGAAAGGTATCAGGCTAAAAGGAGACAAATCATGGGTGGGCCGAGCAGAAGATATCATCAAACTGGTCAGTGGGCTTACCAATAGCAAAACTGGTGAGTAGTGGTTACCGGTGCCTACATCATTCGGGGGATCATTCTCGTGTATTATCACACTCGGTTGAAAATGTAAGGAACAGAACTCAGTCGTGGTCAATACAGAAGTCATCTGGGATAACACTGATAAAAAGGATGCAGTCATCTGTACAGACAGATCTGTAACACGATACCAAATGAGTGTATGGGCATTATCAACACGCTCGGCAAGCAGAATAGTTAAGGAAGACAGTGGTGCATACGTTATGACCACGAGAAGTATGACGATGAAGGTGATGGCAATGACCAGGAAATTCATCTGTTTAGAGTCACAAAACTACACCCACGTCTGCATACTAAGTGATCCATTGAGCATGACAAGAAAAGTGGAGGCGGGCTCTGTATGTAGGCAATGGGTAGAGTCATTGCAGGGGTAAAAATACATAAGTTCATCATTTTCTACGTCCCTGAACATGCGGGAACAAGGGGAAATGTAAGAGCGGACAGATTGGCTAGCTGTGCTGTCATTGAAGACGGTCAACCAATAGGTCGGGCGGATATCGTCAGTGCTCGCCGAGATGTGGCAAGGGCACATGACTTGGACAAATATGAGTCCACATCACTCCTTTGGATGAAAAAAGATGAGAGTTAAGATGGGCACAGCCAGAAACGAGAAACTTAATTCTTAGAAGAAAATGGTGTCCTCCGCATAGATGGGCAGATTTTGTTCTCCTCTGACTTGTATGAAGGTGCACCTTATGGCTGCGTCTTGCCTGATTTGTTTTTCTAAGAGTGGTTCTATGGCGAGTATACAGAGTAAAGAGGGCAGCGGGCTGCTTTTCCTTTTTCCTTTTTCAGCTCTCCAGGTGAGAAAGTTAATATCTTATGCAGACTTCGTTTACGAACTGAGCATGACTGGCGAAGTTTGACGTCTGGTATCTCTGTCGGGTACTCACAGATAATTGTTCTTTATGTACAATCTACCAGCATATTTACATTATATCTTCTGACATCTAATTGAATTAGAATAAGGCAATAATATGTTACAAAACTAATTACCAGCCTACTCTGTGGGCAAATAGCAGATGACACAAGAACTAGTTGATACCCAAAATTTGAATTTGTAAACGTGTGTAAATGTGGCATGAAGACTCTGAACATAAACCCAGCATCCTGGGAAGACATAGCTGCAGACCGCAGTCTTTGGAAACAAACTCTAAAACTCCAAATCAAACAAGAAGCTGGCTGATTCATAGAAAAATGAGAATACACGGCGAAAGAAAAAAAAAAACATTTCTAGGGGCACTACAAAATCCATAGTCAACTATGGCTGATTGTAAAAAAAAAAAAAAAATACCCCCGTCACGCCAAGTGGCGTATAGGGAATATGGTGTTAGTGACCATAAATTTTACAGACATTCGGCACATGATTTTTGGTGTAATGTGTTCGGTATTACGCCCGTGCCGCTTCACTTTCCCTGAAAAAATCCGGTACCCATTAAAGGTTGGGTGAACCCGGAAGCCGTCGGTTGGGATCGAACCCTACCTCTTGTCCTTTGTAGTCCAGTTCACTAACCACTGAGCTATCGCGGCTCCCAACTATGGCTGATGGAGGCCACTAATGACCAACCATGACTGCTTGCTACCAACCATCTGTATAGACAGTCTAGACGTCAGAGATCATATATTAATTAATTAAATATTTAAAAAACAGATAATAATTTTAATAATTTATCGTTAAATATACCACCTACAGAATATTTTCTGTCATTAAATTAACAAAAAATCTTAAACAGAAAATGTGCCGATACTGTTTACAGTTGTGTATCGTCATTAAAAGAAAGCACTACTTCTACCTACGCTGCCAACTGGTACTGAGATCAAAGATTCTAGAATGGTTGAAACATTGAATCAATCTCTTCATGATAAAATAAACCATTTAATGCTGCTAGAGCCCATGTGAACGGAAGTATCTTCTTCAGACGTGATTATATTACTAGAAGTTGTTCCTGGGTGAACAATGTCTGCTGTGGCTGAGTGAGTAGTGCGCTCGCTGCTTATCAGAAAGATCAGGGACTCTGGGCATGAAAATATATTTTCACCGAGTTCCCTATAAAACCATCAAAGCGTGAGGGGAACGTACTCTTCTCCTCTTGTTACATTTCAATAAATAAGTACGATTTTTACCTCCCTTTATCATTTACAATTGAGGCATAAATTATATTCGGGCTACAACATAAATTATCATCATCATCATGTTCCATACCTGTTGGCGGAGACGATCATGTCCTTCCACAATCTACTATCCACAGTGTATCGCATCAGTTTTGTTGATTGTTTTTCATGCCATGACACCAAGCTATCCAGTATTTTCTCTTTTTTGTCCACGATCTCTCTTTCCTTTTATTTTGCCAGTTGTAACCAAGTATTCCAACTTTCCTCTTCTCATGATGTGCCCGAAAAATGTTGATTGATTTTTTCTGTTTTTTAGGAGCTCCCTTTGTGTGTTGACCCCTTTGAGTATGTCCTCATGGGTCCTTTTAGCTGTCAAGAGATTTTTCACAATTCTTTAAAAAAATGCCATCTCTGTGGCCACTAATCGTCTTTTCTTTAGTTATTGAGTTATTTGCGGGTCATCATCATTGCACTCCGAACATGTACATAGGTGCTCAGATCCCCACCTCAGCAATTCCCGCAGTGTCCAGCGACTGACGACTCCAGTTCTATGTTGATTGATAAGTCTTCTTACACTGCCGCGGCGATCCATCTAATGAGGAATGGGTGCACCGCCAGTTTGAGGAGCATATGCATGAGATATTCAAATGGTACCCTGTTGCATGCATCCTCCAGATCTATAGCAGCAGCACATGTCTTCTCTCGTCTGTGGAAGCCTTCGAAGACGTCATAGGCAAAGACTGCCGCATTGAGCCATGTCTCTTTGTTAAATCTATAACCTCCGAGTGTGGGTGGGAATGCACGTTTCTGTTCATGGTGACAGGTGAGGACACGGGCAAGTATTTTTTCCAGCAGCTTGCCCGCAGTGTTCTGCATTGTGATGATTCTGAAGCACTGATCTGAGAATGGTGACAAATAATACTAAATGAATACAGTCATCCCTCGCTTCTTCGCGGTTCAATTATTGCGGCCGCAGTACATCGCGGATTGTTAAAAAATTCAAAATTGAGGAATTATAATTTAAAAAAAAAATATTTTATGTATGATATTTATACTATTACTATTTTATTTACATTTTTGAAACTATTCTTTAATGTTCTAATGATAACATATGCACGTATATGGTTTCATATACACTTATTGATATTATACATACACAAAAATGTACGTATGTTAAAAATGAGAGGGTGACACTATTTCGCGGTTTTTCACTTATCGCGGCCGGTTCTGGTCCCTTATTAACCGCGATAACTGAGGGATTACTGTATTATTATAGAGGGAAACTTCCGAGGCTATAATCAGCGAATCAATTCAGATGAAGAGGTATGTTTACAGCACTCGGAAAAAATGACAAATAATCAACAGCAGAAAAAAAAAACAAAGAACAATATATGGACCAAAGCAGAATCGAACCCGTACTCAGTGGCACAGCGCCTTGCCACGAAAAGTCAAACGCTAGGGAACACTGCCACTCAGTTAACTAAAAAAATAGCTTCATAGACAATGTCTTTCGCGCAGACGTTCTATTGACTATAGCATGAGGCTGCGATCACAACTCTGAGAATGGTCCTTGTTTGGCTTCGGCAGCGGTAGTAAATAGCCGTGTAGCTACTCCTCCTTAATCTGGCCACTCCGAATGCTGGCATTAACTCATTGGCCAGTTTTATCCAGTCGTCGTCAGCTAAATCGCCTACGTCATCGTACCAAACACCATCTGGACAGGAGCAGTATTGTGTAACCTTTTAAGTATCGTGCGAATGGTATCGGTTGTGATTGTGAAATCTTCTTCCAGCCCTACATCCTTACACAATTTTGACAGCGATCCCCGTATCCTCATTCTTACAGCCTCATTTCTTTGGTCCGTCTGCTCAATGTAGCGGGCAAGCAGGACCTTCCATTTGCTCTCATCAGATTTGTGCCATATCCGGCCTGTACTCTGAAAGTCTGGTATGCCTCTGTGTCGTGTTGTGCCATTCATGCTCTGATGAAGGCGCCAGAATGTGGCTAGCGATTTTCCTGAGCACACTTTTTTTTACAGAAGTCATCCCATTTGGCATCCTTAGCCTGCTTAACACATAGTTTAAAGTGCATCATTTCTTGGTCGACCTCTACTTTCAGACGTTTCAAGAGCTCAAGTTGTGTTCTTCCATTCTTTCTGGCTTTCTGCCATGTCTTGGCCGTTTGTCTCTTGCTCCGCCAAGCTTCCTCGACTTCAACGTTCCACCAGGGTTGCTGCGTCCATCTCTCCTGCCTCATACGAGGGGCGCTCTGTTTCCTATGTCTGATTTTGCTAATGACGTCCTGGTCTGCTTTCTCGTAGTGGGATGTGTGGTGCTTTATTTTCTGGCTTCTATTTCTGCTTTTCTCAATTAGGAGGACACATGGATAGTGATCACTTCCGTGGAACTCCAGTGCACTCCACCTGCAAACCGGTGCGAAGGTGGAAGACACCAGTGCAAGGTCTATGACACTATCAGAGTCCCCTGTTCGAGTGGCCATTATTGTTGCCCTTCCATCATTCAAGCACACTAAATAGACTGACACCAGTGCGTTCTCTAGGTCTTCTTCCTGCTTGTTGGTTATGACATTACCCCACTGGTTTCCTTTAGCATTAAAGTCTCCGCAGAAAATGACGTTCTCTTCATCGAACTCGAAGAGATTCTTCCATTGTTGTGTGTTCACCTTCCCATTACAAGCACACACATTTACAATCACGAAATGAACTGGGGTCTGAACCCTAACCGCATGTTCCTGTAATTCTGCATTGTCCCACGCAGACATATCAACCTCAGTTGCCACCATATTGTTGCGCACAAAGATGACCAGCTCAAGGTGTCGCCTATTCTTTTGTTTGTCTACTGTCTATGATTCGCTTCCATAGGTCAGAAATGGTTCTATATAGCACCGATGAACTCTCTTTCTCACTTCTATTGACATAGATTTGTTGCATAAGATGATTTTATTTTCTGAAATGCTTAGTTTGTCTGAGCTATTCTGCTTTTTATTTCTGTGGTGCATCTCCCATCTGATGTTTTTATTGTGTCCAAGTATTTGAAACGTCGCACTTGTTTCTGATTTGTCCTGTTTATTTTGATGCTTCATGGTTGTTTTGATTGTTTCATCGATATGACCATTACTTATGTCTTCTTACTATTCAGACTGAGACCTTTCTTGATGATTTCTTTGACTATTATATCTATCATTTCTTGTAGCTCATTCTCTGTCTCAACTATTACGATTGTGCCATCCGCATATCACAAATTGTTTATATTGTGACCGCTGACTTCAGTTTCTTTTTTAAAATCTACTATTGATCTAATATGTTCGCTGTAAAATGAAAACAAATTCGGGGTCAGAACATTGCCTTATCTGACTCTTTGTTTTATATATTGAAACAAAATACATTATTTTGGTATATAATTTGAGAATATAAAATTCAACATAGCGGACAAGTGTTTGACCTGGCAATATAGATATTTATGTGCAAAAATCAGCGTCAAGAGAGGGGAGAAAATAAATGTTCAGAATGTTTGTTTTATAAAATCATTTTGAGGTTACGACGTTTGTGTTTGGTTGAGTAGACTCTGACTTCTGCAAAGTAAGGGCCTCTAAGCAGAACGGCGATTGATTCTGGTGCGCTAAACGCCACATTGACTGGTCTGACGTCATTGCCAAGCTCTTGTGTGTTGGACACAACACTTTCCAACCATTTCCCTTTTGAAGAGAAAAGCTCGACTCGAGAATTCCCGCTGTCTGCCACAAAGATGCGGTCAGTGTCGTCAACACAAACACCAAGTGGAGACTGAAGCTGACCGTGGCCTTGACCTGACATACCAAAGCGAAACTTAAACTTGCCCCCAGAAGTGAAAACCTGTATACAATTATTTGTTTCGTCAGTGACAATGATTTGGTCTTGAGAATTAACAGCAATGTACCCCGGATGCAGAAAGTAGCCATCTCCGCTACCCTTCCTGCCAAACTTTGTAGACAGCTTCATCTGATCAGTAAGAAGATAAACACAATGGTTCTGTGTTCCTGAGATAGCCACACCTCCATTTCTAAGCTGACCAATTCCACACGGTTCTTCAAAAGTAAAAAACTTGCCATATTCACCTTTACACTGACCAGACATTGTAAAATGTCTAATCCCAGGCCCATTTTTGTGGACTGCAGCAAGAATTTCATTTCCTTTAGTCATTGTTACATCTTGAACTACACAGTAGCAATTAAACGCATTACTTAGTTCCCCTCCACCGTTAAAAACTAAAATTCTATTTTTGTCTCCACTACAATCGGATATCACGAAGTAGCCTTCCTTGCTGATAGCTAGACCAACTGGCTTCAAAAAGTCACAAGAATCGGAGCCAACTTTCCCAAATCTGAAAAGAAGATTTTCAGTGCAAGCTACCGAGGAGAAATCGGTACATGGCGGTACACAAGGATATAGAGATGATCCAAGGCTTGCATCAGAACCCTGAGAATTAAATGCTCTCATGTTATGATCTTCCCTGCTGACACTTTTAGAATATTCTGGCCTTGAATGCGGTGAATCTTCTGTGATATTCGTGTTCCATCCATATGGGATAGGTAATTCTTGTATGTTTCCAGTATGTGCACGGTTATTTAGTTGTGGAAAACTGGGAAAACTTAAGTCCGGATCGGCATTGCAAGGCGGGTAAGGTAGAGGTTGAGCTGGTGCTATCACGTGGTCACTCGAGGGAATAGTTTGACCAATCGCGGGAAAGGTGTTATTATTTGCCCAATCAAATGAGGCTAAGTGTGCTGCTGTGTTTCCTCTAAAACAATGGAATCTATTTTCTCCCTCACTGTGTAAAACTGACGCTGTCAGGTTTACAACGACGTTAGGTGAAAAAACGACCGTGTCAGGTTTTGTTTTATTTGAGCAAGTCTTTGATGAACAAGTAACTTCAGAACTGGCGTCATTATTAGTCTGCTCTTGTGGTTGGTTTAACAATTGCCTAGGTCTAGGCATAGGTCTGCCTTCTTCTGCATTTGCTAAAGCTTCAGACAAAGAGACAAAGACATGGTTGTTTTTAAACCCTTCCACGCCTCTTTCGGGCATTACAGTGTTTGTCTTACATATTGGGCAAGGAAATGAGGACGGGCTTTCTGTACTGAAAGTGGCAATATAATCTTGTAAACACTTCTCACAAAACGAGTGGACACAAGGTAGTATTTTTGGTTTTGTAAAACTGTCAAGGCAAATAGGGCAGTTTAAGTAATCTTGTTGCAGCCGTGACGTCAAAAGATTCTCAGACATTGTCACGAATATTTTCTTCAGCGACAGCAAAGGGGCTCGTTTGAAATGAGAGCGTTTAATCACCACAAGACGATCTGTGAAAATAAATAATTTACAATGTTTATTCACCACAAGACGATCTGTGAAAATAAATAATTTACAATGTTTATTCACCACAAGACGATCTGTGAAAATAAATAATTTACAATGTTTATTCACCACAAGGCGATCTGTGAAAATAAATAATTTACAATGTTTATTCACCACAAGACGATCTGTGAAAATAAATAATTTACAATGTTTATTCACCACAAGGCGATCTGTGAAAATAAATAATTTACAATGTTTATTCACCACAAGATGATCTGTGAAAATAAATAATTTACAATGTTTATTCACCACAAGACGATCTGTGAAAATAAATAATTTACAATGTTTATTCACCTCAAGGCGATCTGTGAAAAGAAATAATTTACAATGTTTATTCACCACAAGATGATCTGTAAAAATAAATAATTTACAATGTTTATTCACCTCAAGGCGATCTGTGAAAATAAATAATTTACAATGTTTATTCACCACAAGGCGATCTGTGAAAATAAATAATTTACAATGTTTATTCACCTCAAGGCGATCTGGGAAAATAAATAATTTACAATGTTTATTCACCACAAGATGATCTGTGAAAATAAATAATTTACAATGTTTATTCACCACAAGACGATCTGTGAAAATAAATAATTTACAATGTTTATTCACCTCAAGGCGATCTGTGAAAAGAAATAATTTATAATGTACAATCACCACTAGACGATCTGTGAAAATAAATAATTTACAGTGTACAAACATTTGTTGACGAATGTTTTAGTAGAACCAAACTCATTGCATTCGAAGCAACCTGTTTGGCCTCTTTCAGTAGTAGACAAACTCAAATATGCTATCCTATCCCAACTCCATCTCCTCACCTCTAACTTTCCTGGCACTCTTCGTTTCATCCGCTATACTATCCACCACCACAACCGATCTATGTATGACTTTTTGTCCTCTCAGCACAAACGTAAACTCTTGAACCTCCGTCCTCCTCCTTCCCCCTCATCTCCTCCTCTCCCGTCTGTCTCTGACTCTAGCTCTCTTGTCGTCTGTATTCCCCCTGATTTACCCCTTTCCAACCACAAGCGTTCTCTTCTCAGCAAGGGTCTTAAGTTTGTCCCTCTTCGCCACTCGAGTGACTCATTTTCTCTCTTACGGGAAATAACAGTAGTATCACAGACGACTACGACTCAAACTCTATCACTATCTTCATCCGAACTCTTCCTCTCAACCTCCTCCTGCAGACGAATTTGCCCGCTTCTCCTCCCGTAAATCTGACTGGCCTCGGGCGACTCACAGGCTTTGGACCTGTTCATTAACAGTACCATCCGGGAGATTAAGGCACCTCGTCCCCAAAGGCCTCGACACTCTAATCTTAGTAGTGATGAATACAAGGCCTTATAGGACTTTCGCCGACGTGATGATATTGTCATCAAGCCGGCTGACAAGGGAGGCTCGGTGGTCGTTTGGAGGAAAGATCTCTATATCCGGGAAGGGGATAAACAATTATCCGACTCGACTTTCTAACCCCCCCCCCCCCCCCCCCCGACGACATCACTGTCTCTAACAACGCCGTGGTGCGTCGTACGATCCTCCGTTTCATTCAGGACGGACTACGTCCCTCTAGCTCCTCCAGCATCATCCTTCCTGACCACTGCTTGGGCAGACCCTCTTTCTATATGCTGCCCAAAGTACATAAACCTGACTCTCCTGGACGACCTATTGTCTCTTCCATGCCATGTCCCACAGTTCTCATTTCTGACTTCCTTGACAGTGTCTTTCAACCCATAGTTATTGGGCTCCTTTCGTATGTTCACTAACGACGCCCTTTAACATCTTCGCCTCTATCACCCTCCTTCCTGATCGTCACTACCGCCTCTTCGTTATGGATGTCTGCTCCCTGTATACTTCTATTCCCCACTCCCACGGCCTTCGAGCTCTTCAGTTTTTCCTGGACCGCAAGATCCAACCTTCCATCGCCACTGGCGTCCTCCTCCGTCTAGCGGAATTAGTCTTGAATCTCAACTCTTTCGAGTTCAATGGCAATTTCTTCACCCAGATTACCGGTGTGGCGATGGGCACTAAAATGGGCCCTAGCTATGCTTGTCTCTTCATGGACTACCTCGAGCACAAAATCATCCAAACCTACGAGGAAACTCTTCCCCTTATGTATCGTAGGTACATCGATGAACTGCATTGGTCTCTCTGACCTTCCAGAGGATGAGATCTCCCGTTTCATAGAAAATGTCGGACATTTCCACGCCTCTATCCACATCACCTACCACATCTCCACCTCCTCCGTATCTTTCCTCAATATCTCAGTCTCCTTGGGCACCTCTCATCTTCTCACCTCGGTCTTCTACAAGGCCACCGACTCCCACAGTTTCCTCCGCTACGACTCCTCTCACCCGACATCCTGTAAGAACTCTCTTCCCTATTCTCAGCTTCTCAGACTTCGTCGCCTTTGCCAAGACGATGAAGATTTCCTTCACAACGCCCACCTGATGCTTGACTTCTTCCGCCGTCGCCTCTGTCCGGAATCAGCTCTCCTCCCTGCCCTGCGTCGAGTTCTCCACACTTCACGTCAGTCTGCTCTAACCCCCTCTACTCATCCCCCCTCTGATAGAGTAGTACTCGCCCTCACCTATCACCCTCACCACTACGCTATGATTAGGACCATCCACTGCTACCACCCTATTCTTCGATCTGACCCTACTGCTCGTCTGCTCTTCCCTGACCCGCCATTAGTGGTCTTTAGACGTGACCGGAACCTCCGGGATTTCTTGTCAGGGGCCGTCTTCCTGCTGCCCTCCTTAGCCATCGAGGTACTATCCGCTGCAACAGCAGTGTATGCAATACTTGTGATCACGTTCTCCAGACTGATACTGTCCTCTTTCCTAATGGTCCTTTCGAGATCAGAGAGGGATTCACTTGCACATCTCGAAACATCATTTATGCCATCATTTGTAAGCGATGCAAGTTGACCTACATCGGCCAATCTGGTCGACGAATCGGTGATAGGTGCCGTGAACACTTGAATGACATCACCAGAGAAGCGGGCACTCCTGTAGCAGCCCACTTTAACTCGAGGGGCCATCGAGGTAAGACTGATGTCTTGGTATCTGGCCTAGTACCTTGCTCCTCTGATCACCACAGTCGGCTCACTCTTGAGCACCGTCTGATCGCTCGTTGGGGTTGCTTCACCCCTCGTGGCATCAATGTATCCCTGTCCCTCTGAGGACCCTCCTTCCTCCGACTCCATCCTCCCACCTATGGACTTCTCTTCCTGTTTCACTTCTTGGGTCTTATACTCCTCGTCCATCCCTGCTTTCCATATCCCCTTTGAGTAACCCCTATCTTGCCTTCTTCATCCAAACCCCCCCCCCCCACCTCCCTTTTTCTCTTCTGACTACCTACATGTCCTCCACCTCCTTATCACTATATCACCTCTTCTGACTACCTACATGTCTTCCACCTCCTTATCACTATATCACCTCTCCACCTGGACTGTACCATCTCTCTGCCCACCTCTATTGTTCCTCGTCCTTCCCACCACCTCTCTGCTGATCTACTCCTAGCTCACCCCTTTCCTCTCTATTCACTTGTAGTCCCTACTCCTCTATACCTACTATTCCAGTATCCCCTTTATCTTCATGTCCACTTTCATTCCTCTCCTAGGACCCTCATCATTCCCCTTTGTCCTATCATTTCCAAACTTATTTACCTCCCTTGGTACATACCTCTTGCGCACCATTCCTCTATTACTCCACTTTTTCCAGACTCCCTCTCTTTCTATTTACCTCTGACCTACCGTCTCTCCTCCTATCAACTTTCGCATAGCTGCTCCTTATCCATCTTCTTCATACCTCCTCCTCTAATACTTCCCTACCTCTCTATTGACCAACTTCCTCCGGACCACCCCTCTTTCACTCTACCGCCCTTCTCCCTACCTACTTGACTTATACCGACTATCTTATTCTTCCTCTTCTTATCTCTTCCTCTGGCATTCACTTCCTCCCTCTCACTCCCTTCTTTTACCTACATCTCAATTCTTCCGGTACCAGGCCATCCATTCTGTAGAGTCTATCTCTCTCACCCATCTCCCAGTTCATTACTTTGTCTTTCCATTCACTCTTTCTTTTAACCTCTCGCGGGATCTCTCACTTGCATTGTCCGAGTGATTTATGAGACCACTTTTCTCCCTCCCCCCTGGTCTTTCTTTGCTAGCAGTTTTGCCCCTCCGGGCCTTTGGTTTTTGGCCTCTAGTTTTCCTCTCACCAGTGACCATCGTTTTTATAGTAGTTTGGCAGCTTCGCCTATCTTCCCCCCCCCCTTTCCTTCCCCCTCCCTCAGATTGGTTTTCCCGCGACACAGGTCTTTTGTCCTTCTATACTCGCGTGTTTCCGTCACATGTTACTTTCTAGACACAGCCTAAACTCGCGTGTTTCCGTCACATGTTACTTTCTAGACACAGCCTAAACTCGCGTGTTTCCGTCACATGTTACTTTCTAGACACAGCCTAAACTCGCGTGTTTCCGTCACATGTTACTTTCTAGACACAGCCTAAACTCGCGTGTTTCCGTCACATGTTACTTTCTAGACTTAGCCTAAACTCGCGTGTTTCCGTCACATGTTACTTTCTAGACACAGCCTAAGCTCGCGTGTTTCCGTCACATGTTACTTTCTAGACACAGCCTAAACTCACGTGTTTCCGTCACATGTTACTTTCTAGACACAGCCTAAACGCTCCTAGTCATTCTGATGTGTTTCAGGACAGACTTGTTGTTTGAGCTAAGTGCCTTTTATGATACATTTTTTTCTATTCTTCTCTTTTTCTATTTTATATATCTTGACGCTCATCCTACCTCTCCTCATGTAGTATTCATTTCTCTCTCCTTCCTTTCTTATTTCAACATCCTACTTTCCTCGCCCTCCACTTGATCATCTAACATGTAGTTAAAGATAATTGTGCTTCACCGTTTGTTGTGGTTGTCCATGTATTCAGAAGAAGGCCACAGGCCGAAACGTCATTATTGTGTTGTGTTCCTTCCTTGTAAAGCTATCATCATACTTTGGAGTGTTTAGCACAGCCCACCACTGGCTCCTCGCTACCAGATTTACCGCAGCATTGCAATTATTTGCCTGTTCCCCAAATATGTCGTTATCTCCTCCACCTCCCCCCTTCCCCCAAACAATCCTTCATTCCTGCTCACGAAACACTTAACCCAACATTGAGGCAGCTTCTTTTATTCATTATTTTTTTAGGGGTGGGCGGTGGCTTTCACTCTTACGGCTACATCCTTCCCTCTCTCGCCCTTCTCAACTCTTACAGTCTTCTTCTACCTTTTAGCTCCCAGTGGAGCATAGGTCTTCAACAAACACTTTCCAAGTCGTTCTGTTTTTTGCAATTCTTTTAAGATCATTCCATGTCTTCCCCATCATCTTCATCTCTGCTTCGATCTGTCTTCTCCAAGAATTCCTTGGTCTTCCTCTTTGTCTTTTCCCCTGGGGATTCCAAAAAAGGGCCTGTTGTGTAATACTCTCAGTTGACTTCCGTAGTGTGTCCTATCCATCGCCATCGTCTTTGCTGTATCTCTTTATCCACTGGTATTTGACCGGTACATTTCCATAATTCTACGTTAGTGACTTTGTCCTGCCATTTCCATCCCTTTATTCTGCGTAAGCATCCATTAATGAAAGTCTGTAACTTCGTGATTGTCAATTTTGTTATTCTCCATGTTTCACAGCCATATAAAAGGAAGACTTAACATTTGACTTGAAAATTTTTATTTTTGTATTTAACCTAATTTCTTTGGATTTCCATATGTTTCCGAGTGCAATGAAAGCTCCTCTTGCTTTTGATATCCTTATTTTGGTATCATTTTCTGTTCCTCCCTCTTTATCTATATTACTGCCCAGATATATGTAAGATTGTACGTCTAGTAGAGGTATTTCTCCTAGTTTTATTTGGTTACTGCCAACTGCATTAATTCTCATAATGTTGGTCTTATCTCTATTAATCTTTAGTTCTACCTGTTGTAAACTCTTACAGTACGGAAACTTATTATCAATTTAGCGGTAGAGATTTCACTGACAATTTTTTTTTAGGTTTTAACTATCAAACTACATGTTTATATTTATATAATACTTAACATATTATATATGCATTTTTAGATAATTAAACAAGGAATTATATTTCACCAATACCAAGATGATACAAGACATGTAAGAAGAATATGGTTTGATAACAATTTACACTAATCAAATTGAGAGTGACGCACAGTGCGACGAAACGTACATGACTGAAATCGGCATGGCGCATGATGCGTTGAAACGTACGGAAAAATACAAAAGTGGGTGAGATTCGCACAAGGCGGCTTGTGACTGCCTTAAAGAAATTATTATCCGCATCTTTTGACACAAGAAGTATGCTTCAGTATATCGTGTTTATGGTGCCTGATTTGCCTTCTCTCATTCTTGGACTGACCGGTTAGCCTGTTATCAAGGATTCAACGGATATTTGGTGAAGGATCTTTATCACTTCTAGCTTACAGATCATGACGTCAGCAAAGTTTCGCTGAGATTTCAGTGAAATTGCGACAAAACTCGCAGCTTTCATCGATCACTTTGTTCTCGTTTTCTTCTTCTGCTACGTTTGTCCGATAACTACCGCTCTTCCTCGTCCGCCATTAATAAGAAGATTAGTGGGCGTAGATCCACTGTGATGCTTTAAACAACAAGCTGCGTCAATTTTTCTTTACAATTTGTGTCATTTTTGATCAAACATTTCTGACTTCAGTAAGAGAACAGGCTAGATATGACACAAATCTGATGAGAGCAAAGTGAAGGCCCTGCTTGCCCGCTATATTGAGCAGACTTGCCAAAGAAATGAAGCTGTAAGAATGAGGATACGGGGGTTGTTGTCAGAATTGTGTAAAGATGTAATGCTGGGAGAAGATCTCAAAATCACAACCAATACCATTCGCACAATTCGTGACTTAAAAGGTCACAAAGCACTGTTCCTGGTTCAGATTGTGTTCGGTACGGCGACATAAGCGATTTAGCTGCCGACGACTTGCGAAAACTGGCCAAAGAGTTTAATGCCAGTATTCGGAATGGCCAGATTTGTGGGAATGGAGGAGTGGCTACACAGCTACTTACTACTGCTACCGAAGCCAAACAAGGACCATTATCATGTCAGTGCCTACAGAATCATCACGATGTAGAACATTGCGGGCAAGCTGCTGGATAAAAATAGTTGCCCGTGTCCTCATCTGTCACCTTGAACAGAAACGCGCATTCCTACCCACACCCGGAGGTTATAGATATAACAAAGAGACATGGCTGAATGCAACAATCTTCGCCTATGATGTCTTCGAAGTCTTCCACAGACGAGAGGAGACATGTGCTGCTTCTATAGATCTGGAGGATGCATACAACAGAGTACCATTTGAATACCACATGCACCTCACACTGGCGGTGCACCCCTTCCTCATTAGATGGGTCGATACTGCGCTGTTTCATAGGAAGGTGATATTCAGATGTGGAAGTAGATATTCTATTTGTCCAGGGCTGCCTCAAGGCTCACCATTGTCACCAGTTCTATTTAACGTGTACACAATAACGATCACGGAACAACAGCTGGATGGGAGGGGAAGAACTATGACTTTTGATGGTGATATTCTGGTATATCGACAGGGAAGAGATAGAAGTCAAATCGCATTAACAATGTAAGACGAACTCAATCGCATCTCTTTATGGTGTGGAGTATCAAGTGCATTGGTTAATCCTAACAAAGCATCAGTTGCATGGTTCTCCCTTAACAATCATATCGTTAATATGGACACACCGGTAGTACGAATGGGAGCTGATGAGGTGACCAGAGACAAGTTGATGACATACCTCGGAGTTAAGTTTGATCGCAGCCTGTGTTTTCGGGACCACGTTGACCATGTGATAACAAAATCCCGCAAAGGATTAGCCGCCTTGAAGGTCATGGCAGCTGCCAACATCGAGCAGAGGCTACTTACTTTTCTGTTCCAGGGATTAGTCCTAGCACCAATTGAGTATGCCCTGGCAATTCTTACTGTCAGTACGAATCAAATTGACCGACTGGAGAAAATACAGAATGAGGCCATGCGCATTATCTTGTGGTGTAGCAATGCGGTATGTTCTTGACTTTCCAACCATGGATGACAGAATCTAGATCTGGAGGGCACGAGTATACCTGAAGATTAGTACAGATAAAGAGCACCCATTGCACCACGAGCTCAATGCTTGGAAAGGTGTCAGGCTAAATAGAGGCAAATCATGGATGGGCCGAACAGAAGATGTCATCAAACAGGTCTGTGGGCTTACCAATATCAACGCCAGCGAGGAGTGGATACCTGTGCCTACATCATTCAAGGGGACATTCTCGTGTATTGTCATACTCGACATGAAAAGTAGGGAACAGAACTTAGTCGTGGTCAATGCGGAAGTCAACGGTCTCATCTGGAATAACACCGATGAGAAAGATGCAGTCATCTATACAGACGGATCTGTAATATAACAACGAAGAAGTGAATGGGCATTTACAGCACGCTCGGCAGGCAGAATAGCCAAGGAAGACAGTGGTGCATACGTAATGACCACGAGTAGCATGACGATGAAGGTGATGGCAGTGACTAGGGCATTCAACTGGTTAGAGTCACAAGACTACACCCACGCATGTATACTGAGTGATTCGATGAGCATGATAAAAAAAAGTGGAGGCGGGCCCTGTACGCATGCAATGGGTAGAGTCGTTGCAGAAGTCAAAAATACGTAAGGTAATCTTTGTCTATGTCCCTGGACATGCGGGAATACGGGGAAATGAAAGAGCGGACATGTTGGCTAGCTGCGCTGTCGTTGAGGACGGGCAACCAATGGATCGGGCTGACATCATCAATGTCCTCCGAGGTGTGGGAATAGCACAGGACTTCGACGACCACAAATCCACATCACTTCTTCGGATGAAAGAGATGGGAGTTAGGACGGGCACAGCCAGAAATGAGAAACTTGGTGGCCGTGTAAGAAGAGCCAGAACTGGAGTCGTCAGTCGCTGGACACTGCGGGAATTGCTGAGGATGTGGTCTGAGCACCTATGGGCGTGTTCGGAGTGCGATGATGATGATCCGCAAATAACTCAATAAGACCTTCTTTGGTACAGGGTTGCCCTTTCCTGTTCCTACCTTTGTGTTTAGATTGGCTAGTCTGTGACGTCACCGTTGTGAGAATTCGTTGCACTGCTACGTTAAGGCATGTAGCCCAGTGCATCCACACTGGGTAAATTCTAGGGGTTATGAGTCACACAGGCTTCTCTGCCACTACAAAGTGGAGACAAACGTAGGAGTGCGTTTGTACCAATGTTCTGCTGGTGAGAATGTAAAATATAGTATCTAATTTATAGTAGAACATCAAATGGTGTATAATGTCGCATATTGTCAGATATGATCGGCCATGAGAGAAACCGTCAGAGCTGGTTCATATCATACCATTGTCTAAATGATGATCACTGTTTCCTGCCATGCGACTAACAATTTTTATTTCACTGTTTACGGAGATCAATATTTGTCCATACACCCTACTCTTGCACTGCCTTCGATCCTGTTTTATTCTCTTGCACTATCTATCCGTGTTATGAGATCATACATCAGTTTATCCCAAACGGGCGAACGACTTCATCTGTTACATCTGTTTATAGTTCCCATATCTTTGAAAATGAAATAATTCACGATTGATTATTGTAGTCAATTCGTTGTAGAAGAATAAAACAAAGGGCTCACATTTAGTCCTACTCCATTCACCTCTACTGAGATGAAATGTGTTAGACGAATGATAGGAAACAGCCTGAAAGATAAGATCGGAAACGAAGAACTGTGAAAAAAGCCAGGAATAGCTTCCGACATAGAATATATACGGAAACAACAGATAAAATGATTAAGGTATTATTGAGGTTAACAATGGTTATCTATATTACTGCCCAGACATATGTAAGATTGTACGTCTAGTAGAGATATTTCACCTGTTTTTATTTGATTATTGCCATCTGCATTAATTCTCATAATTTTGTTCTTATCTCTATTTATTTCTGAAAATAAATAGATGAAATCTACACAAACGTCTTTGTTTATTGTGAATTCTTCTTCTTCTTCTTCCTCTTTCCTTCCTCATTTGCCTTTCAGCGTCGAGGGGAGATATAATTTGCGGTCTTTTGCTCTTCTGTTCGCCTCTGCTGCTGTTATGTTTCCTAGTGGTGCTTCTAATATTCCATCTTTTTTCGTGGTCGACCCTTGGGTCTGGTGTTCTCACAACGTTTGTTGAAAGCTCGTTGTGTAGTGTTTTGTTCTTTCTGCCTTGTCACGTGGCCAAACCATTTTATCTGTTGTTTCTTTATATATTCTATGGCGGGGGCTATTCCTAGCTTTTTTCACAGTTCTTCATTTCTGATCTTATCTCTCAGACTGTTTCCTGTCATTCGTCTAACACATTTCATCTCTGTAGAGGTTATTTTCTTATTGTTCTTGCATCAAGGGTCAAGGTCTGGTATTGGTAGCACAACGTTGTGATAAAAATTGTATTGTATAGTGCTCGTTTTGCCTCCAGAGTTATTTCCTTGTTGGACAATAGTGGTGATAACTGTCCGATGATTTGACAAGCTTTGTTGCATCTTGATTCTATCTCTGCTGTTTGAGAATTATCGTTTGTCATTAGACTTCCTAGGTATTTGAATTCCTCTACTTGTTTTAGTTGTCTGCCTTCTATAGTTATGTTGATGTTCTGTTTATTTTTTGTGACGTTCATGACTTCTGTTTTGTTGATGTTGATTTTCATGTTGTATTTTGTGCCTGAGATGTTGAGTTTGTTTAAGTGTTCTTGTAGGTCTTCTATTGTTTCATGTATTAGTGCCTGATCGTCTGCAAATAAAAGCTCGTTGATCTCCTCTGTCTCTGATGAGTTGGCTAGTTTGCAGATTGTGAATTATATATGTATTATTCAGTATTTTTGTTTGTTAATGTAAACTTTTAAGGTATTTTCTTATGTACTTACGAGAAGCTGTACCAAGTTCCGGTAATAGTCAATACATGAAGTTAAAAAAGTATTTTAAGTAGCTCTGTACTTATATACGAGTACATATACGTGCTATTCGCTAAATAAAATACACATTTAAATTACTCGTACTGAGACAAGCGACCACGGTGCTTGCAGTTGATATGACTGATATATCTATGCACTATGCATATATCGCGTTTAAATAACCTCCGGTTGCGTTACTAATATATGCAGATGCAGCTAAAAACCCAGTTCCTTCCTGGTTGTGTTGAACATGTCAACCAAACGGGTTTCTTTCTATTGAAATGGCTGGTTACGTGTCTTTATATTGATTTATTCTTATCAGTCCCAGCATGCGCGTCAGATAACTTCTTTAATGTTGTATTTGTTGAAATATACTTGGTTGGGAAAGTGTGTATGCACTAACTACGTAATATCCGTAAATTAAAGTCCTCAAGACCACACCCTAATATCAAGGAATATACATCCTGATAAAATATAAGAGTCTAAGAGTTGCGTATGTCTAAAATTAACCTTTAAATTAAAAAAAAAATAAAATGAAGGTTCCCACCCCAACCTTGTTAGGCAAATGGGAGAATGCGGTGTTAGTGACCACATTGGCACATTGTTTCTATGACCTCGGTATTTTATTAGGCGATTCATGACTGGACAAAGAAATTACGACGGTGGTTTTATGTTGCCTTCCATCGGTTTGTTTACGGTTGGCTTCGCTAGCCTTTGGCTAAAAAGTCTCACCAACAAGGCAGTGGAGTTGTTTTGCTTCGGGGTACCCTCCCTTAGCCTTTTACTCTCCCGAGCATACCTGCAAGGCAGCAGGGAAGCCCAATATTAGGAAGAAACTATCATCATTTTTTGGTCATGTAATGAGAAGAGAACAGCTGGAATATATTGTAACAACTGGGAAAATTGAGGGATGAAGAGATAGAGGGAAGCAAAGAGAAAAGATACCAGACAGCTTAAGAGAATGGCTTGGCAGAAGGTCAACAGCAGAAATAATAAATAACTGTCGAGATCGAAAGTTGTGGAAAGACATGATCACCTACGCCAGCAGGCTTGGTACTTTGACGATAATGATGACGATATTATTAGGTGATGTAATCGGCATTACGCCAGGCCGCATTTACTTTCCACAAAAATCTGGTAACAATTTATAGAGGCTGAGTGAACCCGGGAGCCTTTTCGGTCATTAAAACCCGCGGCCACTTCTGGGAGCTGAACCAGTGAGCGGATTCGATCTCGATTGGTGGCTGTTAGATTCTCATATATTAAATATGTACCGGAATTTTCAGGGAAAGAAAGGCGGTACTGGCGTAATACTGTCCACATTATCCATTATAATAATAATAATGGTAAAAAAATGTATAGGAATCTGGTTGGTGACGAGACAAGACACCGGTCTCGAGACAGAGAAGTTGTGAGTTCAAATCCCGGCTGCACCAGTTGGGATTTTTATTTGTGATTTCTCTCTGCGACGGCCACCCTTTGTTTAAGCAGTGAGGCCCGGCTTGAAACGTCAATTACTCAAAGACAGAAACAATATGAGTACCTTCAAATCGGAGTTATCTGCCTGTGCGGCGAGGGACCCCTGCGTACACGGCTGCCAGGGAAAAACAGATTAACACGCAAAGTTCAGTTCCTGGTCTCTAGGGATTTCGCCAGAGATTAAACGGTTGGCGACCGTAAAAAAAATTAAAGATATTTCCAGAAGAATTGTGTGAACAAGAGGAAAACAAATAACGAAACCATGAAACAATGAAAAAAATAAAGAACTAATTAACACAATTAGAAAAAGACAACTAACGTGTTTTACTGTGCACATAGACAGACAAAATAACATAACTGAGAGTCATCTTGGAAGGGAATATACAAAGTAAACGAGCACTGTTATTTGTTATTATGTATGTTTCATCATCATGTGCCATACCGATTGGCGTAGGGGATCACGTCCTTCCACAATCTTCTACCCATCGTGCATTGTATGAATTCTGTTGTTTGACTGTTTTCAATGTCATAACACCAATGTATCTAGTATTTTCTCTTTTTTTTTTTCGCCCGCGATCTCTCTTTCCCTATATTTTGCCAGTTGTAATCAACTATTCTATCTATCTATCTATCTATCTATCTTTCGTTCGCCTGAAGCATTGTCTATATCTGCAATGTCGTTTCCTGTATAAATGTTACTGTCTTTTGTAATTCTTGCAGTGGCCCATATAGTTTTGTCTGTAGTGTTGTATCTATGGGCCAATGGATTTTCCTCAGTCTACTATATTCAGTGCAGTCTTGAAGTATGTGTTCAGCAGTCTGGGGCGCCTGTCCACATGTACAAGTAGTTGAGGTGCCGATCTTGAATTTTGTATACATGTGACTATGGAGTCGATTGTGTCCTGTTCTGAGACGTATAATGATAACTTGTTCATATCTATTCATATTATAAAAGGCATCCTGATTTGGGGCTTGTGGTCCTCTGATTGATTTGATTATCTGTTTCTTATGATGGTATGTAACAGGTGTATCTAGTTGTGTGCCTGTTGAACCTTCCTTTGCCAACTGATCTGCTTTCTCATTTCCTGGTATTCCACAGTGAGATGGGATCCACTGCAGGGCAACCCTGTGGTGCTTGCAGAGTTCAGTCAATAAGGTCTGCAGATGTGGTAATTTTCTGGATTGTAGTGCCTGGAGTACTGATCTTGCATCTGTCAAAAACACTACAGGCTGCGGGCTAAGATTAATGTTCAGCAGTTTTTCTATTGCTAACTTTATTGCTTGTATTTCTGCATCATAATTGTGACAATATTTCCCTGTTGCTATTTTATTCATATCCCTAGTGTTATTTGGGTATTCTATATATGCACCTGCTCCCCCATTTTTTACTGCATTCTGTGCTGATCCATCTGTATACACACGAATCCATAGGTCTTGTGGGTATTCTTCATCCAGGAAACTGAGAGTTATTGTTTTTCGCTGTAGACTATTCTGTTCCTCTTTATCAACTATTCCTTTCACTTCTGTCCGTATTTGAACTGATAATCCAGATTCCTCTGTCCAGGGAGTCTGTTCTGGTATGGGCAGTAGGGGGTTAACAGCTCTTGGCATGTCTGGTGTTTGTCTACTAATACGCTTGGCTTGGTGGATAAAACTGCTTCTCTTAAGTCGTCCCAATGCAAGATTTTGGAATCGGTCCTTCATTGGATGTCTCGGCATGCAAGCAAATTTTTCTGCCTGTATCAGCACCTTTGTGTCCCTCCGTTCTCTCAGTGCTGGTATCCTCCACAATTTCTCCATCTCTAATATTGGTGTTGATTTCATTGCTCCTGTGATGACCCTAAGTGCCTGGTTTTGTACTTTATCCAGTTCTTGAAGTGTGGTGTTTGATGCTGAACACCATGCAGATGATCCATATTCTAAATGTGGGCGTATACTCTGTTGGTAAACTTTACTGAGTATTTTCCCACTCGCACCCCACGTAGTTCCACACAGCTTTCTTAGAATAGCCAATTTTCTCCTTGCTTTTTGGGTTGCCTTATTTATCTGCTGTTTCCAAGATAGTTTGTTATCAAATGTAACTCCGAGATACGTAGCCTGTATGTCTTCTTTCACAGGCTCATTGTTTATATAGATGGCTCCTGCTTTTTGTTTTGGGGAAAGAGTGAAAAGTGTAGTACTGCATTTGTCTGTATTGATGCTGATACACCATCTATTTGTCCATGAATTCAGTGCATTCATAGCTCTTTGTAACAATTTGGAGGCCACTGTTGCATACTCCTCTGTGCACCACATTACCAAGTCATCTGCATACATTGCCACTTTGATACCATGTGGTAGTTCAGTAACTAGGTCATTGATGTAGATCAGAAAAAGTGTTGGAGATAGTACCCCTCCCTGTGGAACGCCCTGGCGCAGTAAGACCTTCTTACTCTTAAGACCATCCAGTTGCACTCTGGCTCTCCTGTTATGCAGGTATGCTTTGACCCATTTGTACATCCTGCCATTTACTCCATAATTTCTCAGTTTCTTCAAAAGCTCAACAGAGAAGTTGTGAGTTCAAATCCCGGCTGCACCAGTTGGGATTTTTATTTGTGATTTCTCTCTGCGACGGCCACCCTTTGTTTAAGCAGTGAGGCCCGGCTTGAAACGTCAATTACTCAAAGACAGAAACAATATGAGTACCTTCAAATCGGAGTTATCTGCCTGTGCGGCGAGGGACCCCTGCGTACACGGCTGCCAGGGAAAAACAGATTAACACGCAAAGTTCAGTTCCTGGTCTCTAGGGATTTCGCCAGAGATTAAACGGTTGGCGACCGTAAAAAAAATTAAAGATATTTCCAGAAGAATTGTGTGAACAAGAGGAAAACAAATAACGAAACCATGAAACAATGAAAAAAATAAAGAACTAATTAACACAATTAGAAAAAGACAACTAACGTGTTTTACTGTGCACATAGACAGACAAAATAACATAACTGAGAGATTGTTTCTTTCTGATATTTCTTATGAGCTCCATTTTTGTGTTGGCCTCTTTGAGAATTTCCTCGTTGGTCTTTTTAGCTGTCCAGGGAACTTTCAACTTTCTTCAGAGAAATCCCATCTCTGTGGCTTCTAATCGTCTTTCCATTTTTTTGTCTACTGTCCATGATTCGCTTATGTATGTTTAGTGTGATTATAACAAGCAGCTGGCAGTACTCGGAGTAGATATCTTTTAAAGTAAATATAAATTGGTGTGTCGTATGGTCTATATTAGGAGAAATAATTCACCAATCGTCTTCTTCCATTGTTAATACTTGTATTCTCTCTCTTTCTCTCCCCCTCGGTTTTCCCATCTTACAATACGATATTAAAAGCGTCTGTGGTCCACCATCATCATCATTGAGTGCCGTCTCCGCAACGACGGTTGGCTACCATAGATCGCCATTCTACTCTGTTTCTTGCTTTGATGGTACAGGTTGTCATCGATTGACTTGTCCATCTTTTGATGTTACTCTTCCATGTTAGTCTTGGTCTGCCTCTGCCTCTTTTTCCTTGTATTTTGCCTTTCAATATTACTTTTAGTAAGTTGTTGTGTCTTTTAACGTGCCCCCCAAAAATTCATTCCTCTTGTCTTAATTGTATTAAGTAGTTCTCTTTTTATTTTTAGTTGTTTTAAAACTTCCTCGTTTGTTTTATTTTCTTTCCATCCAATTCTACCTATTCATCTATAAATCCACATTTTAAAAGCCTCAATTTTGTGTTCTGTTTTCTTGTCTAATGTCCATGTTTCTGCACCATACAGGAATATTGAGAATATATAACATTTTGCTATTCTTAGCTTCAGACCTGCTGTTATTTGTTTTGATGTTAGTATATTTTTCATGGCATTAAAATTAATTTTTTGCCATACTTATTCTTTTATTTCAATTTTACATTTTCCAGAATTGGTTATAGTATGTCCCTGGTAGTTGTAGCTCTGAACTGTCTCCAGATGTATTCCTTCAACTTTAATATTTATTTGTAGGTCTTGAGAATTTTCTTTCTTTATGATCATAGTTTTAGTCTTTTTGATATTCATATCTAGTAGATACTGAGTTAGGAGCTCTGTGCACACCATGAGCTGTGTGTCTGATCCGTTTTGATCATGTTTCAATATTCCAATTGTTTACGATGAATGATGATATCGTATGACGGGAAACAGTTGGCTGTTTTCACTTTCTTTGCGTTTTCGCCTTATGTCTTTTAGCGTGTGCTGAGACTGCTACGATGGGGACTACAGTTACCTTTCTTTGTTTGGGAGATGGGATATTAATTTGGATGATTACGCTGACACGGGCGGTTGAGCAATTATGGATTTTAATTCGTTTGCAGTGATACCGGGGCCTTCCATAACAAAAGAACCAAAGATCTAGTCCATATATTTTGCTTGTTATGTTTATCACATTAAGCAATTGTTGTAGATCTTTAGTATTTTCTGCTGGTAGAACAGTATCATCAGCATATCTTAGGTTATTGATTATCTTCCCATTAATGTTTAGGACTGACATCTCTGAGATGTTTTAAAGTCTGTGATTACGGTGGAAAATGTCGGTCATGTATTATCACCATATTTGATATTTAAATTATTCTTGTTTGAAGAGTTACATAAGTTTAATAAACTATCTATTCGGATGTTTATTTTCGTTATGTTGCTATGAAAACACATCATTTCGACATTACTGTCTTTATATACCAGCTTGTTATATGGTTACGCTTGCACTCCTTCGCCAAGTAGTGGGCCAAACAGGAAATTCTAGTTTTCTCAGACTAGTAACTTTGTCGTTTTTTGGGGGATGTATTTATGTAACGCAAACGGTATCGATTTGGTTTTTTCTATATATAAACCAGTGATTCCCAACATGTTCGAGTCTCAGCACCATTATATAACAGCCAAGCAAACCTGTGATCATCTTTTGTAAAATCTAAGTAACCTTTGGTCTTATTTTATGAAAAAGCTCAACAGAAAAACATGAGACCCTCATTTATAATAGCCAAACAACATGTGACCCCTTCCACAATAGCATAACAGATTGAAATCTAATATAATATTTCAGCAAATCTTAACTCTACTTCTATAACATTCTAACAAGATAAGATTTAATATAATATTTCAGCAAATCTGATTTCTGCTTTAATAACATTCTAACAAGATAAGATCTAATATCATATTTCAGCAAATCTGATTTCTGCTTTTATAACATTTTAACAAGATGAGATCTAATATCATATTTCAGTAATCTGATTTCTCCTTTAATAACATTCTAACAACATGAGATCTAATATAATATTCCAGTAATCTGATTTCTCCTTTAATAACATTCTAACAACATGAGATCTAATATAATATTCCAGTAATCTGATTTCTCCTTTAATAACATTCTAACAACATGAGATCTAATATCATATTTCAGTAATCTGATTTCTCCTTTAATAACATTCTAACAACATGAGATCTAATATAATATTCCAGTAATCTGATTTCTCCTTTAATAACATTCTAACAACATGAGATCTAATATAATATTCCAGTAATCTGATTTCTCCTTTAATAACATTCTAACAACATGAGATCTAATATGGGGAGCCGCAAAAACATGAGATCTAATATAATATTTAAATAATCTGATTTCTCCTTTAATAACATTCTAACAACATGAGATCTATTATAATATTTTAGCAATCTGATTGCTCCTAATATTCTAATCTTCTCAACCATTTTTTTTTGTTTGTAAAATGTAAGCAACATGCGACATCTTTTTGACAATAATAATGGCGACGTTTCAACAAAAGCCTTTATGAGGTACAAAACAATAAATATACACAGAACAGCACCAACCATTTTATATGCTTATTTTACATGTTCTCTGCAGCTCTAGTTACGGCCCCGTGTAATATTTCATAGCCTTTATATCTGTAAGTAAAAAAAAAATGTAAAGAGCCCCGTCACGCCAAGTGGCGTATAGAGAATATGGTTTTAGTGACTATAAATTTTACAGACCTTCAGCACATGATTTTTGGGTTAATGTGGTCGGTATTACGCCCATGACGCTTTACTTTCCCAGAAAAAAAATCCGGTACCCATTTAAGGCTGGGTGAACCGGAAGCCGTCGAGTGGGATCGAACCCTACCCCGTGTCCTTTGTAGTCCAGTTCACTAACCACTGAGCTATCGCGGCTCCCATTTTATATCAGTGATTATCACTTTTGCAGTAGCCAAGTAACAAGCAGCCCTTTTTTGTAACAGCCAAGTAACATTCTATCATATTCTACAATATCCATTTTAAAATTAATCCTCAAAGGCCATCACAAAAAGGAAGCTCCTAAGAAACATCAGAAAGAAACAATCAACATTTTTCGGGCACATCATGAGAGGATGAAAATTGGAATACTTGGTTACAACTGGCAAAATACAAGGAAAGGGAGATCGCGGACGACAAAAGAGAGAAAATACTGGATAGCTTGGTGTCATGGCATGGAAAACAGTCAACAACAGAACTGATACGATGCACTGTGGATAGAAGATTGTGGAAGGACATGATCGTCTACGCTAATCGGTATGAAACATGATGATGATGATTTTAAATTAAAGCCAAAAAAGTGTTTCAGGTATTTTAGGTGAAATCTAATGTAATAATAATTATAATTCAATATAATCTCCTCGATTTCCCATAAAACAGTTGGTGGCTATCATTGTGGGCTGCAGTGTACAGTTTGAGACCTGTTGATTTGAAAAGCGTTATCTTGGGACTTGACATGTTTCTTTTACTTCTTCCTCATTCAGCGCAGTATGTTTAATGCTTTGGGTTTCCAGATAGGTTCAGTTAATTTCTAAGAATTTTATTCAGTCATTAGGTCAAAAGGTTGATTCATTCAGGAACTTGCGCGCTTGAGGAAACAGCAGGAATTCGTTTCTTTCTGTGTCATGTTGTGGTTGTTAAGTGGGTGGATGGGTCGGTGGGTGGATGGGTTGGTGGGTGGATGAATGGATAGATAGATAGATAGATAGATAGATAGATAGACAGACAGACAGACAGACAGACAGACAGACAGACGGACGGACGGACGGACGGACGGACGGACGGACGGACGGACGGACGGACGGACGGACTGACGGACGGACGGACAGACGGACAGACGGACAGACAGACAGACAGACAGACAGACAGACAGACAGACAGACAGACAGACAGACAGATAGATAGATAGATAGATAGATAGATAGATAGATAGATAGATAGATAGATAGATAGATAGATAGATAGATAGATAGATAGATAGATAGATAGATAGATAGATAGATAGATAGATAGATAGATAGATAGATAGATAGATAGATAGATAGATAGATAGATAGATAGATAGATAGATAGATAGATAGATAGATAGATAGATAGATAGATAGATAGATAGATAGATAGATAGATAGATAGATAGATAGATAGATAGATAGATAGATAGATAGATAGATAGATAGATAGATAGATAGATAGATAGATAGATAGATAGATAGATAGATAGATAGATAGATAGATAGATAGATAGATAGATAGATAGATAGATAGATAGATAGATAGATAGATAGATAGATAGATAGATAGATAGATAGATAGATAGATAGATAGATAGATAGAGTAGATGGATGGATGGATGGATGGATGGATGGATGGATGGATGGATGGATGGATGGATGGATGGATGGATGGATGGATGGATGGATGGATGGATGGATGGATCAAATGTCAAATGCCGGCAACCTGGAAAGAAGCTATTATGGTGCCCATCCTCAAACATGGGAAAAGACCCACTAGACCCAAGTAGCTATAGACCAATTAGCCTACTGAACTGCCTGAGCAAACTCATTGAAAGGCTGGTCAACAGAAGACTTATGTGGCATTTGGTGACAAAACAACAAATCATACCACAACAACGCGATTCCCGTCAGCACAGATCAACTAAAGACCTAATCACCTATATCGCACAGGAAATAGAGGATGCTCTGCACGAAAAGAAACACACACTAACAGCGTTGGTCGACATGGAGAAGGTTTTTGATAGGGTATGGAGAGAAGGATTAAAGAACAAGTTTCTCAGACTTGGCATCCAAGGTCGTTTATTAAATTGGGTCTCTCAATACCTACAAGACAGAACGGCCAGAGTACAAGTACATGGACAACTAAGTAAGAAAGCCAGAATCAAACAAGGTGTCCCACAAGGTGGAGTCCTATCCCCAACGCTCTTTTTAATTTTCATAAATGACATCGTAGAGGATATTCCACACAGTATACACTCAGCAATGTACGCAGACGACCTGGCGATATGGGAACGTGAAAAATCTATGTCAGCGGCTAGCTCAAGAATGCAAGATGCCCTAGGGAAACTTGAAAAATGGACGAACACCTAGTTATTACCAAAAAAAAAAAAAAACTACATACACAATTTTCAGCCCATCAAGAAACAAACTCTCTGCAAAATTGAAGATAAAAGACCATGCACTTGCTATTGACCAAAACCCAACATATCTTGGCGTCACCATTAATCGCAGAATGACATGGATAAATCAGATATACATATCAAACAAAAGAGCCAGAAAATGAACAGACATTATGAAGAAATTGGCAGGAACGGACTGGGGAGAAGACAGCAATATCCTGAAACGACAAAACGTAGGAAGTGTAAGACCAGTCCTAGAGTATGGAGTCACAGCCTGGGCTACAGCTTTAAAATCACACCTTAGCAAAATTGACAGAACACAAAACCAGGCTGCCCGTATCATCACTGGTGCTATGAAGTCTACACCTATCGTGACTCTAGAAACAGTAACAGGTTTACAACCTTTAGAAGACAGATGGAAAACTAAAGTAATGCAACAAGCGGAGAAATATAAAAGGCTCCCTAACCACCCCATGCACCAAAGAATAACTGGTTTCGGAAAAGTAAGGCTAAAGAGGAGCAGCTTAGCTGCAATCTCCAAAGAACTGACAACTAGTGACCCAGTACTGTCCCAAACACTACCAAAACCCTTATGCCAATCTGATATTACTCCTCATGGGAAACACAAAATTTCAGAACTTAAGGAGGAAATAATATGAATCATGAAAAAAAGCACACAAACAGACAAAGAGAGAAAACACATAGCAGAAAAACACACAAACAGCAACTACCCACATGACTCCTGGTCACACATATACACTGATGGATCCGCTACAAATGCCACCAGAAATGGAGGAGGTGAATCCTGAGGCTGAAAAACCAGAATGAGATCACCAAGGCAATAGCTACTGGGAAATTCTCAAAAAACAATAAAGCAGAAACTGAAGCCCTCAAAGACGCTGCAAAATTGGCTATCCAACACAAAAATAACATGTACAAGAAATTGGTGATACTGTCTGATGCACTGTCAGTCCTAACAGCTCTAAAAAAAAACCCAGGAACAGCGAGCTAGATGACTTGAGAACAACCCTAGACCAACTATGCAATAACTTCCAGAGAGTGGTCATACAGTGGATACCATCACACTGTAATATACACGGAAACGAACGCGTAGACTATTTAGCTAAAGAGGGAGGGAGATTACCACAAGAGAACAATCTAGTCAGCTACACGATGAAGCCAAATCCATCATCAAAGGCCAGTATCATGAAAAATGGGAACGAGAACACCCAAAGCATAACGAGAGGGACGGATACCTCCACCTTTCAAGGAGGAACCAAGTCATCATACTTCGCCTACGCACTGACCACAACAGAATGAGAAACCACATGTTCAACAAAATCAAAATAGGTACTACCAGTCAATGCCACTGTACACTGGACAACATGACAACAAAACATGTTCTACAGGATTTCCACAAGTACACAGACCTGAGAAAAGCAATGTGGTCCACACCCACCTCCGTGGAAGAAAAACTATACGGGGCAACCGAATCACTTAAACAGACAGCTGCCTTCATAAGAGACTCCGGAATCCTAGTCTGAATGAGCTATGATCGCAGAAGAAGCTTCATGATGTACAAGGATTCAGCTTGTTGCTACGTATCTAGCCATAGTTACACTCAACAGGATTTGTTCTGTTCTGTTCATTGAATAAGTATCACTTCAGTCTAGAATTACCCATATCCGCTCCACTTCGTCACAGCTCACGCTAAAGCACGTGGACAAATTCTGTTGACATTGTCGACTACCGTGCAGCCCTGACGGCGCCGTAGGGGACGATTACAAATTATTCTCATCAAATAGAGCATACACAGTCACTTCCTCATTTTAGTTTCTTCAAAAAGGAACACTCAAAACAGACAAAACAACCAAAACAGTTTCAACGAAGACGCTAGTCTCTTCAAATAGAACTCAGCTGGATTGAGTTATTGAGTTATTTGCGGGTCATCATCATTGCACTCCGAACATGTCCATAGGTGCTCAGATCCCCTCCTCAGCAATTCCCGCAGTGTCCAGCGACTGACGACTCCATTTCTATGTTGGTTGATAAGTCTTCTTACACGGCCACTAAGTTTCTCATTTCTGGCTGTGCCCACATTAACTCCCATTTCCATCATCCGAAGAAGTGACGGGGATCTGTGTTTGTCGAAGTCCTGTGCTCTTCCCATATCTCGGAGGGCATTGATGATGTCCGCTCCATCCATTGGTTGCCCGTCCTCAACGACAGCGCAGCTAGCCAACCCGTCCGCTCTTTCATGTCCCCGTACTCCCGCATGTCCAGGGACAAAGATAAAGTTGACCTTACGTATTTTGGATTTCTGCAACGACTCTACCCATTGCATGCGTACAGAGTCCGCCTCCACTTTTTTTATCATGCTCATCGAATCACTCAGTATACATGCGTGGGTGTAGTCTTGTGACTCTAACCATTTGAATGCCTTGGTCACTGCCATCACCTCCATTGTCATGCTACTCGTGGTCATGACGTATGTACCACTGTCTTCTTTGATTATTCTACCTGCCGAGCGTGCTGTAAATGCCCATGCACTTCTTTGGTGTCGTATTACAGATCCGTCTGTATAGATGACTGCATCTGTCTCATCGGTGTTATCGCAGATGAGACCGTTGACGTCAGCATTAACCACAACCGGGTTCTGTTCCCTACTTTTCCTGTCGAGTGTGACAATACACGAGAAAGTCCCCTTGAAAGACGTAGGCACCGGTATCCACTCCTCACCAACGCTAATATTGGTAAACCCACATACCTGTTTGAAGACATCTTCTGCTCGGCCCACCCATGATTTGCCTCTTTTTAGCCTGGCACCTTTCCCTGTGTTGAGCTCGTGGTGCAATGGATGCTCTTTATCTGTACTAATCTTCAGGTATGCTCGTGCTCTCCAGATCTTGATTCTGTCATGCATGGTTGGAAAGTCAAGAAGATACCTCATTGTTACACAGGGAGTGTCCCTTGTACATCCCAAGATAATGCGCATGGCTTCATTTTGTATTTTCTCAAGCCTATCAATTTGAGTCGTACTGACAGTAAGAATTTCCAGGGCATACTCAATTGGTGCGAGGACTAATCCCTGGAACAGAAGAGTAAGTAGCCTCTGCTCGATGGTGGCAGCTGCCATCACCTTCAAGGCGGCTAATCCTTTGCGGGATTTTGTTATCACATGGTCGACGTGGTCCCGAAAACACAGGTTGCGATCAAACTTAACTCCGAATTATGTCATCAACTTGTCTCTGGTCACCTCATCAGCTCCCATTCGTACTACCGGTGTGGTCGAATTAACGATATGATTGTTAAGGGAGAACCATGAAACTGATGCTTTATTAGGACTAAACAAGGCACCTGAAACCCCACACCAGGAAGAAATGCGATCGAGTTCGTCTTGCATTGTGGGGGCGATTCCCCGTCTGTCTCTTCCCTGTCGATATACCAGAATATCATCAGCAAATGTTATAGTTCTTCTCCTCCCATCCAGCTGTTGTTCCGTGATCGTTATTGTGTACACGTTAAATAGAACTGGTGACAATGGTGAGCCTTGTTGCAGCCATGGACAAATGGATGTTGGCTCGGAAGACCAACTTCCATATCTGAGTATCACCTTCCTCTGAAACAGTGCCGCGGCGATCCATCTAATGAGGAAGGGGTGCACCGCCAGTTTGAGGAGCATATGCATGAGATATTCAAATGGTACCCTATTGTATGCATCCCCCAGATCTATAGCAGCAGCACTTGTCTCCTCTCGTATGTGGAAGCCTTCGAAGACGTCATAGGCAAAGACTGCCGCGTTGAGCCATGTCTCTTCCATGTATCTATAACCGCCGAGTGTGGGTGGGATTGCGCGTTTCTGTTCAAGGTGACAGGTGAGGACACGGGCAACTATTTTCTCCAGCAGCTTGCCCGCAGTGTTCTGCATTGTGATGATTTTGTAGGCACTGATTTGAGAATAGTCCTTGTTTGGCTTCGGTAGCGGTAGTAAGTAGCTGTGTAGCTACTCCTCCTTAATCTGGCCACTCCGAATGCTGTCATTAACTCATTGGCCAGTTTTGTCACGTCGTCGTCAGCTAAATCGCCTATGTCATTGTACCGAACACCATCTGGACCAGGAGCAGTGTTGTGTGACCTTTTAAGTGTCGTGCGAATGATATCGGTTGGGATTGTGAGATCATCTTCCAGCCCTACATCCTTACACAATTTTGACAGCGATCCCCGTATCCTCATTCTTACAGCCTCATTTCTTTGGTCCGTCTGCTCAATGTAGCAGCAAGCAGGACCTTCCCTTTGCTCTAATCAGATTTGTGCCATATCCGGCCTGTGCTCTGAAAGTCTGGTATGCCTCTGTGTCGTGTTATGCCATTCATGCTCTGATGAAGGTGCCAGAATGTGGCTAGCGATTTTTCTGAGCACACTTTTTTACAGAAGTCATCCCATTTGGCATCCTTAGCTTGCTTAGCACATAGTTTAAAGTGCATCATTTTTTGGTCGACCTCTACTTTCAGACGTTTCAAGAGCTCAGGTTGTGTTCTTCCATTCTTTCTAGCTTTCTGTCATGTCTTGGCCGTTTGTCTCTTGCTCCGTCAAGCTTCCTCCACTTTTACGTTCCACCAAGGTGGCTGAGTCCATCTCTCCTGCCTCCTAAGAGGGGCGCTCTGTTTCCTATGTCTGATTTTGCTAATGACGTCCTGGTCTGTTTTCTCGTAGTGTAATGTGTGGAGCTTCCTTTTCTGGCTTCTATTTCTGCTTTTCTCAATTAGGAGGACACATGGATAGTGATCACTTCCGTAGAACCCCAGTGCACTCCACCTGCAAACCGGTGCGAAGGTGGAAGACACCAGTGCAAGGTCTATGACACTATCAGAGTCCCCTGTTCGAGTGGCCATTCTTGTTGCCCTTCCATCATTCAAGCACACTAATTCGACTGACACCAGTGCGTTCTCTAGGTCTTCTCCCTGCTTGTTTGTTATGACGTTACCCCACTGGTTTCCTCTAGCATTAAAGTCTCCGCAGAAATGACGTTGTCTTCATCGAACTCGAAGAGATTCTGCCATTGTTGTGTGTTCACCTTCCCATTACAGGCATGCACATTAACAATCACGAAATGAAGTGGGGTCTGCACCCTAACCGCATGTACCTGCAATTCTGCCTTGTCCTAGGCAGACATATCAACCTCAGCTGCCACCATGTTGTTGCACACAAGGATGGCCTGCCCAATGTGTCGCCTATTGTAGAAACAATGAAAGCCAGGAGTACTTACTGTCCTGTCACCAAGAAGAGTTTCTTGCAAAACCATTATATCGGCGCCGCACAGTAGCTTATCAAGAATGGGCCGTCGTTAATGTATGGACCTACAATTCCAATATGTAACGCGCACATACTTTAGGCATAGCCTCTCACGCTTCGACAGTTTCAACGCCACCTCTTTTACCTTGTCTCTTTCCTTCTTCGATGTTGTCATTTGGGCTGCATATTAATGCGTCGTCATAGTATCATAGATGATTTAGTCGCTGAACGTCGATGTTGAGGATGGTCTAGACTCACGTGCACTTACTCAGTCGCACGGTCCAGAACCCGTTTCCACGTTATAAACTGGCCAACTCCAGTAAATAGCTCTGCAGCACGCGGATACACTGTGAGCCTTTTACATATTAAATGAATTACGCGTCCATGACGACAGACCGACGAAAACAAAGCGGCATTTTTTGAGGCGTTCAATAGCGCAATCAACAACAAAGATGAGTACCAGTGATCAAATATAGAAATTGTAACAAAATGCAATTAATTAAAAGAAGCAAAGTGATTTACATCAAACAGAAAACACGTACATTCACATGATCCCTTCAAATATCAATAAAAGCAAACAAATAAACAGAAAAGTTCACTGGAAATCAGCACTTATCTGTGAGTCCTCTGAAGAAGACAGCGAACAGGGCGCCATATTCCACGGAAGTGCCCAGCCGGATATTTCTAACAAAGGCTTTCTGTCCGATGAATTTTGTTTTTTTTTGTTAACTTTGTCTTTAGAGTCCGTGAAAACAGGACCTGTATGCATCGCTAGACAAAGAAAGATCGAGTTCTCGCTAAGTCTCGAGTGTTGCGTAGAAGGATTATTGTGCTGTTAACCATTTTTTTTTAAATTATTATTTTTTAAATTTTTTTTATGGTCACTAACACTATAATCCCGATACGCCAATTGACGTAACGGGGTTACAAAAAGAAAAAAAAAGAACACAGTATAAGAGAACAGCTTTTCAGAAGGTCAACAACAGAAATGATAAATAAGATAAAGAAGATAAAAAACCCAGTGGTACATATCTGAGTAACGTTGTTCTTTCTTTGAAACAGCTGGAATATATTGTGACAACTGGCAACATCGGCGGACGAAGAGATAGCGGAAGCAATGAGAGAAGAGGGAAGCCGCGATAGCTCAGTCGTTAGTGAACTGGACTACAAAGGACAAGAGGTTGTGTTCGATCTTTATCGACGGCTTCCGGGTTCACCTAGGCTTAATTGGGTACCGGATTTTTTTCTGGGAAAGTAAAGCGGCACGGGCGTAATGCCGACCACATTATCCCAGAAATCATGTGCCGAAGTTCTATACAAATTATGGTCACTAACATTATATTCCCGATACGCCAATTGACGTAACGGGGTTACAAGAAGGAAAAAAAAAGAACACAGTATAAGAGAACAGCTTTTCAGAAGGTCAACAACAGAAATGATAAATAAGATAAAGAGTTGTAAAGAGACATGATCACCTGCGCCAGCAGGATTAATACTTTATGATAATGATGATAGGCGGTACGTTTAAACATGAAATAGTTTTGAACGTCTTAATGCAGCCTTGGATAACAAACATGTTCACAGTAGTCAAGTTCTCTAACTACTTCTATAACACGATTCGTGTGGATGGACAAAGGGCATCATAAACTCACGACGGCGCGTCATTCTGAGATCCGATGAGCTCGCTCGCGTTTCCTCAAAATGAGAAGTTATAGTTATTCCAAGGTCCCGGTATCACTGCAAACGAATGGAAATCCATAATTTCAACCGCCTTGCCAGTAGAATCATTCGAATTAACATCTCATCGAATATTGAAACAAAGAAAGGCTTCTGCAATCCCCTTCGTAACAAACACAGCGCACGTCAAAAGACATAAGGCTTATTAGCTCCGACAGTGAACGCAACTGAACTGTCTTTTGTTATACGATATCATCATTCATTGTAATCAATCTGAGTATGGAAACACCATCCGGATGAAACACACAGCTCACGATGTGCACTTAACTCAGTAGCTCCTGCAACAAGCTGGACTTAGAATATGAGGAAACTGCAACAAGGAACACTTTCTGATAGCGCCTCAGCTGTTCCTTACCGCCTATGCACCATATTGACCGGAAGTCCCAAAAAAATTGAGAAGGTTAGGTTGTATCTTGTCATCAGTTTATTATTTTCATACATTTTTAATGAATGACCTCAGCTTCTGCTGGCACGCAAAAATAAAATAGGTCATAATCCTTCACCACCACCGCTATCGCCATCATCATCATCGATGGCCAAATGGCGGCACGCGGGCAAGATTCGTCCTGCGGGTATATTTTTCTTGACCGTTGAAGCGTCCAGAGAAAACTACTTCATTAAATATATATAAGTAAAAACCAAACTTCCAATCTGTTTTTAAAAAAATAAAATATTTAATGCTCATTTTGAAATAAGTAATTAATTGTCTTGTTACAAATGAGATAATATGTCAAAGTGCAAGCATTATTTATTTATAACTAAATCACAAAATGTCATTTTTGACGATGTTCTTAATTTTGGCCCTTTGCTCCAGGCCTTGGCTATAACCTGGCCCTCAGTCAACCTTAAGTTGGTCACCACTGATCATTAATATTATTATTATTATTATTATTATTATTATTACTGAAAGCTGTCAGCGACTCATAGCTGACTGCTAGCAGGAACAGTATACCAAAGCTGGTTAAGATCCGACTTCTCATCCCTGTGATGGCTCTCTTGAAAGATTATTCAACCCTGACCAAATCAGAAATGAGAGATTGGAGAAGGCAACAAGGCACTCATGGACGCTGTGCTGAAATCGGATATATTGGGTCAAAAAGCGCAGATATCATAAATTACTGTATGCAAACCACAATAGAATTCAGTTGCGTCTATTTTCAAAATTGGACGAAAAGAGGGAGTAGTTGTTAGGAAAGAAAGAAAGAAAAAAAGAAAGAAAAACGAAAGAAATAAAGAAAGAAAGAAAAGAAAAGAAAGAAAGGAACAAAGAAAGAAAGAAAAAAAAAGAAAGAAAGAATGAAAGAATGAAAGAAAGAAAGAAAGAAAGAAAAGAAAGAAAGTAAGTAAGAAAAAAAAAGCTGTAGTCTAGTTGCATTGTCTACCTCAATGACTGTAGTCTAGTTGTATTGTCTACCTCAGTGACTGTAGTCTAGTTGTATTGCCTACCTCAGTGACCGTAGTCTAGTTGTATTGTCTACCTCAGTGACTGTAGTCTAGTTGTATCGTCTACCTCAGTGACTGTAGTCTACAAGAGTCCTCGATGTTAAGAACCTATGGACTTCCAGGTTGCCCTATCCTGACTTGCCACTAACTCTATCCTCCATTATTGTTCTTTCCAATGTGCTTTGGGATTAGATATTGACAAAATACATACATATTTTGTTCAAATTAAATTCAGTACTACTTTTTGTTTATATTGAGTCTACTTTTATTGGTTCTTTATCTGGCCAGATTTGGTAGAGTTTCTCTGCAATATTTCACCAGAAATATGAAGTTTCCAGATTTCGGATCCAAAAGTTCCATAATCAATGTTTACATCAATACATCAAGAGGCATTTTTAGAGTAGTCCCCCATAGAACAGCTGTCTACCCAGCTGTTTTTAACGTTGCATACTGCCCCAGTATTTATCACATTACACTTATGAAGCAAGTGAAATCTTCAGACATCTTGATTGTAATGGGTGACATGAACGCTAAAGTAGGTAAAGGCAGATATAAGACCATTATAGGAAATCATGGTTTAGGAAAAAGAAATAACAGAGGAGAAAGATTAATTCAATTTTGTGAAGAAAACAGGCTGATAATATGTAACACCTACTTTGAGCAAGAGAAAAGAAAATTATACACATGGAAAAGCCCTGGAGATAGAAAGAGGAATCAAAAAGATTACATAATGATAAAAGACAGATTCCGGAACAGCGTCAAGAAAGCCAAAACCTATCCAGGAGCAGACATTAATTCAGACCACAATGATAAAAATGAAAATCAAATTAAAGAGAAAGAAACAAAATACTAATTCAGCAATACCAATAGATACAACAGCTTTAAATAAGAAAGATGTAAAAGAAACTTATACTGTACAAGTAAAGAACACATATCAGAAACTGCTAGAAGAAGGGATTGAGCAGTACAGAAGAGAAAATCCTGAAGAAAAAGTCGCAACCAAATGGCAATACATAAAAAATAGCATGCAAGAATCCTGCTTCACCTTACCCAAAAAGGAAAGTAACAAAAACACAAAAGCGGATAACTGACAACGTTTTAGAAAAAATGGAAGAGAGAAGACAAGCGACTTTACTTGACTTAATCCCCTTGTTAGCCGTGAGCTATGAGCTCTTTACAGCTTAATGTCTCTCGCATGAAGGCGCAGGTCCTTCTCAGTTGTACAGCCGCAGAGTACAGTGTGCTATTGATGGATGGAAGTAGTGGGAGTAACATGCTCGAAGACAAGCGAAGAACACTGCCAGATACAAGGAAATTGATAATGAAATACGAAAAATGTGCAAAAAGGCAAAAGAAGACTGGCTCAACCAAAGATGTCTAGAAGTCGAAACTATGGAAAGTAAACACAATTTAAGAGGAATGCACACATAAATAAAAAGAATGACTAATAAAGACAAAAAAGCTGCAGGAAGCGGATGTATTGCAAACAAAGAGGGAAGAATGCTAACAGACAACAAAGATATAATCGATAGATGGCAGGAATACATAACAGAATTATTTCATGACGAAAAGGGACATAAAACCATTTATAAAATGTACATCCAGCTATACAATCCTGAAATCTGAAGTAGAAAAAGCTATAAAGACAATGAAAAAGGGAAAAGCAGCAGGACCTGACAATATTCAGATAGAGATGATACAGGCACTAGAAGATTTTGGCATTTGTGATCACAGACATATGCAATGACATATACCGCACAGGATACATACAAAATGAACTAAAAACATCAACTTTCATTGCATTGTCTAAAAAGAATGGTGCAGTTGAATGCAGTGATTTTAGAACAATAAGCCTAATGAGCCAGGTAACCAAAATTTTACTAAAAGTTATACGAGGAAGGATTCAGAATAAAATTAATACTGAATTAGATGACCAGCAATTCGGATTCAGGAAAACAGTGGAACAAAAGAAGCCATATTCAGCATGAGGACATTGATTGAAAAGTACATAGAAGTAAACAAACCAACATATGCCTGCTTCATAGACTACACCAAATCATTTGATAGAATACACCATAATCATGTCCGGTTAGCGCAATCGATAGGCGGTTGGCTTACCACGGCAACAGCCGGGGTTCGTAATCCTGGCGAGGACACCTGGGTTTTACTAATTCCCTAAAAATTAGTAGGAGCCGCGATAGCTCAGTGGTTAGTGAACTGGACTACTACGGACAAGGGGTAGGGTTCGATCCCAACCGACGGCTCCGGGTTCACCCAGCCTTAAATGGGTACCGGATTTTTTCTGGGAAAGTAAAAGCAGCACGGACGTAATACCGACCACATTACCCCAAAAATCATGTGCTGAAGGTCTGTAAAATATAGGGTCACTAACACCATATTTCCCTATACGCCACTTGGCGTGACGGGGGGTACTTTACTTTACTTTCTTACACCATAATCAACTTATAGACTGCCTGAAAGATATAAATCTGGATGACACAGACATACGACTTATATGTAATGTGTACTGGAAACAAATAGCAATAATAAAATATAACAAGGAGAACTCTACACCCATTGATATAAAAAGAGGAGTAAGACAAGGATGCATCCTTTCACCGAGCTTGTTCAATTTATACACTGAGCAAATCTTTAAAAACATCACTGAGATGCCAGGCCTAAACATTAATGGGAAGATAATCAATAACCTAATATGCTGATGATACTGTACTACTAGCAGAAAATCCTAAAGATCTACACCAATTACTTAATGTAATAAACATGACAAGCAAAAAATATGGACTAGATATGAATATCAAAAAGACTAAAACTATGATCATGAACAAAGAAAATTATCAAGACCTACAATTAAATATCACAGTTGAGGGAATACATATGGAGATAGTCCAGAGCTACAACTACCTGGGACATACTATAACCAATGATGGAAAATGCAAAATTGAAATAAACAAAAGTATAGGTATGGCAAAAAGTAATTTTAACGCCATGAAAAATATACTGCCATGAAAAATATACTAACAACAAAACAAATATCAGCAGGGCTGAAACTAAGAATGGCAAAATGTTACATCTTCTCAATATTCCTGTATGGTGCAGAAACATGGACATTAGACAAGAAAACAGAACAGAAAATTGAAGCCTTTGAAATGTGGATTTATAGAAGAATAGGTAGAATTTGATGGAAACAAAAGATAACAAACGATGAAGTTTTAAAACGACTGAAAATAAAAAGAGAACTACTAAATACAATTAAGACAAGACAAATGAAATTTTTGGGGCATGTTAAAAGACACAACAGCCTACTAAAAGTAATATTGGAAGGGAAAATACAAGGTACAAGAGGCAGAGGCAGACCTAGACTAACGTGGACGAGTAACATCAAAAGATGGACAAGTCAATCTATGACAGTCTGCACCATCAAAGCAAGAAACAGAGTAGAATGGCGATCTTGGTAGCCAACCTTCGTTGCGGAGAAGGCACTCGATGATGATGACGAGGTAGAATTGGATGGAAAGAAAAGAAAACAAACGATGAAGTTTTAAAACAACTAAAATTGAAAAGAGAACTACTAAATACAATTAGAGCAAGACAAATGAAATTTTTGGGTCATGTTAAAAGACACAACAGCCTAATAAAAGTAATATTGGAAGGGAAAATACAAGGTAAAAGAGGCAGAGGCAGACCAAGACTAACATGGACGAGTAACATCAAAATATGGACAAGTCAGCCTATCACAATCTGCACCATCAAAGCAAGAGACAGAGGGGAATGGCGCTCCATGGTAGCCAACCTTCGATGTGGAGTTGGAACCACTCAATGATGATGATGGTGATGATGATTTATCACATTCCTTCTTCATTGTTCCACGTCTCTGAGCCAACACTTTTTCAGTAAACAAATCTTGAGTAGAGGCCATACGTTTTCGTTTGGATTTAGGTTGCGATTGTTACCTGGTCACCTTAGTGCTATGATCACATTCTTCTCTTGTACTCCTGCTGTGGTATAGTTCGTTCAGGAATTCGTTCCCACAGAGTTTATTATTTATCTCGGAAACTGTTTGATGAATTTCTGTAATTCTTTTTCAAGAAATCTTATTTTTATACCGACCTTCAGTCTGATTTTTTTCTCTACTATCATGCATTTAGGAAAGATTGTTGCGTCTTTTGGGTATATAAAAATATGATTTTTTTCGGTTGACCTAATTTTTAGGATTTTACAATACCCACATTTGTTGTAATTAACTCATCGTTTAAAAAGGGTAAATTTCACGTGCACTCTGCACAATCTTAGCACGATGGCTCGCTTACTGAACCATTACTGTTAGAAAATTAACATAATTTACAGTAAAATCTAATGTTTAGAGCACACGGTTTGATATTTTCCTAAAATTATTTAACAAAAAACAATTTGTGCAAAATTCAGACTACCTTTGTACTTAAATGTTATAAAATATTAAAGTCGGTAAAAAAAAAATATATTTCATGAAAAAGAATTACAGAAATTCATCAAACAGTTTCCGAGATAAATAATAAACTCTGTGGGAACGAATTCCTGAACGTGCTATAGTTTTGCTGTATGCTTTCGGTCCTTGTCGTGTACATCTATTGCAGAGGCGGATATTCATAGGAGACAACGGAGTCCATGACTTTTCTTAAGTTTTATCAGAGTACATAACATTATCACATTCCAGCTCAATGAGTTAAATGTCGATGTACAGCCAGTCACCATATTCCCTAGTATATCCGTGATATAGTTCAGATAACTCAAGTTGTTGCGAATAAATAGAATTCAGTGTCTATGGAGATCAAACCTACTACAACCGTACAACGTGATTTATCGACCGTGCAATGTGTATGAGAACTAGATAGACCATTTCAACAATTACCCCCCCCCCACCCTCCAACCCCACTCCGTTTCCAAGGCAACAAAAGAACAACAAATCAGAGAGTGTTCTATCGTTTTATTAAACCCATGGAAGTAGTGTCGAAGGGGAGGAGAATTTATGAAGTGTCTCCTGTATGAATCACTGCGCCGTGTATTTAATATATATAAAAAAAACCTCAGCAAAACTGAATGTGATTTTAATTAACAGCGAAACATGTTTTCTCGTAAAGTATAATTCAAATATCTAATATATTATGATGTAATTATAATTATGTTAATTTAGGGCAATAATTGAAGGAACTATATTACACAACGCAAATTGCAGAAATGTTTAAGCCACAAATTCTCAGGTTAAAGGTCAACTTAAAAGTTCGGTCTCATGTCGGGCCTCCCCAACTTTCGAACTCACCGTCCGCCGCTGATCCATTGGGGTAAATAACCTGTAAAAGTGGCAGAGAATGTCCTTCAAGTATGTCGATGTATTTGTCATTCGTAAGAATTCCTGTGAAAACACAATTTCGGAGGGCGCCTTGCCTTGAACTCTTCCACACCCCCCCCCCCTCCTCTTTCCAGCCAAGGACGAAACTTCTGTGAATGTTTCAGTCTCTAGTAAATAGACTTTCCCTAACCCTAACTGTCTCTGGTAAATAGACTTTCCCTAACCCTAATAGGCTTTCCCTAACCCTAAATGTCTCTGGTAAATAGGCTTTCCCTAATCATAACTGTCTCTGGTAAATAGGCTTTCCCTAACCCTAAATGTCTCTGGTAAATAGGCTTTCCCTAATCATAACTGTCTCTGGTAAATAGGCTTTCCCTAACCCTAAATGTCTCTGGTAAATAGGCTTTCCCTAACCCTAACAGTCTCTGGTAAATAGGCTTTCCCTAACCCTAAATGTCTCTGGTAAATAGGCTTTCCCTAACCCTAACAGTCTCTGGTAAATAGGCTTTCCCTAACCCTAACTGTCTCTGGTAAATAGGCTTTCCCTAACCCTAACAGTCTCTGGTAAATAGGCTTTCCTTAACCCTAACTGTCTCTGGTAAATAGGCTTTCCCTAACCCTAAATGTTTCTGGTAAATAGGCTTTCCCTAATCATAACTGTCTCTGGTAAACAGGCTTTCCCTAACCCTAAATGTCTCTGGTAAATAGGCATTCCCTAACCATAACTGTTTCTGGTAAACAGGCTTTCCCTAACCCTGTCTCTGGTAAATAGGCTTTCCCTAACCCTAACAGTCTCTGGTAATAATGCTTTCCCTAAACTTAACAGTCTTTGGTAAACAGGCTTTCCCTAAGCCGATGGTACAGTTATTGAGTACGCATGCATGAAATACATCTTCAATGATAGAGACCTTTTTTAGGTTGCTTAGTTGGTCGTGTATGCATAATTTCTCGTGGCGAAACAAAGCGCTGTATTGAGTTGAAGGGGTTCGATCCTGCTTCGGGACTGTCTATTATTCTTTGTCTTTTTTCTGCTGTTGATTATTTGTTATTTTTTGCCGAGTTTTGTAAACATACCTCTTCCCCCTGAATTGATTCTTCATTCATTCATCAGCTCGATCGACTGGTGAGCTTAAACTATGATTGAAACCCTTCTTGTTTACTTAATCGTCTTGCCAGCGAGTTAGCACTTTGACACTGATGATCTCTTACAGTGTTGTTGCCGACTAAATCGTTGAATTAGGCGAGAAATCGATGAACACATTATTAATATTGGCCTGGAATCGATTGTGTTCATTTTGGAAAGTGACAGCCATGGTAGAAAATTGGTCTGTGCTTGATCTGTCTTTATTAAGCAAGACTTTATTTATCAGTTGTGTTCATGAGCGACATTTTCGTCTATGTATGGTCATGTTAAGTTTTGTTTTTGACTGAAATATTTCTGTTAAGACATTCCTGGTCCGATGTGTTCATATACACATTGCATGCGTTATAGGGGAAGAAAGAAGAATGTAAATATAAAATATATTCAGCTTTCACCAGCCGATTATTACTTTTCGGATGGTCTGCTTTTAATTGGGCGTTAAATAGGCGCTGATTCTTTATGCTGCTAGTTTACGACAAACAGCGATGTCTATACCTTACAGCCCGACACTTCTGTCGTCGGAAGGGAATAATGCACCGACTTCTGTAAATTACTAAAGCAGGTAAAAATATACGTTGTTTTAATGATTAAAGGACAGGTATTGTAAAAAGAAAACAGCTCGTAATTATCTGCTTGTCTATTCCTGTTGTTGTTGGTTTGTTCATGGTAGTTGTGAATGTTTGGCTGAGATTCTGTTTCTTTCTAGTGTATGTCAGAAATAAGAACGTACTTGGACCTGCGAATTATTCATGTCCGTCCACAAGATTTCCAGTATCACTCAGCCTCTAAAAATGAGTGCTGGAGATGTATTTTTCTGAGAAGTATGGCCGCTTGACGTTATGCCGACCACATCAGTCAGAAAAGTGCCGTTGATCATTGACAAGTAAAGGTAAAGGTAAAGTACGAGACTTGAACCGGCGTCTTAGCACGCGAGTTTCCACCCATATGTGCTCGGCCGCCTATCCAGAAATGTTCGGAGATTTCTGAATAGTGTCGCTTCAAGCATCGAAACTCAAGATGCGAGGCGACATTCCTCACCTTCCCTGGGTAATACCCTGGTACCCATTTCTGCCAACAGCTGGGTCGACCGTGGGGGTATTGTTTTTTTTTTTCCAACCACGAGTACAACTCACACTACTCCCATCGGGAGTCGAACACGGGTTGTCCGAACGTCGGCAGCACAGTCGGGTGGTTTCCCAACTAGTCTACCGAGGCCTCCAAATTGACAAGTATGGACACTAACACCATAATTCGCATCAGCCTGAAAGCGTGGAGTGAACCTTTCTATTATCAGTCACCCAAGCAATTCTTATTTCATTTATTCGTAACTTGTGACGCTAGTGCAGCGCACGGAGAAGAAATCATCATCCCTCATTGGGGACGTTCAACTACCTTTTCCCCTACGACATTTTTCAGAAAATTAACAAACTCTGAACATACTTTGATTTATGATTAATTCAGAATGTAATCTATTTATTTACCTCGTTATTTTCTTTTTAAATTTAGCATATTTATCCCACAGAAGGCTTGTACCGGGTCACATCCTCGAGTTCTTTTATGTCATTTATTATTTACATAAATCTGCAAACATACCTAATCATTTTTATATATTTTGTTATCTCCTTTGACTAACCCTACTCGTGATATTTCTCCGCAGATTCCCTTCAGATCCTCCTTTTCATTTCTCCAGCTGTGTGTCCTTTTTAACGTCTGGTGAGGAAGTGCTATTTTTTTTCATTCATCTTTCGTTTTTTTTTTTTTTTAATGGGAGCTGGCTAGTCTAAAGATATAAGACGTGGGCCTTTGGGAGAGAAAGTTCAAGTTTCGAATTAGTGGGAATTTTTCTCTTTGAATTGTAGTTTTTTCGCGCCCTTAACCTTGAACGGTCTCTGGGTGGTGATAATTAATGTCTAGATCTCTCGGACAGCAGCGAAAACCGGTATCTGTGTAGTTATATCTAACGTCTAGACATCTCGGACAGCAGCGAAAACCGGTCTCTGTGTAGTTATATCTAACGTCTAGACATCTCGGACAGCAGCGAAAACCGGTCTCTGTGTAGTTATATCTAACGTCTAGACATCTCGGACAGCAGCGAAAACCGGTCTCTGTGTAGTTATATCTAACGTCTAGACATCTCGGACAGCAGCGAAGAGCTGGGCAAAAAATTGTTAGAAATAAAAATGAAGTCAGTTCTGGCACCTTTCGTTGACAAATCCTAGATCGGTGTTACGGTGATCATGCATCTAAGCTGAGAGCATCGTCAGTGTTGTCTCTAGCTCTAGCGTGTGACGGTGATCGTGCATCTAAGCTGAGAGCATCGTCAGTGTTGTCTCTAGATCTAGCGTGTGACGGTGATCATGCATCTAAGCTGAGCGCATCGTTAGTGTTGTCTCTAGCTCTAGCGTGTGACGACGATCATGCATCTAAGCTGAGAGCATCGTCAATGTTGTCTCTAGCGTGTGACGATGATCATGCATCTAAGCTGAGAGCATCGTCAGTGTTGTCTCTAGCTCTAGCGTGTGACGGTGATCGTGCATCTAAGCTGAGAGCATCATCAGTGTTGTCTCTAGCTCTAGCGTGTGACGGTGATCGTGCATCTAAGATGAGAGCATCGTCAGTGTTGTCTCTAGCTCTAGCGTGTGACGATGATCGTGCATCTAAGCTGAGAGCATCGTCAGTGTTGTCTCTAGCGTGTGACGGTGGTCATGCATCTAAGCTGAGAGCATCGTCAGTGTTGTCTCTAGCGTGTGACGATGATCATGCATCTAAGCTGAGAGCATCGTCAGTGTTGTCTCTAGCGTGTGACGATGATCATGCACCTAAGCTGAGGGCATCGTCTGTGTAGTCTCTAGCGTGTGACGATGATCATGCATCTAAGCTGAGAGCATCGTCAGTGTTGTCTCTAGCGTGTGTCGGTGATCATGCATCTAAGCTGAGAGCATCGTCAGTGTTGTCTCTAGCGTGTGACGGTGGTCATGCATCTAAGCTGAGAGCATCGTCAGTGTTGTCTCTAGCGTGTGACGCTGATCATGCATCTAAGCTGAGAGCATCGTCAGTGTTGTCTTTAGCGTGTGTCGGTGATCATGCATCTAAGCTGAGAGCATCGTCTGTGTTGTCTCTAGCGTGTGTCGGTGATCATGCATCTAAGCTGAGAGCATCGTCTGTGTTGTCTCTAGCGTGTGACGGTGGTCATGCATCTAAGCTGAGAGCATCGTCAGTGTTGTCTCTAGCGTGTGTCGGTGATCATGCATCTAAGCTGAGAGCATCGTCAGTGTTGTCTCTAGCGTGTGACGGTGGTCATGCATCTAAGCTGAGAGCATCGTCAGTGTTGTCTCTAGCGTGTGACGATGATCATGCATCTAAGCTGAGAGCATCGTCAGTGTTGTCTCTAGCGTGTGTCGGTGGTCATGCATCTAAGCTGAGAGCATCGTCAGTGTTGTCTCTAGCGTGTGACGATGATCATGCATCTAAGCTGAGAGCATCGTCTGTGTTGTCTCTAGCGTGTGTCGGTGATCATGCATCTAAGCTGAGAGCATCGTCAGTGTTGTCTCTATCGTGCGACTGTGATGGCGATAAATAGAATCGTAAGTAGCTGGAGAAGGATCTCAGCATTATGGAGTAGCCCGCTGTGCAATGATTTACCAACTACATTAAGCAACTCAACGAATGCATGTCCGATGTAATTCTATCATGTCCTAATTATAGAGATTGACTCATTTCTTGGGTTGGTCTCTGCAAGTAGGATTTTTTATTCTAATTCGAAAATTTTATGAAGATGTTTAGCAGTCTTCAAAAATAGATTTCGATTTTAATACCCGCCATTAATAATGCATGTGCTGAGGTATAATTTTTTTTTTTTAAGTCGCAGAATTGTCTTAAACAGCCTTAGTTCATCATCATCGAGTGCCATCTCCGCAACGAAGGTTGGATAATTAACAAGCTCTGAACATACTTTGATTCATGATTAATTCAGAATGTAATCTATTTATTTACCTCGTTATTTTCTTTTTAAATTTAGCATATTTATCCCACAGAAGACTTGTACCGGGTCACATCCTCGAGTTCTTTTATGTCATTTATTATTTACATAAATCTGCAAACATACCTAATCATTTTTATATATTTTGTTATCTCCTTTGACTAACCCTACTCGTGATATTTCTCCGCAGATTCCCTTCAGATCCTCCTTTTCATTTCTCCAGCTGTGTGTCCTTTTTAACGTCTGGTGAGGAAGTGCTATTTTTTTTCATTCATCTTTCGTTTTTTTTTTTAATGGGAGCTGGCTAGTCTAAAGATATAAGACGTGGGCCTTTGGGCGAGAAAGTTCAAGTTTCGAATTAGTGGGAATTTTTCTCTTTGAATTGTAGTTTTTTCGCGCCCTTAACCTTGAACGGTCTCTGGGTGGTGATAATTAATGTCTAGATCTCTCGGACAGCAGCGAAAACCGGTCTCTGTGTAGTTATATCTAACGTCTAGACATCTCGGACAGCAGCGAAAACCGGTCTCTGTGTAGTTATATCTAACGTCTAGACATCTCGGACAGCAGCGAAAACCGGTCTCTGTGTAGTTATATCTAACGTCTAGACATCTCGGACAGCAGCGAAGAGCTGGGCAAAAAATTGTTAGAAATAAAAATGAAGTCAGTTCTGGCACCTTTCGTTGACAAATCCTAGATCGGTGTTACGGTGATCATGCATCTAAGCTGAGAGCATCGTCAGTGTTGTCTCTAGCTCTAGCGTGTGACGGTGATCGTGCATCTAAGCTGAGAGCATCGTTAGTGTTGTCTCTAGCTCTAGCGTGTGACGATGATCATGCATCTAAGCTGAGAGCATCGTCAATGTTGTCTCTAGCGTGTAACGATGATCATGCATCTAAGCTGAGAGCATCGTCAGTGTTGTCTCTAGCTCTAGCGTGTGACGGTGATCGTGCATCTAAGCTGAGAGCATCATCAGTGTTGTCTCTAGCTATAGCGTGTGACGGTGATCGTGCATCTAAGATGAGAGCATCGTCAGTGTTGTCTCTAGCTCTAGCGTGTGACGATGATCGTGCATCTAAGCTGAGAGCATCGTCAGTGTTGTCTCTAGCGTGTGACGGTGGTCATGCATCTAAGCTGAGAGCATCGTCAGTGTTGTCTCTAGCGTGTGACGATGATCATGCATCTAAGCTGAGAGCATCGTCAGTGTTGTCTCTAGCGTGTGACGATGATCATGCATCTAAGCTGAGGGCATCGTCTGTGTAGTCTCTAGCGTGTGACGATGATCATGCATCTAAGCTGAGAGCATCGTCAGTGTTGTCTCTAGCGTGTGTCGGTGATCATGCATCTAAGCTGAGAGCATCGTCAGTGTTGTCTCTAGCGTGTGACGGTGGTCATGCATCTAAGCTGAGAGCATCGTCAGTGTTGTCTCTAGCGTGTGACGATGATCATGCATCTAAGCTGAGAGCATCGTCAGTGTTGTCTTTAGCGTGTGTCGGTGATCATGCATCTAAGCTGAGAGCATCGTCTGTGTTGTCGCTAGCGTGTGTCGGTGATCATGCATCTAAGCTGAGAGCATCGTCTGTGTTGTCTCTAGCGTGTGACGGTGGTCATGCATCTAAGCTGAGAGCATCATCAGTGTTGTCTCTAGCGTGTGTCGGTGATCATGCATCTAAGCTGAGAGCATCGTCAGTGTTGTCTCTAGCGTGTGACGGTGGTCATGCATCTAAGCTGAGAGCATCGTCAGTGTTGTCTCTAGCGTGTGACGATGATCATGCATCTAAGCTGAGAGCATCGTCAGTGTTGTCTCTAGCGTGTGTCGGTGATCATGCATCTAAGCTGAGAGTATCGTCAGTGTTGTCTCTATCGTGCGACTGTGATGGCGATAAATAGAATCGTAAGTAGCTGGAGAAGGATCTCAGCATTATGGAGTAACCCGCTGTGCAATGATTTACCAACTACATTAAGCAACTCAACGAATGCATGTCCGATGTAATTCTATCATGTCCTAATTATAGAGATTGACTCATTTCTTGGGTTGGTCTCTGCAAGTAGGATTTTTTATTCTAATTCGAAAATTTTATGAAGATGTTTAGCAGTCTTCAAAAATAGATTTCGATTTTAATACCTGCCATTAATAATGCATGTGCTGAGGTATAATTTTTTTTTTAAGTCGCAGAATTGTCTTAAACAGCCTTAGTTCATCATCATCGAGTGCCATCTCCGCAACGAAGGTTGGCTAATTAACAAACTCTGAACATACTTTGATTCATGAATAATTCAGAATGTAATCTATTTATTTACCTCGTTATTTTCTTTTTAAATTTAGCATATTTATCCCACAGAAGACTTGTACCGGGTCACATCCTCGAGTTCTTTTATGTCATTTATTATTTACATAAATCTGCAAACATACCTAATCATTTTTATATATTTTGTTATCTCCTTTGACTAACCCTACTCGTGATATTTCTCCGCAGATTCCCTTCAGATCCTCCTTTTCATTTCTCCAGCTGTGTGTCCTTTTTAACGTCTGGTGAGGAAGTGCTATTTTTTTTCATTCATCTTTCGTTTTTTTTTTTTAATGGGAGCTGGCTAGTCTAAAGATATAAGACGTGGGCCTTTGGGCGAGAAAGTTCAAGTTTCGAATTAGTGGGAATTTTTCTCTTTGAATTGTAGTTTTTTCGCGCCCTTAACCTTGAACGGTCTCTGGGTGGTGATAATTAATGTCTAGATCTCTCGGACAGCAGCGAAAACCGGTCTCTGTGTAGTTATATCTAACGTCTAGACATCTCGGACAGCAGCGAAGAGCTGGGCAAAAAATTGTTAGAAATAAAAATGAAGTCAGTTCTGGCACCTTTCGTTGACAAATCCTAGATCGGTGTTACGGTGATCATGCATCTAAGCTGAGAGCATCGTCAGTGTTGTCTCCAGCTCTAGCGTGTGACGGTGATCGTGCATCTAAGCTGAGAGCATCGTCAGTGTTGTCTCTAGCTCTAGCGTGTGACGGTGATCATGCATCTAAGCTGAGAGCATCGTCAGTGTTGTCTCTAGCTCTAGCGTGTGACGATGATCGTGCATCTAAGCTGAGAGCATCGTCAGTGTTGTCTCTAGCTCTAGCGTGTGACGATGATCATGCATCTAAGCTGAGAGCATCGTCAGTGTTGTCTCTAGCGTGTGACGATGATCATGCATCTAAGCTGAGAGCATCGTCAGTGTTGTCTCTAGCGTGTGACGATGATCATGCATCTAAGCTGAGAGCATCGTCAGTGTTGTCTCTAGCTCTAGCGTGTGACGGTGATCGTGCATCTAAGCCGAGAGCATCGTCAGTGTTGTCTCTAGCTCTAGCGTGTGACGGTGATCGTGCATCTAAGCTGAGGGCATCGTCAGTGTTGTCCCTAGCTCTAGCGTGTGACGATGATCGTGCATCTAAGCTGAGAGCATCGTCAGTGTTGTCTCTAGCTCTAGCGTGTGACGATGATCATGCATCTAAGCTGAGAGCATCGTCAGTGTTGTCTCTAGCGTGTGACGATGATCATGCATCTAAGCTGAGAGCATCGTCAGTGTTGTCTCTAGCGTGTGACGATGGTCATGCATCTAAGCTGAGAGCATCGTCAGTGTTGTCTCTAGCGTGTGTCGATGATCATGCATCTAAGCTGAGAGCATCGTCAGTGTTGTCTCTAGCGTGTGACGGTGGTCATGCATCTAAGCTGAGAGCATCGTCAGTGTTGTCTCTAGCGTGTGACGATGATCATGCATCTAAGCTGAGGGCATCGTCTGTGTAGTCTCTAGCGTGTGACGATGATCATGCATCTAAGCTGAGAGCATCGTCAGTGTTGTCTCTAGTGTGTGACGGTGGTCATGCATCTAAGCTGAGAGCATCGTCAGTGTTGTCTCTAGCGTGTGACGGTGGTCATGCATCTAAGATGAGAGCATCGTCAGTGTTGTCTCTATCGTGTGACGGTTATCATGCATCTAAGCTGAGAGCATCGTCAGTATTGTCTCTAGCGTGTGACGATGATCATGCATCTAAGCTGAGAGCATCGTCAGTGTTGTCTCTATCGTGCGACTGATGGCGATAAATAGAATCGTAAGTAGCTGGAGAAGGATCTCAGCATTATGGAGTAGCCCGCTGTGCAATGATTTACCAACTACATTAAGCAACTCAACGAATACATGTCCGATGTAATTCTATCATGTCCTAATTATAGAGATTGACTCATTTCTTGGGTTGGTCTCTGCAAGTAGGATTTTTTATTCTAATTCGAAAATTTTATGAAGATGTTTAGCAGTCTTCAAAAATAGATTTCGATTTTAATACCTTCCATTAATAATGCATGTGCTGAGGTATAATTTTTTTTTAAGTCGCAGAATTGTCTTAAACAGCCTTAGTTCATCATCATCAAGTGCCATCTCCGCAACGAAGGTTGGCTACCATGGAGCGCCATTCTGCTCTGTCTCTTGTTTTGATGGTGCAGGTTGTCATAGGCTGATTTGTCCATCTTTTGATGTTACTCGTCCATGTTAGTCTTGGTCTGTCTTTGTCTCTTTTGCCTTGTATTTTCCCCTCCAGGATTACTTTTAGTAAGCTGTTTAAGACAATTAGCCTTAGTTAAGACAGCTTAAAGTTTAAGACCGCTATTCTGTGCTATTTTATTTAATCCTAGCCTGTTTTGCGTTGGCTCCACATAGACCCCATGTTAAGTTTTCATACCTCGAATGTCAGATCTCATATTTATCAGGTGCGCATCCCAGCACCAGAGCTGGAAGTTGTCAGCGACCCACAACTGATGGCTTGCGCCAGGATTTGTGAACCAGAACCATCCAGACCCTGCTCCACCTCTCCGTGGTGCCTCTAGTAACAGTCTAACCTGTCTAGTCTGGCCAAGCGAGTAGGGATCGAAGAGGGAAGACAACCCGGTACTCAAAAATGTCATGCTGAAGTTGGATGTGTTGGGCCGAAAGGCGCAACTATAACAGTTATACTGTAAACCACAACACAACGCAGACACGCCTACTTAACGTCCTTTTAAGGGCGGATGATGACGAGGTACACTCCTTAAGTCATGGGGCGAACGCAAGCAAATAAGCAAGCAAGCAAGCAGGCAGGCAGTCAAGCAAGCAAGCATATTTATCAGATATTGTGTAGATTGAGTTTCCTCTGATGTTATATTAAAGACCAGCGCCGTCCGTCGCTCCGCCCGCAGGTGCCATGACATCTTTGACTTTAATTTCTTTTTCTTGCGACATACTTTTCCTATCACTACATTTTACTCAGCAAATTTTAACATTTTTTAGAATTTCCCAATTTAGCAGTAAGTAAAGATAATATATTTTCATGATTACTTTTTTATGTCTTAATTTTAATTACCGTAACATTACTACGAATATTACTTGTACTACTATTATCATCATTATTATCATTATTATTATCATTATTATTAGCATCATTATTAATATAATTATTATTAGCATAATTATTTTTGTCATTATTATTAGCATTATTATTATCATTATTATTATTATTGTCATTATTATTATTATCTTTATTATTATCATTATTATTATTGTCATTATTATTATCATTATTATTATCATTATTATATCGACCACATTACCCCAAAAATCATGTGCTGAAGGTCTGTAAAATATAGGGTCACTAACACCATATTTCCCTATACGCCACTTGGCGTGACGGGGGTACTTTACTTTTACTTACTTATTGTCATTATTATTATCATCATTATTATCATCATTATTATTATCATCATTATTATTATTATCATTATTATTATCATTATTATTATCATCATCATTATTATCATCATTATTATTATTATTGTGATTATTGTTGTCATTATTATCATTATTATTATCATTATTATTATCATTATTATTATCATTGTCATTATTATTATCATTACTATTGTCATTATGATTGTCATTATTATTATCATTATTGTAATTATTATTATCATTATTATTGTAATTATTATTGCAATTATTACTATCATTATTATTGCCATTATTAATATCATTATTATTGTCATTATTATTAGTATCATTATTATTGCCATTATTATTATCATTATTATCATTATCATTATTATTATTGTCATCATTATTATTGTCATTATTGCTATTATTATTATCATCATCATTATTATAATCATTATTATTATCATTATCATTATTATAATAATTATTATTATCATTATTATTGTCATTATTATTATCATTATTTTTATCATTATAATTTTTATTGCCATTATTATTATCATTATTATTATCATTATTATATTGCCATTATTATTATCATTATTATTGCCATTATCATTATCATTATCACTATTAATATCGCAATAGTAACCTGGCGCTCGCGTCTCCACGGCCATAAATCAGGTGCGCCTCAATATATAATCACGATGGACAGAGCTGGTCTAGACATTCAGATCGAAATTTAATCAAATCAAAAGTCTCTATTGAAGGCCGCATGTAGGCCGAAACGTCCGTATTTTGTTGTGTTCCGTTTTTGTAAAGGAGTCACCATACCTTGTAGGAGTGTACACCCCAATACTTTTTGAATTGGTGCGTGTTTATTATTACGTCAGCCGTGACGTCAAAGTCTGACTATTTGTGTTTTATTTGTGGAACACGTTAAACTTGTAATCTTCTTCTTCTCTCTCTCTCTCTTTCTCTCTCTCTCTTGCTCTCTTTCTATTTCTCTCTCTCTTTCTTTCTCTCTATTTCTCTCTCTCTATTTCTCTCTCTATTTCTCTCTATTTCTCTCTCTCTATTTCTCTCTCTCTTTCTTTCTCTCTATTTCTCTCTCTCTCTCTATTTCTCTCTCTATTTCTCTCTCTCTTTCTCTCTCTATATTTCTATATCTTTCTCTCTCTCTATTTCTCTCTATTTCTCTCTCACTCTTTTTCTCTCTCTTTCTCTTTCTCTCTCTCTATGTCTCTCTATTTCTCTTTCTCTCTCTCTATTTCTCTTTCTCACTCTCTTTCTTTCTCTTTCTCCTCTCATCCTTCTCTATATTTCTCTCTCTTTCTCTCTTTTTATTTCTCTCTCTCTATTTCTCTCTCTTTCTCTTTCTCTCTATTTCTATATCTCTTGCTATCTCTCTCTTTCTCTCTTTTTATTTCTCTCTCTCTATTTCTCTCTCTCTCTCTTTCTCTTTCTCTCTCTCTTTCTCTCTTTCTCACTTTTTTCACTCTCTCTTTCTCTCCCTCTCTTTCTCTCTATATATTTATATCTCTTTCTCTCTCTCTCTCTCTATTTCTCTCTCACTCTTTTTCTCTCTCTTTCTCTCTCTCACTTTCTCTCTATGTCTCTCTATTTCTCTTTCTCACTCTTTTTCTCTCTTTCTCTCTATCTCTTTCTTTCTCTTTCTCTCTCTCTCCTCTTTCTCTATATTTCTCTCTCTTTCTTTCTCTTTCTCTCTCTCCTATTTCTCTTTCTCTCTCTTTCTCTTTCTCTCTATTTCTATATCTATTGCTATCTCTCTCTTTCTCTCTCTTTATTTCTCTCTCTCTATTTCTCTCTCTTTCTCTCTCTCTCTTTCTCTCTCTCTTTCTCTCTTTCTCACTTTTTCACTCTCTCTTTCTCTCTCTCTCTCTCTCTATCTATCTCACACATACACAAACTATATACGTCAATAACATGTGTTTGCTGCTATCTTCTCCAACGTTGAACTCATTCTCACATTTAATTGTGTTTGTTAATGTTATCATTAATTGCTGCAATAAATAATAAAAACATAACGTTTCATAGCTCCACATTTATCTCCGATACTACACGAATTTATCAATCCTGTTTTCTTTTATTGCTTTCTTCATTCAGTTTGATTTAATACAAATTATAACACGTGACTTTTGACCCACACCCCGGGCACACGGTTTTGACTGCCTACAAACATAAAAAAAAGAGCACTTGCGGTTACTGAAATAGAGCCCACAGTGCCAGTTATAGATCGTACGGTGTTTATTCAATTTTATTTCTAAGGAAAATATCTGCCCAACACAAACGAATGTTCTGGCTTGAAAAGGGACAAGCCATGGTAGTTTAATAGCAGGCGTTTGTGTATATTGTCAATCTATCATCACTATGTGCCATGGGAAATGTGGCAATTGATTACATGTCTTTACGTGTCCATCATTATTGATTGATCACCTGTTTGAAATAATTAATCACACGGAATTCAAGGCAGATCAATCAGTGGTAAGTTATTACTGTCAGCACAAAGTATATGCAGTTTCTTCAACTTCACAATTATACATTTTCCATTTCTTCTTTTTTCTTTTGTTTTGTACACCGATTAGAGAACTACCTAATCATGTTTTGTAACTCTCAACCCATTGCATCTGTTTTCAGTGCGCACTTGTTTAAAATTGTTTCTCGCTTTTTTTTCTTTTAATTGTCTTTGAGCATGTTACTACATCATCTTACTGGACAATCAGTCTTCCTTCCTAAAAAAGCAACTTTACAAATGTAACGGATCTTTCCTACCAAAGTCGATATCAAGTAGCAGCCTTATTAGACTAATGGATCTTTCCTACCCGAGTTGGGATCAAGTAGCAGCCTTATTAGACTAATGGATCTTTCCTACCCGAGTTGGTATCTAGTAGCAGCCTTATTAGACTAATGGATCTTTCCTACCCGAGTTGATATCAAGTAGCAGCCTTATTAGACTAATGGATCTTTCCTACCCGAGTTGGTATCAAGTAGCAGCCTTATTAGACTAATGGATCTTTCCTACCCGAGTTGATATCAAGTAGCAGCCTAATTAGACTAATGGATCTTTCCTACCCGAGTTGGTATCAAGTAGCAGCCTTATTAGACTAATGGATCTTTCCTACCCGAGTTGGTATCTAGTAGCAGCCTTATTAGACTAATGGATCTTTCCTACCAGAGTTGGTATCTAGTAGCAGCCAGTAGTATACAAGGGTGTTTTGAGGTAGGATTTGGACATTTTTGCATCCATCGTGCAGCACATTTTGGCATGTATCGCACAGCACAATCTCAGGTGACCTCGCTTATCGCGGGTGGTCGGTCTTATCTCAAGTGCTTATCTCTAGTGGGTAGTCTCGCGGGGGGGTCTTATCTCCTTATCTCAAGTGGGTGTGCTGGCTATGGAGACCAGTGGTTCTAAAACTTGTATGTCAGCGGTTCTAAAACTTGCTTTTATGGGTCGTGTTATTTGTATCATCAATGTTTGAGGATTAGGCAACAGGAGGCGACATGTAAAAAAGGCAAAGTGGTGTGCGTGTTAGTAACCAGGTGTTAGCGATATGACACATCCACGTCGATCATCATCGGGCCACATCATCATCATGTGCCACCTCGGTCATCATCATCGGCGCTGGTCGGCGGTCGCTGGTCGGCGGTCGCTGGTCGGCGGTCGCTGGTCGTCGTCGCTGGTCGGCTCGGATCATGTGCCACCCTCAACATCATCATCAAGCCACACTCTCTCTCTCTCTCTCTCTCTCTCTCTCTCTTTCACATTCACGCTAAAGCAAAACAAAAAAGTCGCTCTATATTTCACATATATTTATTAATACAACAAATACACAACACATATGAGAAAATATATATATATTACTGTCCGATTGTTGATAATTTTAAGCGTCTGGGTTTTCTTCCCTCCTGTTTTGGCGGTACTGCCTGTTTGTGTTAAATGTCTATCAAACACAGGGGCGTAGGAAGTTTCATTAGCCTTCACAACACAACCGCCCTCCATTTTGACAAAACCTTGATCAAAGCTGGAACAGGTAATTGGTGACTCAGCTGAAACACCCGGGACATCCATAGCGGCCGCCGGATCAGTCGTCTGATTAACAAGAGCGAGGTTCCCTTGGTCAACAAAAGGAGGGGTCGTGTAGTTGATGAGATTCGGGTTAACAAGAGATGGTGTGTAGTTCTGGTGGCTAACAACAGGCAGCGTGTAGTTGAGCTGGTTAAGGAGAGGTGGCGTGTAGTTCTGGTGGTTAACAACAGGTGGCGTGTAGTTGAGGTTAGCATAAGCGGTTAAAATGTCTTCTCGCATATCAACTAAAGCGATAAATTCCTCTCTCGATAGTGTTATCCCAGTTCGGGTAGGAAACTTAAAAAAACTCTCACCGCTATATGTCCTTATATTTATCAACGGTCTGTTACGAAAAACACAAACCGAGACTGCCTTAACGCCATCTTTAGACAACGGAACTACAGTCTCATTTCCGCGTGACATAAATACGCGCTGATCACTGGCATCAAACGAAATTGGCGTATTCAAGCTACACGACTCCATAGTCAAAGCAAAAATAAACACAAGCCACCTGGCAACAGACGCTGGTTATCTATGTGTGTACACTGCTCGTCTGAGGGTTTTTATACCTGCTACGTTTATCGTATCGAGGACCATTTATTTATAGTAGCTAACGTAATATGTTATCAGGCGAGGTAATATGTTATCAGACGAGGTAATACGTTATCAGTCGTGTTGCGACATGTTCCGTGACTTCGGGAAGGGTCCAAACAGGGTGATAGGTGCGAAATATGAGGTGTGTGTAAAATAATTTTATATAGGATGTGGTTTTTTAAAAATAAGTGTTAATTGAAGAAGTGAAACATGGCGGGCTGACCTAAAATCACTCCTTGTTATTTTTGTGGGTGGTATAAACACTAAAGTTGGTAGCACTTGTGAGGATGGATCCCCGATGGAATCATCATTTCACAGCTCTGATAGCCGGTCCTACCGGGTGTGGGAAAACGGTATTTGTACAAAAGTTTATACAGAACCTTCACGAGTTAGCTGTCCCCGTACCGGAGGAAGTTGTATGGTGTTATGCGGAATGGCAACCGATATACGAGACTATGAGGTCAGTGAGATTTATCGAGGGTCTACCAGACGTCGATAAATTGGAAGGTGGTAAGAAGAGAAGACTGATCGTCATCGATGACTTGATGTCGTAGACGGACGAGAGGGTAACAAAATTATTCACCAAAGGTAGTCATCACAGAGATATTAGTGTGATGTACATTTTTCAAAACCTATTTGGAAAAAATAAAGAACATCGAACCATAAGTCTCAATACGCACTATTTAGTCCTTTTCAAGAACCTGAGAGATGGGAGTCAAATTATAAATCTGGCCAAACAAATGTACCCAGGACAGGCGGTGTACCTCCAAGATAGTTTTAAGGACGCGACAGCGTCTCCTCACGGTTATTTGCTGATCGATCTTCGTCAGGACACACCCGATAATCTTAGGGTGAGAACAAAAATATTACCAGGGGAGAGACAAATCGTCTACGTACCAAAGTAGAGAATCATGTGTGATGAATCACTTAGACGGTACGGTGAAATATTGAAATGTATGAGCGCCGCCTCGCCGAACGGTTTAAGAACCATATTAAAAACAGCCTCTCCCAAACTCATTAACTTTTTGTGCGAGTGTTGTCATAACATATTAAAAGGTAATGTTAGACTCACTCAGCGACAGAAGTGCGAGCTACGTCGACACAAGCACAAGTTGAGACTTCTCACTAAAAAGAAACCGAATCTTAAGCGGCGGAAAGAGATTCTACAAACCGATGGGTTCATAGGGGCTTTGCTCCGTCCTATATTAAGTATTCTCGGGGGCGTACTAGGTGCGTAACAATGGCCAAAAAAATGATATTGTTGGATCCTCGATTCCTCGAGGGTCTTACACAGACTACTAGCCCGTCGTATAGTCCTCCCGAGGCGATCGGTGACAACTTGAGAGATTTAGATGATGAAATGCAACGTATCCTATTCCGAGATGATTTAGCACCCGCCGATAAGGCCAGAGTGTACCAACGTGCCCTGCATCAATATTTAACTAGATTGGAGCAGTATAAACGTCGCTCATTGGGTTCGGTCGATCTCATTCAACACAACACGACGACAGAAAAAACACATTCCCCACCACCACCACCAATCGAAGTATCACCAGCGCAGACCAAGACACCACCAATACCACCAGCAGCCGAAACCCCAAAACTAGGTGATGAAACCACTCCACCCGTAACCACGTATAAACTGAGACCTAAAAAAAGAAAGAGCGGAATCCCAACCCCAAAATGGGAACGGTGGAGAAAATATTGAGACGTCGTTACTTTGACCCTAGTCGACCAGGGGCTTATAGTGGTGCAACGGCCCTGCAACGTAACACCAAACTGGGACTCGCAAAGATCAAATAATGGTTGAGTCATCAGGATACCTATACCCTTCATAAACCAATTCGTCGCCGATTTGAAAGGCGTCCCATTATAACGAGTGGCCCCCAACAGCAATATCAGGCCGACCTAATTGATTTGAGACATTTGAAAAACCACAACGACGGCTATTCCTATTTGGTTTCCTGCGTGGACGTTTTCAGTAAATTCGCGTGGTCTGTACCGATACGAACCAAAACGGGGAAATCCTTAGTGGAAGCCGTCGGAAAGATATTTCGCGATGGGAAACCTGCGAGTTTTCAAACGGATAAGGGGTCAGAGTTTCTGAACAGAACATTTCAGAAATTCCTCGCTGACAACAACGTTCACTTTTTCACTACGCAGAACGAAGATATTAAGGCCGCCGTGGTAGAACGCTTTAATAGGACTCTCAAACAACGGATGTGGCAATATTTCACGAAATCCAATAAGCTGTCTTATGTACGAGTCCTACCCGCCCTACTTCGAAGTTATAACCATTCGTATCACAGAAGTATAAAAATGGCACCGGTCGACGTAAACGCAGACAATCACGAACAGGTATGGAACACGTTGTATAATAACAAACGCAACTTAAAATTTCAAAGACCCCCGTATAAGCCCGGTGATCGAGTTAGACTGGTCCTGGGCAGAGCCAATTTTAAAAAGGGTTATGCCCCTGCTTAGACGGAGGAACTGTTTTCCATCAGTCGAGTAAATGAAACAAACCCCGTTACATATGTGTTGAAAGACGATAAGGGTGATGAGATAGAGGGGTCATTCTACACACCGGAAATTCAAAAAGTTGGAGACAAGCACGAGTACAGAATCGAGAGTATCATAACCGAGCGACGCACATCATTCGGGCGAAGAGAGAGTTTAGTCAAATGGTTCGGGTACGATTCCTCATTTAACACTTGGATACCGTCCAAGGACATTGTCAGGTACAAAAACTAGAGATGAGAGCAGAAGAAGACGAAGAAATGGAAACTTTTGGCGGAGAGCCCGATTTGCGAGCCGTAAACTCGGGAGTGAGGATAGAGAGCGAACCACGCAGGGGATCGGTGTTTGGGAAACTATCCCCTTATTTAGAACTTGTCTTTATTTGTCAAGTGATAGTTATATATACCGTTGTTGCGGTTTCGCTGTTCAATCTGACCACCGAAAAGTCAGACGCCAAGGAGGGAAAACTGTGGATAGCCCTACTGACCAGCTGTTTGGGTTACATGCTACCGAATCCAAACTTGGAGAGGCGACGGTGAAACGATTAAAAAAAATGAGTTTTTATGTCACCCTACCCAGCAATGCATCTATGGACCTTTTTAAGGATAATAATCCCGGCCACTTTTTCGTTAAACTCCCTCAGACCATTGACATTTCGGCGCAGTATGAGATCGCACTGGTGGAGATACAGTTTCCGCTAAATTATTTCAATGTAATAGAGGGTGATGTCTGGATTCGATACGAATCTCTCGCTAACGACGATATTTGCGACGCTAGATTTTATTTCAACGTGACATTGGAGCCTGGGTTATACACGAAACCCGATGCGTTCATCGGCGCGTTGAATGCATCGATCATAAAAGCGGAGGATGAGTCGAACGGGGATGCGAAAGGGAAGAAAATGAGATTCATTTACGCAAAAGAGGTGAATAAAGCCATCTTGAAACTTTACGAAAAAGGAGTCAGTGTTACCATAAGCGACACTTTGAAAAACATGTTAGCCTTCCCCACGACCTCTATATCAGACACGGCTCCCGATATCTTCAGCGTGGGGGTAATGGACTTGGAAAGCGTTGCGAAGAATGTCTACGTCTACTGCGATCTCGTTTCCCCCAGACCGGTCGGGGCTGTGATGGTACCTCTCCTAAGGAGCGTGCCTGTTCTCAATAGAAATCACACCTCGGTGTTTCAGATCTACGATAAGCCTCACTACCTACCCCTGAGTAGATTTTCCTTCGATACCGTCGAGATCCTTTTAGCCAACGAACACGGAAAAACCATTCCATTCACCAGCGGACCGTCGGTGCTAACGGTACACTTTCGAGTGAAGAAACATCTCGAGCTGGTATAATGGTGAGACACACCCCCCTTCATCGCGATGTTGAGTTATACGAAGACTTTTACTGTTGTCAGGCGGGTGATGGGATGCCCGTGTTTATAGGAGGTCGAAGTCAGAGCGGTCGAGGAATCGGTAGTTTCATCGGTGGAATCGGGAGGGCTATTTTACCCTGGTTAAAAACCGGCGGTAAGGCCTTGCTCAGAGAAGGATTGGGGACCGGTCTGCAGGTCGCACAGGACGCATTAGCCGGGAAAAATGTCGGTGAAGCTTTCAAAGACCGAGCTAAGGAGGCCGGTCAGCGGTTGCTACACGGGGCCGTAGACCACCTGTGTGATAACAACCAATCAGGAAGTGGTTTACGACAAATCAGAAAGCGAGTTATGAAGTTACCCCCGCCGGGAGAACCGGTTACGAAGATGATAAAATCGACAGCTAGACAGGTCTCCCTTCATTCGGTGTACAACCAGAAGAAGAAGAAGACGACGAGGGTGGCAAAGGATATTTTCGACTAATAATGTCCCTCGTTCACCCCAAATCGTGCGAATGTCTACACTCTGGTTTGGATTTATTTAGCGTTCCACCCACACAGACATCTCTAGACTCTGGCCAGTTGATTGAAATTCGTCCGATCGCAGCCTTGTCGCATAGCGCACCGATAGAGTTTTTCATTTCTGGAAACAGCGAGGAGTATCTAGATCTTTTCAACACGTTTTTGCAGCTGCGGGTCAAGATCACCCTCCCGAATGGTGATAGTGTACCACCCGATGCTGAGGTTGGACCGGTCAACAATTACCTTCACAGTCTATTTTCACAAGTCGACGTATCGTGAAACGACACGTTGGTTACACCGTCGGAGAATACCTATCCTTTTAGAGCGGTGTTTGAGGCTACGCTAAACTACGGGGAGGATGCGAAAACGGGATACTTGACGGCCGCTCTGTTCTACAAAGACACAGCTGGCCACCATGACGATTTGAAAGAAAATGAGGGTTTTAAAACACGGCGCGATTTGACTTCGGGTAGTAAAGAGGTTGGAATGATGGGTCGTTTGCACTCTGATGTCTTTGTGCATGATCGTTACATGTTAAACAGAGTCGATGTGAAGATAAAACTCACGCCTTCGAAGGATGTGTTCAGCCTCATGACTCACGATAGGTCTGCGGGTTACAAGAGTGTTATCACCTACGCCGCGCTCGTGGTCAGGAAAGCTAAGCTAAACCCCGCGATTTCTCTGGCTCACGAAAAGGCTCTCTTGAGCGGGAATGCTCGGTACCCGATCAAGAGGGTTACCATCAAGACATTTTCCATCGCTAGCGGGATGTTCTCCCACAGTCAAGACAATTAATTTTTGTCTCAAACACCGACTCGTGTAGTGATAGGTCTGATTACGGCCAGTGCGTTTAATGGCGTTTATTCAGCTAACCCGTTCAATTTTCAACACTTTGGTCTGATTTATATGAACCTGACGGTCGACGGGAAATGCATCTCGGGAAAGCCTCTAACTATGGACTTTGAACGAAATCAATATGCGAGAGCTTTTTTCGGCACAAATCTGGCCATGGGTCTGATTGGTAAAGACGCCGGGAATAACGTTGCTTATAGAGAGTTCAAGGACGGATATTGTCTATTTGGTTTTGACCTCTCGTCTAGTCTACTGGACGGCTCCCATTTTGAGCTAGCCACAAGCGGACCCTTGTCGATAGAACTCAAGTTTGCCGCTCCCACAACTACTCCCCTACAAGTCATCGTCTACGCCGAGTTGGACTCAGTGCTCGAGGTGTTGAAGACAATGCAGATTCTAACAGACTTCACCGTTTAAGCGAGAGAGAAGATGAACACGATGGAGATTTACAACCTTTTGATGTCGGATATTTTCGTTCGGCGTTGTTCCCTTGTTAGTGTCATTCCACGAAACCACTTACCTCCCCGCATCGACCCAACGGCGACCGCAGCCTTTGTCATAAACACCGACCCGGCACACGAACCCGGTGAGCATTGGGTGGCCCTCTTTTACAACGGGCTCGGCGAATGTGAGTATTTCGATTCCTACGGTTTGCCTCCCAGACATGTGGATATTTTAAACTTTATAGAGCAAAACTCACACGCTCCATTCGTCTTCAACCCGCGGGTGTTGCAAGATTTGTTTGCCAACACGTGCGGTCTATATTGTGCTTATTATATACTTCTTAAGTGTCGAGGCGCGAAACTTAACAGAATTCTCATGCCTTTTTCATCGAGACAGCACATAAACGATCGTATCATTTATCGTTTGCTCGCCCCGTGGCTAATTCGGCTTCGAGGGGCCCGCGGACGCTTAAAATTATCACCAATCAGACAGTAATATATATATATATATTTTCTCATATGTGTTGTGTGTTTGTTGTATTAATAAATATATGTGAAATATAGAGCGACTTTTTTGTTTTGCTTTAGCGTGAATGTGAAAGAGAGAGAGAGAGAGAGAGAGAGAGAGTGTGGCTTGATGATGATGTTGAGGGTGGCACATGATCCGAGCCGACCAGCGACGACGACCAGCGACCGCCGACCAGCGACCGCCGACCAGCGACCGCCGACCAGCGACCGCCGACCAGCGACCGCCGACCAGCGCCGATGATGATGACCGAGGTGGCACATGATGATGATGTGGCCCGATGATGATCGACGTGGATGTGTCATATCGCTAACACCTGGTTACTAACACGCACACCCCTTTGCCTTTTTTACATGTTGCCTCCTGTTGCCTAATCCTCAAACATTGATGATACAAATAACACGACCCATAAAAGCAAGTTTTAGAACCGCTGACATACAAGTTTTAGAACCACTGGTCTCCATAGCCAGCACACCCACTTGAGATAAGGAGATAAGACCCCCCCGCGAGACCACCCACTTGAGATAAGCACTTGAGATAAGACCGACCACCCGCGATAAGCGAGGTCACCTGAGATTGTGCTGTGCGATACATGCCAAAATGTGCTGCACGATACATGCCAAAATGTTAAAATCCTACCTCAAAACACCCTTGTATACTACTGCAGCCTTATTAGACTAATGGATCTTTCCTACCCGAGTTGATATCAAGTAGCAGCCTTATTAGACTAATGGATCTTTCCTACCCGAGTTGATATCAAGTAGCAGCCTTATTAGACTAATGGATCTTTCCTACCCGAGTTGGTATCTAGTAGCAGCCTTATTAGACTAATGGATCTTTCCTACCCGAGTTGGTATCTAGTAGCAGCCTTATTAGACTAATGGATCTTTCCTACCCGAGTTGGTATCTAGTAGCAGCCTTATTAGACTAATGGATCTTTCCTACCCGAGTTGGTATCTAGTAGCAGCCTTATTAGACTAATGGATCTTTCCTACCCGAGTTGGTATCTAGTAGCAGCCTTATTAGACTAATGGATCTTTCCTACCCGAGTTGGTATCTAGTAGCAGTCTTATTAGACTAATGGACCTTTCCTACCAGGGTTTGTATCAAGTAGCAGCCTTATTAAACTAATGGATCTTTCCTACCAGGGTTTGTATCAAGTATTTCTTTATTTAGGTGGTTTATCTGTCAGGAATAACATACTCCTTCTGCAGTACATTTTATTGGCTCCAAGCCTACTTTGTCTCATTCCCGACATTCGGGGTCTCATACAAAACAAACGAAGAACAATCTGGAAGCGCAAGCTGTAAATAAAAGACTTGGAGGATTCAATATATTTGCTGTCACGGCACGACCATGATATAATTTCTACATCAGAACAGACCCCTGTAGGTCCCTGAGCCTCCTATACCGTCTAGGATATAACCCACATTGACCAATGCCACTGTTGAAGATGGGCTCATACATCAGAGAGCCTTCCTCATTAGTACAACCACTATGTTGAACTTCAACGTCGAACACGGCTCAGAGAAATAAGGCATACAAGAACGATTGTGGAGAGAGAATGAAGGTGTGGCGAGGGTTGCAATCTTCGACCTGACGAGGGAGGGAAAGACATAGCATGGCCTCAAGCTTCTAAAACTCAGAGAGAGTGAGGGACGGAGAGAGAGGGAAAAGACATAGCATGGCCTCAAGCTTCTAAAACTCAGAGAGAGTGAGGGGCGGAGAGAGAGGGAAAAGACATAGCATGGCCTCAAGCTTCTAAAACTCGGAGAGAGAGGGGGAAAAGAGAGAGAGAAAGAAAGACATAGCATGACCTCAAGCTTCTAAAACTCGGAGAGAGAGAGAGAGAAAGAGAGAGAGAGAGAGAGAGGGAAATGACATAGCATGACCCGAAGCTTCTAAAACTCGGAGAGAGAGAGAGAGAGAGAGAGAGAGAGGGGGGGGAAGACATAGCATGACCTCAAGCTTCTAAAACTCAGAGAGAGAGAGGGGCGGAGAGAGAGAGAGGGCGACAGAGTCGGAAAGAGATTGAGAGAGAGAGGCGGATGAGAGTCGGAGAGAGAGAGAGAGGGAGAGAGAAAGCGAGATAGAGAGAGAGAGAGAGAGAGAGACAGGGTGAGTCGGAGGGAGAGAGAAAGCGAGAGAGAGAGATGGTGAGAGTCGGAGATATCGAGAAAGCGAGGGAGAGAAAGAGTGAGAGAAGGCGAGAAAGAGAGAGCGAGAAAGAGAAAGCGAGAAAGAGGAAAAGAGAGATAGAGGGAGACAGGAATGAAGAGAGAGGGAGAGGGGCGGAGAGGGAGAGAGAAAGACGGAGAGAGAGTGAGAGAAGTATAGCGAGAGGGAGAGGGAAAGAAAGAGACGGAGCGAATGAGATAGAGGGAGAGAGAGACAGAGTGGAAGAGAGGGGGGAGGGAGAGACAGCCGGAGAAAAAGAGAGAGAGAGGAGAGAGAGACGGAGTGACAGAGAGAAGGAGAGGGATAGAGCGAGACGGAGATAGAGGGAGCGATACAGAGAAAGAGGAAGAGAGAGTCGGAGAGAGGAGGGAGAGTGAGGAAGTGGGGTTAGAGAACGAGAGGGAGAGAAAGAGAGAGAGGGGAGAGAAAACGAGAGAGATAAAAAGGGAGAGAGAGCACACGACAGTGATAGAGAAAGTCTCAAAATTTCACCGTTGTTAATCACCGTGACTTGTTTCCCATTAAATGAGAGCGACATGCGGTGGATAAGAGAGACTATTTGACGACCATAGATGCCACTAGCTGTGAGTGTACCAAACTATTATCACAATGATGCCTACCGTTTATGAACGGCATTGTACATTTGTTTACTTATCTCCCTCCGTCCTGTCGTTGTAATAAAGCGAACTGTCAATTTTTTTATTTTTTTAAAATTTTTTTTTTTTTTTTACTTTTGTTGATGTTAATTTTATCCAGTTAGACAAGAATATATACGGTGGGAGCCGCGATAGCTCAGTGGTTAGTGAACTGGACTACAAAGTACATAAGGTCGGGTTAGATCAAGATCTGTGGCTCCTAGGTTCACCCAGCCTTAAATAGGTACCGGATTTCTCATGGAAAATAAGGCGGCCCCCGCGTGATTCCGACCATATCACACATAAAAACATGCCTCTGGTCAACGAAGACTTTAGATTTTAGAACGGAATGGCCTCGCCGCAGATGGGACTCTCCCGTCTCTCAAACCCCGATGATATTAATTTAACATGCTATTCAAGTAGACATCTATGGAAAGTTAACGATCCTTCACATATCTTTGGCTATTGTAGTAGATTTAGCAGGTTAATTTCTATGTTAACATTTTAGGAGGTTTCAAATTTCCCGAACCACTTTTATCTGATATCAGCATAACGTTCTATTTTAGTTTAGAATTATTATTATTATTTTTTTTTAATGGATCCTCTTAACGACCGTCAACAGAGTTCCAACAATCATTTTAAAAACATTTCCGTATCTTTTCAGTTTTCTAAATTTCTTTTCCCCCAACAATGGGTCTAACTGTCTGTCGTGCCGGATCTTCTTTCTGCCCTTTAACACATTTCTGTATTCACCAGCTAATGCGTATTAGTCCTCCCCAATTTTACAACACTATTTTGCTGCGCTGTGGTACGACTTTCTTAACATGTCAAGTGGGTGGGCGACTACACTTATCTTAACGTCTTGAATATTTAACATTTTGTGCCATCGTTATTGATTTCCTGTCGCAGCACTTATCACTGAACGAATTGCATGTTTGCTTACATATCTCGTGCCTACATTGACGTATTTGTCTTACCCTGTATGTGCGTAGAAGATGACGGACTCGGAAATTAATAACGAACCATTGACGTATAAAAGCGAACTTATTATATGACACAAGTAAAATATCGCTCTTCTCCGCCCACAAAAATGTAGCTAATGAAGAAACGAACAATTAAAGAAATTTAAAAAAATTGTAATCATTTGACCACTTGACAAGAATGTACTAATATATCTATCTTTCGTTCGCCCGAAGTATTGTCTATATCTGCAATGTCGTTTACTGTATAAATTTTACTGTCTTTTGTAATTCTTGCAGTGGCCCATATAGTTTTGTCTGTAGTGTTGTATCTATGGGCCAATGGATTTTCCTCAGTCTACTATATTCAGTGCAGTCTTGAAGTATGTGTTCAGCAGTCTGGGGCGCCTGTCCACATGTACAAGTAGTTGAGGTGCCGATCTTGAATTTTGTATACATGTGACTATGGAGTCGATTGTGTCCTGTTCTGAGGCGTATAATGATAACTTGTTCATATCTATTCATATTATGAAAGGCATCCTGATTTGGGGCTTGTGGTCCTCTGATTGATTTGATTATCTGTTTCTTATGATGGTATGTAACCGGTGTATCTAGTTGTGTGCTAGTTAAACCTTCCTTTGCCAACTGATCTGTTTTCTCATTTCCTGGTATTCCACAGTGAGACGGGATCCACTGCAGGGCAACCCTGTGGTGCTTGCAGAGTTCAGTCAATAAGGTCTGTAGATGTGGTAATTTTCTGGATTGTAGTGCCTGGAGTACTGATCTTGCATCTATCAAAAACACTACAGGCTGTGGGCTTAGATTACTGTTCAGCAGTTTTTCTATTGCCAACTTGATTGCTTGTATTTCTGCATCATAATTGTGACAATATTTCCCTGTTGCTATTGTAATCATAATATAGCTAATGAAGAAACTATCAACTAAAGAAATAACAAAATTGTATTCGTTTGACCGCTTGACAAGACAGAAACAACTAACCACTGTCCACACAGTTATCAACAAATGCCACGAATTAAAAGAGATCGAGAGGGCGCCCACGGAAATGATAACAGAAAGAAAACAAGAAACACATGGAAACTTCATATCAGAATATGCCTGGAAAATGGCAAAAAGGCTGCAAATGTTCTCTCCTAGCGACAGTGAAAGGCAAACTAGGAAGGGAAATGTACGTGAAATAAACTTGAAATCAAAGCATCCCTGGCAAACACTCACCTGTAGTAAAGTATACATATACATAGAACCACATTACAATTAACATCTTGCAGGAACAATCAGTCCGAATACGCATTAAGAAATGCTAGTACGGACGGTGGAGCGGATATGGGAATACCTCGACTGCACTAAAACTAATTCCATGAATAGAATAATCATTGTATTGTGACCGTATCCATAGTAAAGAGCTCCCGTCACGCCAAGTGGCGTATAGGGAATATGATGTTAGTGATCATAAATTTTAGAGACCTTCGGCACATGATTTTTGGGGTAATGTGGTCGGTAATACGCCCGTGCCGCTTTACTTTCCCAGAAAAAATCCGGTATCCATTTAAGGCTGGGTGAACCGGAAGCCGTCGGTTGGGATCGAACCCTACCCCTTGTCCTTTGTAGTCCAGTTCACTAACGACTGAGCTATCGCGTCTCCCACCGTATCCATTAGTAATCTAAAACCCTTTCATGACAGGACAAGAAGGTCTATATGCAGTGAGTGAGGCCAATATCAAGGTCAAATGGTAATTTAGGAAAAACATGTCTTCTTTAAACATTATTGTAATGATGGTAGGAATTTATTGAGCTTTAGATTTTCAGTGACAACAAATATTGTTATTGTGAAAATCATCGTCAGTGCATACCCGACGAATTCATGGGTGCTTCGACATTCCCCTGAGGAGATTCCAGGACCCCTTGCACGAAATGCGTATCACGCTGGGATCCCCTGTGTGCGTAGGTTTCTACTGACATTTTTGCCTGAGTGGTGGACAAATGTGTGACCTACTCTTTTCTATTTTAATTGCCAAGAGTACTTTAACGTGCGCGAGTGCACACGGTGCCTTCAGTTTACTGCTGCTATCCGAGAGGTGCTAGATTTTGAAACCGGACAGCCCAAAGCAGGATCGAACCTCTATGATCATATACAACGAGGCTGAACAGTCGTCAGTAGCCAGGAAATAAGCAAGTTAGTATGACCAACTATAGAGAAACAGATAAACCCAAGCGTGCCGTTTCGTTATTGATCCTCGACCCTGGACGTGTTGCAAATGTTACAGTATAAAATTGAATCGAAACACACATGGTCAATGGGGCTGGGTGGTCTAGGGGTAAGACGTCGAACTCAAGACACGAATGAAACAGGTTCGGATCCTGCCATCGACAGTGGACATTTTTCTCTTCACATCTCTAGATTCTTCTAGGCTTTACCCTTGAGATAGGCACACATATCTTGCGGGGACGAAACGTGGACAAATAAATATACAGTTGCATATAGCAGCTTTTCTGAAGAGAAGACTATACAAAATAATAAACGTTTCGGCAACAGATCTTCATCAGTACATCATGACAACAAACATGTGCAAGACAATTACACAACTAAATTAATAGATTTCAACCTAGCTTTTGTCAGAGCCTTGTGAAGAGATCGTCTTGAGATCCAGCACCAACTTGGATTGGTCAATAGACAAACACATTAACCACTTATTTACTTCGACTTTACATCTTCATCTTATTGCGTCGAACTTTCAAAATTTGAAAGGACACAAACCAGCGCACCACCATGATTGCTGTGTGGAGAAGGGCATTATTATTTATTAGACTACAAACCATAGGCTTCATTTTTTGTCCTTGACGTGACTCGAATACTAAGGAACGATCGATATGGCAAATAAGAGACATGTTTAATCATCGAGCTACTGAGACCATCAGTATATACACATTTGTTAACTACAGAAACACCAAGTCTTAGAAACTAACCCGAGAGCATCAAGGTCGTTTTAGATAACTGGTCAACAAACTATACCCACTCGCCCTAAGTATCAAACGTCATCATAATATTAAAACACACACATATATATATATATTAAAGGGATCTTTATGTACCATAACGATTTCTATAACCCTTCATAACTTCTAACAAACGACCTGGCTTTTCATAAATCGAACACCAAACCGTCTCCCCCTTTCAGGCAAGAAACAGCGTCGAGATTATCAAAGAAAGCTGTTGTTTACATTGAGCATAAAGCGAATGTTGACAGAGATTATATTAGAGTCGAAATAGTCTCTTAAATCAATTCACACAATCACGCAGATAGCACGTCGGATTACGGACCCTTGTATGAGACCATTGATACTTGAACCCTGGTGAAAAACGTTACCTGGATTGGAATATTTATTTACCCGACAGGCTCTGCTAAGTATTTATATTTTAAATATATTTAAATAAACGAATGCGTTCCTCTGGCTCTTACCTGTGATTGGAAATTAGAATTGGTATATTTATCGATCTGTCACTTTCAAAGTAAAATTGAAATAACATATAATCGATGTTGTCTCGTGGTAAACAGAAAGGTTTGAATGTAAGTGTTTTTTTTTTATTTTCTGTTGAAAGTTCGGACTTCTGGCTTGCCTGATGTCATCAGATTGAGGACGCTCGTAGTTGGTAGCTGTCTTCGTAAATCTACCAACGATGGATTTATGGATAATTTAGGTAAGTTTTTTTCTCACCTCTTATCCAGTTGGAGTGTGGTGGGAAGTTGCAGATTTCAGTCCGGAACCAAATGTACCCGCTATTGTTGTATGGAGATAGGCTCAACTATATAATATATAATATGTTAAACTTTATGTTGAGCCGCGTGTAGAGCTGCAGAAAACATATAAAATAAACATAAGATGGTATTAAACAGCTAAATCTATAGAGAGGTAGGACACATTTCAATCTCATTTCGGAAAAAGCCTTCATCATGGTACATAATAGTGTTGTATGCTTGTGCCGTCGCATAATTTTTTGCAGATTGATATTAATCTTTATATTGTTTTTCTCGAGTAATGAAACCATATTGTCGACTGTTGTGGACTCTCAATAACAATCACTGCATAACCATCGATAGGATATTAGTAACAATTAACGTTATATCAACTGTTTGATGATTTCAGTAACAATTAATGTTATATTAACTGTTGAAGGATCTCAGTAACAATTAACGTTATATCAATTGTTTGATGATTTCAGTAACAATTAACGTTATATAGACTGTTGAAGGATTTCAGTAACAATTAACGTTATATAGACTGTTGTAGACTCTCATTAACATGTAACACCATATCATCGACTGTTGTAGACTCTCATTAACATGTAACACTATATCATCGACAATTGTAGACTCTCATTAACATGTAACACCATATCATCGACAATTGTAGACTCTCATTAACATGTAACACCATATCATCGACAATTGTAGACTCTCATTAACATGTAACACCATATCATCGACAATTGTAGACTCTCATTAACATGTAACACCATATCACCGACTGTTGTAGACTCTCATTAACATGTAACACCATATCATCGACAGTTGTAGACTCTCATTAACATTTAACACCATATCACCGACTGTTGTAGACTCTCATTAACATGTAACACCATATCACCGACTGTTGTAGACTCTCATTAATATATAACACCATATCATCGACTGTTGTAGACTCTCATTAATATATAACACCATATCATCGACTGTTGTAGACTCTCATTAACATGTAACACCATATCACCGACTGTTGTAGACTCTCATTAACATTTAACACCATATCATCGACTGTTGTAGACTCTCATTAACATTTAACATCATATCATCGACTGTTGTAGACTTTCATTAACATTTAACATCATATCATCGACTGTTGTAGACTCTCATTAACATTTAACATCATATCATCGACTGTTGTAGACTCTCATTAACATTTAACACCATATCATCGACTATTGTAGACTCTCATTAACATTTAACATCATATCATCGACTGTTGTAGACTTTCATTAACATTTAACACCATATCATCGACAGTTGTAGACTCTCATTAACATTTAACATCATATTATCGACTGTTGTGGACTCTCATTAACATTTAACATCATATCATCGACTATTGTAGACTCTCATTAACATTTAACATCACATCATCGACTGTTGTAGACTTTCATTAACATTTAACACCATATCACCGACTGTTGTAGACTCTCATTAACATTTAACACCATATTATCGACTGTTGTAGACTCTCATTAACATTTAACACCATATCATCGACTGTTGTAGACTCTCATTAACATATAACACCATATCATCGACTCCTGCAGGCTCTGGTTCACAATTAACTCCGTATCATTAACTGTGCAAGCTCTCAATAACAATTAACTCCTGTGTCCATTTGATGTTTTCGACAGATTAATCATATTTGATATGAATAAGTACCGCGTGATATAAAATAGAAAAAAAACAGCGTAAATTGTGCTCCTGTTGAAAATGTGTCAAATTATAGAGAGAAAGTCACACAACGTGCAGATACAGTAAATGGGAACTGTCAGTGTGGGTCAATGGAGATTAATAATTTTTTGGACACATTACTTTTCAATTGTCTTGAGTTCGGGTCCAGTCTTTAAGAGTTGTGTAACATACTCAGGAAATGACTAAGCTGCTTTACTTTTTCTGCATTCCAATATCCCTGATTCAGGATACTGTTCCAATAATATTAATATTATAATGCCTCGATCTCTCATTCTACCTGCGAATATAATTTGAATATAACTAAATCGTGCCAAGCCTTGAAAAATTGAAATAATAACACCCAAAGTATAACGAGAGAGAGACGGATACCTCCAACTCTCAAGGAGGGATCAAGTCATCATACTTCGCCTACACACTGTCCACAACAGAATGAGAAACCACAAGTTCACCAAACTGAAAATAGGAACTACTAGCAAACGTCATTGTACCCTGGATGACATGACAACAAAAGAAGTTCTATAGGATTTCCCCCCTACATCCTCCAGTACACAGACCTGAAGAGGCCAATGTGGCCCATGCCCACCTCCCTTGAAGAGACTGTATGGGGCAACCGAATCATTGAAGCAGACAGCTGCCTTCATAAGAGAGTCCGGAGTCCTAGTCTGAATGAGCCATGATCGCAGAAGGAATCGTGACTAGTCAACTGACTGATCTACTTTAAGACTGCAACGATAATCGTGCGACTGGCTGCCGTTTTTTTCAGTGAATTAAGCGTTGTAGGTACAACCGTTGATTTCAAACGTTGTGCGTACCATATGGAATATGTGTGTTGGACGATGTGGCCGTGGTATGGACAGAGCATATATCCCTAATGTACTCAAACACGTAGGACGAGATGAAGATTTCGATGATGTCCCAAAAATGTAGCCCTGGTGCGACTGTAAAATCTTCAGGAGTGTAGAACACTCCAAGGTATGAAGACAGCCTCACATGGGAAGAACACAACACAATACTGACGTTTCGGCCTGAGGCCTTTTTCAGAGTACAAGGACAACGAAAACAAACGGTGAAACACAATTATCTATAATACATGATCAGAAGAAGAGGATAGACAAGAAAAAAGTAGGATGATGAAAAAATGAAAAAAGAAGAGAGCTAAGATAAGTATATAGAAAGAATATGAGAATATATGTATAATTAAAATATAAAATACAGAATCACTTAGCTTAAACGACTGGTTAATCCGCCGGGAACCCAACGAAAGAATGGTATATTCTCATATTCTTTCTATATTCTTATCTTAGCTCTCTTCTTTTTTCATTTTTTCATCATCCTACTTTTTTCTTTTCTATCCTCTTCTTCTGATCATGTATTTATAGATAATTGTGATTCATCGTTTGTTTTCGTTGTCCTTGTACTCTGAAAAAGGCCTCAGGCCGAAACGTCAGTATTGTGTTGTGTTCCTCCCTTGTGAAGCTGTCTTCATACCTTGGAGTGTTCTACACTCCTCACCACTGGCCCCTTGCTACCAGTTTCACCGCAGCATCGCAATTATTTGCCTGTTCCCCTGTAAAATCTTCAAGTTAAGGGGAATTTTGTCCAATTTCAGGAGAGCTACAGAGCGAATGACGGTAGTCAAGGTAATGATGGCAGTTGAGGGAACGACGGTAGTCGAGGGAATGACGGTAGTCGAGGGAATGACGATGAACGACGGTAGTCGAGGGTACTAAGGTAGTCGAGGGTACTACGGTAGTCGAGGGATCGACGGCAGTCGAGGGAACGACGGTAGTCGAGGGTACTAAGGTAGTCGAGAGAATGACGGTAGTCGAGGTAACGACGGTAGTCGAGGGTACGACGGTAGTCGAGGGAACGACGGTAGTCGAGGGTACGAAGGTAGTCGAGAGAATGACGGTAGTCGTGGAAACGACGGTAGGCGAGGGTACGTCGATAGTCGAGGGAACGACGGCAGTCGAAAGAATGACGGTAGTCCAGGGATCTTTGGAGCCAGCATAGCTTTATTTCTCAGCCTTTTCACGCTGCCGGATTTGCTGAGGAGGTGTGCCTCTTATGGATCAATGGAGACTATCAGACGACTAATTGACAACTAATTGACAACTAATTGACGACTAATTGACGATTAATTGACGATTAATTGACAACTAATTGACAACTAATTGACAACTAATTGACAACTAATTGACGACTAATTGACGATTAATTGACGATTAATTGACAACTAATTGACAACTAATTGACAACTAATTGACGACTAATTGACGATTAACTGACGATTAATTGACAACTAATTGACAACTAATTGACAACTAATTGACGACTAATTGACAACCAATTGACGCCTACTTGACAACTAATTGACGACTAATTGACGATTAACTGACGATTAATTGACAACTAATTGACAACTAATTGACAACTAATTGACGACTAATTGACGATTAATTGACGACTAATTGACAACCAATTGACGCCTAATTGACAACCAATTGACGACTAATTGACGCCTAATTGACAACTAATTGACGACTAATTGACGCCTAATTGACAACTAATTGACGACTAATTGACGCCTAATTGACAACTAATTGACGACTAATTGACGATTAATTGACAACTAATTGACAACCAATTGATGCCTAATTGACAACTAATTGACGACTAATTGACGCCTAATTGACAACTAATTGACGACTAATTGACGCCTAATTGACAACTAATTGACAACCAATTGACGCCTAATTGACAACTAATTGACAACCAATTGACGCCTAATTGACAACTAATTGACAACCAATTGACGCCTAATTGACAACCAATTGACAACCAATTGACGCCTAATTGACAACTAATTGACAACCAATTGACGCCTAATTGACAACTAATTGACAACTAATTGACGCCTAATTGACAACTAATTGACAACCAATTGACGCCTAATTGACAACTAATTGACAACTAATTGACGCCTAATTGACAACTAATTGACAACCAATTGACGCCTAATTGACAACTAATTGACAACCAATTGACGCCTAATTGACAACCAATTGACGACTAATTGACGCCTAATTGACAACTAATTGACGACTAATTGACGCCTAATTGACAACTAATTGACGACTAATTGACGCCTAATTGACAACTAATTGACGACTAATTGACGATTAATTGACAACTAATTGACAACCAATTGACGCCTAATTGACAACTAATTGACGACTAATTGACGATTAATTGACAACTAATTGACAACCAATTGACGCCTAATTGACAACTAATTGACGACTAATTGACGATTAATTGACAAATAATTGACAACTAATTGACAACTAATTGACGCCTAATTGACAACTAATTGACGATTAATTGACAACTAATTGACAACTAATTGACAACTAATTGACGCCTAATTGACAACTAATTGACGATTAATTGACAACTAATTGACAACTAATTGACGACTAATTACGTAACTAATTTGTTGAAAATGCAATATGATCGTAATTTCATACTTCCCTAGATGTACCTTATTTCCATTCTGGGTACCAGCCTTTGGTGTTGAGAGTATGGTGTTTATACCCATAATTCTTCATGAAATTCGCCAGATTTAAGGTTGACGTGATCAGCACAACTCAAGGTCGACCTAATTATTTGATGGATAAATTACATGAATGCCCATTTTTAGGTATTGCTGGTTCCTCTCAGACCGATGGCGGCACATGGGAGCAGAAATGAAGAAAAACTCTCCATGCTCGTTTCTGTTAAACTTCCGGTGTCTTTAGACTTTAGGCAGTACAATCAGCTAGTCTTGACACAGTACAATCAGCGAGTTTTGACACAGTACAATCAGCGAGTCTTGACAAAGTACAGTCAGCTAGTCTTGACATAGTACAAGTAGCTAGTCTTGACACAGTACAATCAGCTAGTCTTAACACAGTACATTCAGCGATTCTTGACACAGTACAATCAGCTAGTCTTGACATAGTACAATCAGCTAGTCTTGGCACAGTACAATCAGCGATTATTGACACGGTACAATCAGCTAGTCTTGAAACAGTACAGGCAGTTAGTCTTGACACAGTACAATCAACTAGTCTTGACACATTACACGCAGCTAGAAGTGGCACAGTACAATCAGCTAGTCTTGACACAGTACAATCAGCGAGTTTTGACACAGTACAATCAGCGAGTCTTGACAAAGTACAGTCAGCTAGTCTTGACATAGTACAAGTAGCTAGTCTTGACACAGTACAATCAGCTAGTCTTAACACAGTACATTCAGCGATTCTTGACACAGTACAATCAGCTAGTCTTGACATAGTACAATCAGCTAGTCTTGGCACAGTACAATCAGCGATTATTGACACGGTACAATCAGCTAGTCTTGAAACAGTACAGGCAGTTAGTCTTGACACAGTACAATCAACTAGTCTTGACACATTACACGCAGCTAGAAGTGGCACAGTACAATCAGCTAGTCTTGACACAGTACAATCAGCTAGTCTTGACACAGTAGACGCAGCTAGTCTTGACACAGTACAAGCATAGCTAGTCTTCACACAGTAAAAACAGCTAGTCGTGACACAATACAAACAGCTAGTCTTGACACAGTACAAGCATAGCTAGTCTTGACACAGTACAAGCGCTAGTCTTGACCCAGTACAATCAGCTAGCCTTGACACAGTACAAGCAGCTAGTCTTGACCCAGTACAAACAGCTAGTCTTGACACAGTACAATCAGCTATTATTGACACAGTACAATCAGCTAGTCTTGACACAGTACATGCATAGCTAGTCTTGACACAGTACAGTCAGCTAGTCTTGACACAGTACAAACATAGCTAGTCTTGACACAGTACAATCAGCTAGTCTTGACACAGTACAATCAGCTAGTCTTGACACAGTACAAGCATAGCTAGTCTTGACACAGTACAATCAGCTAGTCTTGACACAGTACAATCAGCTAGTCTTGACACAGTACAATCAGCGAGTCTTGACACAGTACAAACAGCTAGTCTTGACACAGTAAAAGCAGCTAGTCTTGACACAGTACAATCAGCTATTATTGACACAGTACAATCAGCTAGTCTCGACACAGTAAATACAGCTAGTCTTGACACAGTACAATCAGCTATTATTGACACAGTACAATCAGTTAGTCTTGACACAGTACAAACATAGCTAGTCTTGACACAGTACACGCAGCTAGTCTTGACACAGTACAATCAGCTATTATTGACTCAGTACAATCAGCTAGTCTTGACACAGTACAAGCATAGCTAGTCTTGACACAGTACAATCAGCTAGTCTTGACACAGTACAATCAGCTAGTCTTGACACAGTACAATCAGCTAGTCTTGACACAGTACAAACAGCTAGTCTTGACACAGTACAATCAGCTAGTCTTGACACAGTACAAACAGCTAGTCTTGACACAGTACACGCAGCTAGTCTTGACACAGTAAAAGCAGCTAGTCTTGACACAGTACAATCAGCTAGTCTTGACACAGTACAATCAGCTATTATCGACACAGTACAATCAGCTAGTCTTGATACAGTACAAGCATAGCTAGTCTTGACACAGTACAGTCAGCTAATCTTGACACAGTACAAACATAGCTAGTCTTGACACAGTACAATCAGCTAGTCTTGACACAGTACAAACAGCTAGTCTTGACACGGTACAATCAGCTAGTTTTAACACAAGTCCCTCATATGGGAGAACAGTTACATATCAGAAAGGAAGTCAATAATGCTATAGTTCCCTCTCTTGTTAGTGTTCTTTTCTGTGTTTCTCTAGCTAAATAGATCTCTTTTTCCTTGTGCATGCTGCTTCCCCTTTGAGGATTTGCTTTGCGATTTCTTGTTATCTCTTCTCATAATTGTAACTGTTGTATGCATTCAATAATAGCTAGTTAGACCGGATTGTGTATTCTCATGACGTAGCTAAATCCATTTATTTTCTCAATTTTTTTTTCTTTTTGATACCAGAAATGATCCAACATAAATTTCTAATAACATAATTTTTTTAGTCTTTGTGTATTAATGACATTAATGGCTTTTCTCAAGCAATTTATTTCATATTTCTGTATGTGTTACAGATAAAGGTCATGTTTAATATTGATAACAGTGTGTTTTCGGAAATATACAATTTGTCATTCGTTGCTACGATATTATTTTCATGTTTGAGTAGTGGGGGCAGCTGGTAAAGTACTTAGGTGGGTTTCTGCCCCAAATTTGATCCCTCTTCCCTACACCCTTTACGCATCTTGAAATCTGTGATATTTTTAAACTTGGTACCAATGATATCAATGTTAAGTGTAACAGGTGATCTACGTATCTTCAGAATTTTTGCCGTGTCGGTGCTGTTGTTCATGCTGCATCTCTAACATGCATAACGGAATGTAGTTGTGTCTTTCAAATTTGTCCTCACTTTTATCATCTGCAAAATATATTTATTTTATTGAGCGTTGTTCTGAGTCCGCATTATTACTGATTGTATTGAGTTGATATCATCATGTGCTATACCGACTAACGTAGGAGATTATCTCCTTCCACAATTCTCTGTTCACAGTGCATTGTACCAATTATGTTGTTTAAAAGTTACCATACAACAGCACCATGCTATTTAATATCTTTGCTCTTTGTCGCACGCAATATCTTTTTCCATGTTTTATCCAGTTGTAACCAAATACTGAGTTACACCATATTTATATGATAATAAAATAATGGTTTATTTGATGTTACAAATAATTTATTAACATACCCAAAATGTAAACCAAATTACAAGAAGAAAAGACAACTATTTATACAGTCGAACACACCAATGTGGCTGTGATAGAAGAGAATAGCAATCTACTTTGGGAGCGCAGAGGTTAATCGTTAATACGAGAACAAGGTTAAGGTAAAAGCAATTAGTAAAAGTAATTAGTAAAAGTAATTAGTAAAAGTAATAAGTAAAAGTAATTAGTAAAAGTAATTAGTAAAAGCAATTAGTAAAAGTAATTAGTAAAAGCAATTAGTAAAAGTAATTTAAAAAAGCAATTCTATCTATTGTCCTTTCGAGCCGAAGACGGCACATAGGGCAGAACCACAATCTCAAAAACAGAAACCTTGCGTGCTAAAATGGCACATATTGCAGAGATCACTGCTTCTAAAATCTATGGCTCTGTATCCATAACAATACCTCTTACAATGACAGCTTGTCAAGCCATCGATCAACCTCCTTGGTCACCTCTTACGACATGCTCAGAAGGTCACAGTGTCACTATTCTTTACTCATTATAAGGCCTCGGTAACAGGGGAAAAAAGCAATTAGTAAAAGCAATTAGTAAAAGCATTTAGTAAAAGCAATTAGTAAAAGCAATTCCTTCGTGGCACGCACACACACACAAATGACTTATAAATGATAAAAAGAAACAATACATTTTAGAGTAAGATTTCATAAAAGATCAATAATTTATCATTTATTGCGATAAGATTTTAAATAAAAATAAATCTTTTATCATTTAACTGGTTACGACTCAATCAAAGATACATTATTATTTCATTTAAACTGACAATGTATGAATCTATTCACATAAGAAAAGACACATATATTTATACATTCAATATAGGCTCATGCAGTACACAAAGAAACAGAACCACAAAAGTGTGTACATCAATAATACCAGTAGACACAGCACTAGCAGTGGAAACAATGCACAGAAACAAATCATCAGGGCTAATTTAACAAGAAAACAGAATTCTACAAATATTGATTATTTTTTATTGCTTTCTTTAAGTCCCTTTCTCTAACAATATTCCTTTATGACTCCTTTTCAATAGAAGCTGCAGTTAGTAAATTGATTGTGCTTGATCTCGATCATCGTCTTCTAAGTTCATCCACCTTCCACAGCCTGATGTGGTTTTTTTTTTTTCCTGAGGAAGACAAACAGCACTGACCATTTTAACAAAATACTGACAATTTTAACAAAATACTGACAATTTTAACAAAATACTGACCATTATAACAAAATACTGACAATTTTAACAAAATACTGACCTTACTAACAAAATACTGACAATTTTAACAAAATACTGACCTTACTAACAAAATACTGACAATTTTAACACAATACTGACCATTATAACAAAATACTGACAATTTTAACAAAATACTGACCTTACTAACAAAATACTGACAATTTTAACAAAATACTGACCATTATAACAAAATACTGACAATTTTAACAAAATACTGACCTTACTAACAAAATACTGACAATTTTAACAAAATACTGACCATTATAACAAAATAGGGAGCCGCGATAGCTCAGTGATTAGTGAACTGGACTACAAAGGACAAGAGGTAGGGTTCGATCCCAACCGACGGCTTCCTGTTCACCCAGACTTTAATGGGTACCGGATTTTTTTCTGGGAAAGTAAAGCGGCGTGGGCGTAATACCGACCACATTACCCAAAAAATCATGTGCTGAAGGTCCGTGAAATGTATGGTCACTAGCACCATATTCCCTATACGCCACTTGCCGTGACGGGGGCTCTTTACTTTTACTACTGCACCTTCATCAGTCACCGCTCCGTTGACCAGTAAACAATAATAAATAGACTTCAATATATTTTAGTTGCCAAGCTCCCATCACAGACGTCATCAAAGCAAGACAAAACACAGGAAGTGATAAAATGAGTTGACGTAAATTGTTACTGATATTAAGATCAATAGTAAGCGAATAGTTGGGGGAATGAGTAGAAGTCACCTAATAGTCCAATTCTCCCGCCTCTTATTCCTTTTCTTTCGCATTTTTTTCTGTTTTATTTACACTACCTATTTGTTATTTCTCTTCTTCTTTTTTTCACAGCCCCTTTCTATCTTCTTTCTCTTATCTTCGTCTTGTCCTTTTGTTTCATTCATTTACGCCATCACTTTATTATTATTATTATTATTCTTTTTCTATCTCATCTCTCCCTCTTTTCTCTTTTTCTTCGTCTTCCATCTTGTCTTCCCCTCCTGTCTCTTCTTCTTTTTCTTCGTATTCCTCTATTTCTTTCTTTGCCGTGTTCTACTTTCTTCTCTTCTTCTATACAATCCTCCTCTTTTCAGTTATCCTCACCTTCTTCTTCCACTATTTTTTTCTCTCTCCTTTTCTTGGTCTTTTCCCTCCTCCTACTTACTTCATTTTCTTCTTTTTTCGCTTCCTCTTCTTTCTCTTCATCGTTCCATCTTCTTCTTTAACTTTTGGTTTTAGGCCGCAGTATGAAGATCGGACAGACTATTTCATTTGCAATGATCAAAGCAAGTATTCGCAAGAAATTCACTTGTAATTTTCCGAGACACAATATTCTATCTTTTTATTCCTCTTTCTTTCTTTATCTCTCTCTCTCTCTCTCTCTCTCTCTCTCTCTCTCTCTTCAATTTCAAATACACCTGCTATTACTTCTATTTTTCTCCGCATCCTTAGCAACTGTTGTCAGATCAGACAATCTGGCAACTGCGATTAAAATAGAAACACGATTAGCTTTAATTTGTAATAGACACTAGACGTTCGTGAGTTATTATTTCTTTGGCTCGAAGCTTCAGCAACTGCCTGGTAGTCCATGATAATTATGCCATTGAAATAGAGCTCTTTTATAGTCCGTTCAGATTCGTTTGCCGAGATGTTATGATTTATAATTCAAAAAGTTCTTGATGATTTCACATGATTTTTGGCATACGGTGTTAAAATGTCCATGTCACGAGAACATATGTGTTACTCGATGTCTAGCTATAACGGTTTTCTTAAAGCGGCGAATTCCTTTGATCTTTGCCCATGTAACTATTATTTTGACCCTAATCAAAATGTTTTACAGTAATCTAGTGCAACGATGACCCATAGGCGTGTCCATAAAATTGTACTTGGTGGCAAGTATACAAATTTTAAATTATATATAGAACTTTTGTTCGTAGAGTCAATTTGATATAGTTCCATGCTCTTGGTGTGAGTTTCCCAAATGTTGTCGCTGCCTTTCAAATACGTACATTTAGTTCCTCATCTAAGGAAAGTGTGGCTGTAATAGTGGATCCAAGATAGCTGAACTTCTGTACTGACTCAAGCAGGCTTCCATTCAAAGTAATGGTTGTTGGTTTGCTTATAACATATTTTTGATTGCTTGGGTGGTCTTGAACAATAAACTGTTTAACAAATCAACTAGGAAATATTGCAAATCAAACTATTTATCTGTAGACTTAATCATAGTAATGATCATTCAGAATAAAGACGAGTCAAATAGGTCGATTACTGCTTTCGGCTGAACAAACAATAAACCATCCTTTTTCCAATATTCCTCTTCTTGTCGTAACACATGATCCTCACATTTTACCCAGTAGTCTTTATTTATATTTGATAGAGCCTGATTTGTAAGTGTCTCAACATCGCATAATTTGAAAGTTTTATTTGTATATGCTACGTGTCCTTTAACTTTTGCCCAAACTAGTTCTATAGGATTTAAGTGTGCATGATATGGAGGTAGTCTCAAACATCTATGGCCATGTTCTTGAATTAACTTGTCTATTTTAAATATCTTTGTACGTTGTGTCTGTTTTACAAGGCTAAGCAATTCGGGTTTCAAGTAGCTGTCGTTAACTTGTATGTGTTCTTTTATGAGCCACGTTTTGATTGCATCTTTTGTACTTGATGATGTTGGGATTCTATCTTCTACGTTAACTACGTTATGGTATGAAGCATTGTCCATTATCAGACAAGAAGGTCGATCTAATATTGGAAGGATACTTTTCTCGATCCAGTCTTTAAATATGTGCCCATTCATTTCGGAGTGGTAGTCTCTATTGTCTATGGATTTTGAAATGAAAACGAGATGAGCATTCTGCAACAACCCATTATGTCTGCTACCTGCATGTGCAACTATCAAACGTTGCCCTTTACTGCTTGGTACTGATCTTTTAATACTTCCATCTGCTAACTGCCATTCCTTTTCATTTGTATGATGAGCGTTGATCCAAGTTTCATCTAAATAAACAATATCATAATCATTTTCGCGCATTTCCTTCACTTCACGTAAATACTTGCTTCAAAGAGCTACTAGATGTGGCTTCTCACAAATAATGTTTTTTCCACCAGCATACTTTCTAAAGGTGAAGCCTGCACTTCTTAATATTTTCCATAATTAAGTTTTTGATATTTCAATGTCGTTGTTAGTTTTCAGCCAAAGCTTCAACTTTCTAAGTGTCACTTCTTCGTTTATATCAAACATTCGACAGATTTCTCTTTTTACTAGGTCCTTATCAAAACTGTCTAACGTTTCTTTCCTTCCTTGCTTTCTTGCATTTGTTGGCAATAAATATCCGCTTCCTTTAACTATTCGATCAAATGAACGTTTACACAAACCTAAAATATGCATTGTTCTCTTCTCAGGGTTTGATAAAGAACAATAAAGATGTCCCTTTTTAAGCTCTCTGCAGAAGTATTGATAAATCTTTATAGCAATGTTATGCTCAGTAAAATATTTTGCCTTTATATTCATTCTCACATAGACTTGCAGAAGATAATATGGATAGTGCCGCCTCCTTTCTGTAAATATTGAGATTTGCCTCTGAATTATGACTCGAACTCGAGTCTACGGCCGTGATTTTGACGTCACATAATTTCCGGTTTCGGCTAAAATGTCATTTTGTGCTAAACGGGAAATTTCATATGTAACATTTCTTTATAAAAATTTATAGTGGAAACATAACTATTTTAGGACGGTGCGCATTCAGCCGTGAAGGTCATGCCTATATGTTAAAGAATCAGCTGTGAGATGTAAGCATCTACATAATCCCGCCGGTGTTTATAATATTGATTAACTTTTTTTAAATATAGGTTAAATAAGGCATCTTTGAAACTGGATCACATTTCTTTGATAAAAAAATATTTTTATAGCGACATTAGTATTCTAAACCTAACTTCAAAAGATCAATGCAAATGAACAATAAGTTTTTGAAAAAAATAAATTAATGTCTAGGCAAACGAATCTGAACGGACTATAGTATAATTCGCAGTCTGTTTAGGATTATCTCTTCGCTTTCTTTTTTCCATTCTTAAACAACAGTCTTAGGGTGCGTGTTGAGCAGCTTCTTGGTTTTGTTTATTATCTAATTATCAAAGGCTCCCAAACTTGAGGTTTTCCAAATGCGAGTTGTAAGGGACATTACTGATGTAAACGGATCGTGTACAGCGGTACTTGTTTAAACTGAATAAAAGAGGAATGTTTGGGATTTTTAGGCAAAAGGAGAAAAGAGGACGAAGAATATGAAGAAGGGCAGCAAGAGAAGAAGTAGAAAAAATAAGACGAGAAAAGAAAAGAATAAGAAATGACAGGCAGAAGAAGAAGCGGAGAAACAGCATAAAAAAAAGGGACAGGACACAGTTTCTCGTCAACTCTGGGACATTTGCGGAAGAAAAACAGAGATGGGCATTGATAATTTCACTCATTCACGGCCGTCGACTATTCAAGGACATTATAAATGTACATATATGTATTAGTGTCATATTTTATATTTATACCAGTTAACAATGATAACTTTTCTCATGTTTTCCCATATGTATGCGGTTACTGTTGCTTCACGTCAGTTTATTGACATTATTTTCAGATATCGCTAAATCAACAGCCAAATCCTAAGCCAAAGTAAGGCACGAAGATAGTCGTCACCTTGTACATATTTGAAACAATAGTACAAGATGGATCCAGTCATTACTTTGGCTTTTCTGACATCGATTGTCGGTTTGTCTCTGGCAGCAGTAAGTACCAATGGATTCCGTATTTCAAATTCATATTTTTGTTAGAATGATAATGCTTATATTTAATTATTATCATGTAGTGACAAACAATAGATTATTTTATGTTTATGTCTATATATGTATTTGTCTATATATTCATTTCGCTCAATGCATTTATTTCACCATCTAATCAGTTGTCGATACAGTAGTAGTAGCTTCCGTAAGTCATAGTTGACTGTGGATTTTGTAGTGTAGTATTTGTTTTTTTCTTTTGTTTCGACGTGTATACTCTTTTTCTATGAATGTCCGCTTCTTGTTTGCGTTGAAGATTTAGAGTGAGTTTCCAAAGATTGCGGTCTGCAGCTATGTCTTCCGAAGCCGCAGGGTTTATGTTCAGAGTCTTCATGTCACGTTTACACACGTCTACAAATCGAAGTTTTGGGTGCCCCATAGTTCTTTTGCCGATTACTAGTTGTCCATAGAGTATATATTTTGATATTTATTTTAGCCTTTGTTGCTGCATGATTTCTCAAACATTATTTCATCATACTTGGTTTTCCTTCATTCTTCAGGACAGAGTGTCGACTTGTTGTAAATATGTTGTGTTAGAGGTGGCTGACTAGATTTCATGATCTTGAAACAACCAAAGTAATTTTATGTTCGGTCTTTCTCTGTGTTTGTTGCAGTACGTGCTTTCATCAGTTATTCTGGGGTCACCATTTATGTATGTATTTTCTTAAAAAAAAAAAAAAAAAGTAGTGTATCCCCGTCACGCCAAGTGGCGTATAGGGAAATATGGTGTTAGTGACCCTATATTTTACAGATATAGCTTCAGCACATGATTTTTGGGGTAATGTGGTCGGTATTACGCCCAGGCTGCTTTACTTTCCCAGAAAAAAATCCGGTACCCATTTAAATGTATTTTCTTGGGTTGGCATTAATTCACACACGTACAAAAATAACATACAAAAACACACACATGATTATGGACTCTGTACTGATCATTGGAATAAATAATAATCTATTCATTTGTATTTTCCCTAATATAATTATATATATATATATATATATATATATAGGGCTTGTGCGAGAGTAATACTAAAACGCCTGTGTATATATATATATATATATATATATATACACACACACATGCATACCTACATAAAGAGAGAGAGATGGTATAAATAAAAAAGAAAAACATTGTAACAACGTCAAAACATTATTATATCAATCAAACAAAGATTTTATAGCTTGGACATCTTATCAGAATAGTATCAAAATCCGCCTGACGCACGAGCATATTGGATGAAAATGTTAAGCCGAAAGAGCGACAGAAGACATGGTATATAAACAAAACAGTCACTAATAAATATAAGGGGACGAGAACCCAGGCTACACAATTGGGTGATGAACACGAAGCTATAGGATACCTTCTCTTGTCAACACCTCACAACACACGCATTAAGTCCCCCCAACCAACAACCCCCACCCCTAAAAGAAAAATAATGTCTGCATTTGTTACGAGCTTATTTCTATTTTCTTTTAAAAATGGACGCAACTCTCTTACAATAAAACACGACAATCGTAAACAACAAAGCCTGGGAAGTTATGACGTACTTATATTTAAGTTATCGTTCTCAGCGACTATAACATGACAATATAAACTTGCGACTATAGTCTAGATTTGAAATATTTAACAAATATATCTCACTGTTGAAATACTTAACAAATATATCTCACTGTTGAAACATTTCACGCGTTCCGGATCGTAATTGCTGAAGTAAAGCTCTGTGTATATTGTATATTGTATATTATATATTCTTTTTTTCCTTTATTAAGTAAAAACGAGTATAATTGTTTATTTTACACCATTTTTATCCGCTTATTCATTTATCTGTATCTCATGTAAGAGAATCACAAAATGTTGACTAATTTGGTAAGTGAAGAATTATGTTTTCAGATCGCTGATTCACGGCCAACTTTAGGTCTACTAAGGCCTGGGGGGGGGGGGGGGGGGGCGCTGAAAAGGATAACACAACGCTTGGAATGTTTTTAGCATTGCGAGCAGGGGAGGAAGCTGTGGTTAAATGATGTCAGCCGTCCAATGCTCTCATAAATGAGTCGTCACAAGTTATGGGTGGTTACAAGAAAACTCTCTCAGCCAGCAGGCCTTAGTAAATGTTTCGTTGTCTGTGGCTGATTCCTCTTTATATTTCTTTTCCTAGTCCAATATACCACCTCCTCCAGCCTTAACACTTAAGGTCATAAATGTGAACATTCAAGAAGCAGAGGACAAACGAATCAACATGTATCCTTCTGGTCCACTCGTGGGTTGCACTGATGACGACATGACAAGGGCGTATGTCCAGTCCACTACGCCTACATCTCCATGCGGGGGCAAATGTTTTAATCTCTTGCCGTGTTCTGCTTCTTCTCCAGGAGCCAACGCTTCAGGTAATAGAGCTTCACTATTTCCTTGCTGATAAACTTAAAAACATTACATATATGTAGACACATATTTCATTTATCTACTAGTTAGTTTAGTTAGTTGTTTAGTTAGTCACTTAGTTTTAGCTAGTTAGTTATTTAGATAGATACTCAGTTAATTAGTTATTTTGTTAGCTATTTAGTTAGTTGGTTATTTAGATAGATACTCAGTTAATTAGTTATTTAGTTAGCTATTTGGGTAGTTAGTTATTTAATTAGCTATTTACTTAGTTAATTACTTAGTTTAGTTAGTTAGTTAGTTAGTTAGTTAGTTAGTTAATTAGTTAGTTCATAGTTAGTTAGTTAGTTAATTAGTTAGTTAGTTAGTTAGTTAGTTAGTTAGTTAGTTAGTTAGTTAGTTAGTTAGTTAGTTAGTTAGTTAGTTAATTAGTTAGTTAGTTAGTTAGTTGTTTAGTTGATTGATTAGTTGGTTGGTTGTTGGTTGTTTGGTTAATTGGTTGGTTGGTTGTTGGTTGTTGGTTGATTGATTAGATTGTTAGTTTGTTACTTGGCTGGTTGGTTGTTGGTTGGTTGATTAGCTTGTTAGTTGGCTGGTTGGATATTGGTTGACTGGTTGGTTGATTGATTAGTTGGTTTATTGATTGGCTGTTGCTTGGTTGATTGATTAGTTGATCGGTTGGTTGTTTGTTGGTTAGTTGTTGGTTGGTTGATTTTTTGGTTGGCTGGTTGGTTGGTTGATTTGTTGGTTTATTTGCTGTTGGTTGTTTTTTGGTTGGTTGGTTGATTGGTTGTTGGTTGGTTGATTTGTTGGTTTATTGGCTGTTGCTTGTTTTTTTGGTTGGTTGGTTGATTGGTTGTTGGTTGGTTGGTTAGTCCATCGTCGGATTATCCTCATCGAATAACTGTCCTTATCAAGTGCTCTGATCCTGCTCCCGCAGCGTTAAACGATCAACTGGTTCACAAGACAACCTCCATTTTCCTCGTAGCTCCCCTGGCTGTATACAACATCACTCTGACTGTAGACAACATCCTTCTGAATGTAGACAACATCCCTCTGACTGTAGACAACATCCCTCTGACTGTAGACAACATCCCTCTGACTGTAGACAACATCCCTCTGACTGTAGACAACATCCCCCTGACTGTAGATAACATCCCTCTGACTGTAGACAACATATCCCTGACTGTAGACAACATCCCCTGACTGTAGACAACATCCCCCTAACTGTAGACAACATCCCCCTGACTGCTGACAACATCCCCCTGAGTGTAGACAACATCTCCCTGACTGTAGACAACATCCCTCTGACTGTAGACAACATCCCTCTGACTGTAGACAACATCCCTCTGACTGTAGACAACATCCCCCTGACTGTAGACAACATCTCCCTAACTGTAGACAACATCCCCCTGACTGTAGACAACATCTCCCTGACTGTAGACAACATCCCTCTGACTGTAGACAACATCCCTCTGTTTGTAAACAACATCCCCCTGACTGTAGACAACACCCCCCTGACTGTAGACAACATCTCCCTAACTGTAGACAACATCCCCTGACTGTAGACAACATCTCCCAGACTGTAGACAACATCCCTCTGACTGTAGACAACATCCCTCTGTTTGTAGACAACATCCCCCTGGCTGTAGACAACATCCCTCTGTTTGTAGACAACATCTCCCTGACTGTATACAACATCCCTCTATTTGTAGACAACATCTCCCTGACTGTAGACAACATCCCTCTGTTTGTAGACAACATCCCCCTGACTGTAGACAACATCCCTCTTGACTGACGTGACGATCCGGGAGTCGCACCAAGGCCGCAGATTCGAGATCAGCTTCGAAATTTCTATCACATCGCCATGTTTCATGCGCACGACTCTTCTTATTCATTTCTTTCTCTTCCTCTTTCTCTCCTCGTCTTTCTTCCTCTTCTTCGTTTCTCCTCCTCCTTTCTCTCTTTCATTGTCATCTTCTTCATCTATGTCTTCTTATCTCCCTCTTCTTCACCTCTTCTTTTCCTCCCCGTCATAATGTTTCATTTTTTTTTCTCCATCTCTTCTTGATTATCACATTCTCTTCTTCCTCTTTTACCCATTCTCGTCTTCTTTCCCTCCTTTTTTCTTCCTCTTCTTCTTCGTCTTTTTCTCCCTCTTGTACTTCTTTTCTCCTCTTTTTCACTTTGTCCTCAAATACAATAAAATAACCGGTTATATTATTTAACAAGCCATTTTAACCTCTTTTAAAGACACCAGGTCACATCCAAATCTAATACTATGATATTTTTTTCCCCATTTTCTTTTGTAAAGAATACTGTCTCTTCTTTGAGGCCAGTCAAGGAAAACTACGCTACAGCAGTGCTCAAATGTACAGAATGAGGGTCTGCTGTACTGATGACGTAGAAACTGAAACTTGTGAACCTTTGACGGTGACTGTTATATCCAACACACCGCCAGTATTCACTTCACCGACTCTAAATGGTAAGTTAATGGGTAATAAATACATCATCATTGGGTAGCAGTCTCCGCATCGAAGGTTGTCTACCATGGAGTGCCATTCCGCTCAGTCTCTTGCTTTGATCGTCCAGGTTTTTATAGGCTGACTTGTCTATCTTTTGATGTTATTCGTCCATGTTAGTCTTGGTCTGACTCTACTTCTTTTACCTTTTATTTTCCCTTCCAATGTTTACATTTAGTAGACTTGTGTGTCTTTTCACATGACCCAAAAATCTCATTTGTCTTGTTTGAATTGTATTTAGTAGTTCTCTTTCATTGTTAGTTGTTTTAAGACTTCATTGGTTTTTCTTCTTTCCATCAAATTCTTCTATAAATCCACATTTCAAAGGCTTCGATTTTCTGTTCGGTTTTTTTTTTTTTTGTAATGTCTATGTTTCTGCGCCATACCGGAATGTTGAGAAGACATAACATTTTGCAAATTAGTGTTATTTGTTTTTAATGTTAGTATATTTTTCATGACATTAAAATTACTTTTTGCCATTCCTATTCTTTTGTTTATTTCAGTTTTACATCTTCCATCACTGGTTATAGTATGTCCAAGGTAGTTGTAGCTCTGAACTGTCTCCAGGTCTATTCCTTCAACTTTGATATCCACTTGTGGGTTTTGAGTATTATCTTTGTTTATATTCAGTTTTAGTCTTTTCGATATACATATCTAATTCATATTGTTTGCTTGTCATGTTTATTTCATTAAGTAATTGTTGTAGATCTTTAGGATTATCTGCTAGTAATACAGTATCATCAGCATGTATTAGGATATTTATTATATTTTCATTAATGATCAGGCTTGGCATCTCTGTGATGTTTTAAAAAATTTGCTCAGTGTATAGATTCAACAAGCTTGGTAACAGGATACATCCCTGTCTTACTCCTCTTTGTATGCCAATAAAAGATACTAAATAGACACCGGCATATAGTTAGCAGAGCATGCCTTCATGTGGGAAACAACAGGTAAGAGGAAAAGAGGAAGACACAGAGAGACACTGAGAAAAACATTGATGAGAGAGGCAAGAGCAGCAGGAATCGGCTCCATCATTGAGATAGAGCTGCTTGCACAGAACAGAGACAAATGGCGAAATTTGATAAAAGATTTTTAAAATAATTGAAAACTGCTAGAATAAAAATTTAGATAAGAGAAGGAGTATCTTGGTCACGCCCTATGGGCCGACTACGGCTTGAAAGGACGATAGATAGATAGATAGACAGACAGACAGACAGACAGACGGACAGACAGACAGACAGACAGACAGACAGACAGACAGACAGATAGACAGACTGACAGACTGACAGACTTGCAGACTGACAGAAAGACAGACAGACAGATAGTTACAAGAAATACCAATAGACAATCTACATGTCATGCGCAGGCAGAAAATGATGTAGAATTTCAAAACATTTCTTCATTTTCAGCGATCAGCTACTGTTTTGCGTTTAGACTTTCATACCAGCATGGGTCATGTACAAGTCGGTCTTAACCGGTCCCCTATAGCTTGTCGTGTAGGGTGGTTTCTGTTGGCCATGTTTGTGTTCTTAGTGTGTTGGAGTGCTGCAGTCATGTAGTGTATGCTCTGGAGTTTGTCTGGATGCTCCTCAGTAGCATGTTTCATAGTTACTGAATGCTATCTTGTGCAGATGTGCTCTGAGGCCACAATGACTTGGCCTGATCCTGAATATCTTGGTCTGTTCATGTCATTGTTTAAGCTGTCATGTACTGGCTCATAGTTTCCATAAAACTCTCACCATTCTGTTTTCCTAGTTGCTTCGTGATTGTCTTTACTTCTTTAAGGCTTTGAGGTTGGTTGGATTGTTAATAGCTTGGTGTCATGGCATGGAAAACAGTCAACAACAGAAATGATACGATGCACTGTAGATGGAAGATTATGGAAGGACATGATCACCTACGCCAACCGGTATGGCTCATGATGATGTTGATGGATTGTTAAAGGTTCCCATCTGCTTTTGCGAGTTCATCTGCCTTCTCGTTTCTTGACATGTTAGACTGTGTTAGTATCCACTGTATGATTTTTTCTGTCTTTTCTGACAACAAACATATGTTGTTCTTTATACTTAGTCTGTCATGTTTTAGGCTTGTCATGTCTTGTATGACTGACATCACTAAGAATGACAATTTTTATTCTTAGTGGACACAGCAAAAATTGCAATAAAACAAGTGTACTCCACATCCAACTAATCTGGTACTGAAATCAATCAATCAAATTCTATTAGACCCCGTATATGAGTATAGACTTACAGGCAATGTGTTTCCATCCATCCCTATTCTTAGACATGTATCTACTTTTCTCCAGTCTATACTTTCTGTGATTTCTATGACTTCTCTTCTTCCCGTATTGCCAGGCCTTCTTGACTTTCTCTTTCCCTGTGGGTTCCATGCTTGCTTGCTTGCGTTCGCCGGATGACTAAAGAAGTAAACCTCTTTGTTATCTGCCCTTTAAAAGGACGTTAAGTGAGCGTGTCCGCATTGTGTTGTGGTTTGCAGTATAACTATGATATTTGCGCCTTTCGGCCCAACACATCCGACTTCAGCACATGTGGGTTCTATGACTGTACCTGTCATCCTATGCTGGCATCCTGTTTTCTTTTTTGTCGATAATGCAAATATAATAATAAATAAATAAATATTTAAAGTGATGCAGCTCCTCAACTTCGACTGACACTGTTTCAATTTCTAGATGTTTTGTCGGTTGTAACATGAGCTACACGTTGTTACACTTCATTATCCTTATTTCATCAATGTAAAAAAATATTGGATCTGGTACTCGATATAAGCAATACATTTATGAGAACTTCATATTTAATTTAAACAACAGAATAGCATAAACTTATTCGAAACATTATAGCACATATACTTGTAAGTGACAAGTGATTTTAAAATATCAACAGTAATCAAGAGAAAAAGGCTGTTGGTCATGTGATGAGCAGAAACACCAAGTGATGTAGATAATAAAAGAAAAAGAGGTCAATCTAGATATGAACACTAAAAATAACACTACAGTGAGAGGCAACAACAGCAGGTATCAGCTTCTTCGCTGAGATTGAGCAACTCGACCAGAACAGATGTGTGTAAAAAAAGAAAAAAGAGCCCCCCCCCCCCGGTCACGCCAAGTGGCGTATAAGGAATATGGTGTTAGTGACCATAAATTTTACAGCACATTATTTTTGGGGTAATGTGGTCGGTATCACGCCCGTGCCGCTTTACTTTCCCAGAAAAAAATCCGGTACCCATTTAAGGCTGGGTGAACCCGGAAGCCGTCGGTTGGGATCGAACCCTACCCCTTGTCCTTTGTAGTCCAGTTCACTAACCACTGAGCTATCGCGGCTCCCAGATCGTATCACAGGTAAACAAAAATCGAAAAAGGATAGAGCAAGCAATCAGAGTACATGATTGATGATTGTTTTTGAGGAGACAGAAAACGAAAGGGTCTTGATGATCTGGCTTGTTTTCCACAAGGAACTTTAAAACAGTGAGAAGGGGATGTAGACAGAAGGAGATGGGAAAATAAAATCACAGAGTAAACACTTCGCAGAGTCGCAAAAAATGACTGAAGATAAAGATTTATGGAGAAGGTTGTCTGTCAGTTGTGCCCCAACAACCCTCAGGATTATGGGAGTTAGAGATGGTGGTGGAGGAGGATGAGGAGAAGAAGAAGAAGAAGAAGAAGAAGAAGAAGAAGAAGAAGAAGAAGAAGAAGAAGAAGAAGAAGAAATAAACATTCGAAGTTTCTACATGACTACATAATACATTATAAACAAAAAATAAAACCGTCACAACAAATATTAGAGTAGTTTGCACTTACGTACATACATATTTCATAACAAGTACCAATCAGTAGGAACTGGTCTTTTCAACATTTGTACTTAGTTTGAACAAAAGCAAGTTTGATTTAGATCACATTTAACGCTTACCCATGCCCCTCCCAACCCTGCCTTCTTTCAGTAACAGCTAAAACACTAGCGGGATTAACCGAATGTCCGGTTAATCGAATTTCTACTATATGTTGTTGTTTGTTGTTAGGATCATCATCACGGCGCACCGGACGAATCTATAGGTGCTTCGACACCCCCTCGAGAAAATCCGAGGATAATCCTGGCCCAAGTGCACGAACTCCGTAGCACGGTATGGGATCCAGGATGTGCTTAGGTTTTTACTGTACATTATTATATCCTGGTTGCTTCATGTATTTTTTAATTTGTTTTCATACGCCAGTTCCCGTAACCGTTAACGGGGTATCAACTCCCCCTGGAGGCTCCGTGTACAATGTCCTGGCTACGGACATCGACAATGACCCAATCTACTGCACCATGACAACGAATCCAAGCACACCTTATATTGATATCGGATACGGTAGGTTAAATTTATTGTTATTATTTTTCATAAACAAGGTGCATGGAAGCTGTTTAGTCCTCTCTAGTGCCGCGAATAGATTGTCCAAGTGTCAGGCCCGTACAGAAACGTGCTCAGAAAGAAAGGTTTGATGTACCCTTCTCATCAAAGACGTGTTCTTCCATACTAGGTTGTGTTAAAGTAAAAAAGTAAAGGGCACCATCACTCCAAGTAGCCTATAGGAAATATGGTGTTAGTTATCATAATTTTTACAGACACTCGGCACATGATTTTTGGGGTAATGTGGTGGGTATTACTCCCGTGCCGCTTTACTTTCCTAAACAATTCCGGTACCCATTTATGGCTGGGTGAATCCGGAAACCATCGATCAGAATCGAACCCGACCTTTTGTACATGGTAGTCTAGTTCACTAACCACTGAGCTATCGCGGCTCCCTAAAAAGTGGGCCGGCCCCAGAATAACTGCAATACTGGGTCGACCCGTGACTCTAGCGGAGCATCTCCCCGGGCATCTCGTAGAGATTTAAAAAATCAGTTTAATATTGTGGTGGCCTAATGGGCCACGTATCACCTTATCAAACATTGTGACTGTTTTGCCAGTTTAGTTTGAATATTTGTTTCTTATTGTAGGGAGACTGTGCGAACTATTCTTTTGGTGAAGATAAACTCTCCACCAAGGATTGGGTTCAAGAAAAATCGATTAAATTCATGTAACTTGAAGAGAAGAACAGGGATTTCCTAACCTTAAAGGCTTACCAATGAAAAAACACAAAAGACAAATTCCAAAAAGCAAGAACAGAAGTACAACGGAAATCAAGATGTGCGAACGAGTACTGGTCAAATCTGTGATCTACGATCCAGAAAGCTGCTGAACTTGGTGATTCAAGAACTATGTACAACATTAAGATTGCTCTAGGCCCAAACATCTAAAAAAAAATGCTCCCTTATAAAGACGCAAACGGTGAGTCTATCGGTGATAAAACTAAACAGCTGGAAAGATGGGCCGAACATTACTCAAGTCTATATTCTATAGACAGACCAGCAAGCCCACTCCTAGACCAGCTAGTCCCAAAATACTTAGTGATGACTGAACTGGACAATGAACTAACTAAGAAAGAACTTCATGATGTCATCTACGACCTCTCAAATGGAAAAGCTTCAGGTAACGACAACATCCCAGCCGAAATACTCAAGGAAAACCTTGAAACACTCCTGTCCCACCTCTAGAAACTCCGTATTCAATGCTGTAGCAGTGGAGATGTGCCCCAGGACATGAAAGTTGCCAACATTGTAACGTTAATCCACATTGCTGCACATCTAATTCAGTATTAATTTTATTCTGAATCATTCCCTGTATAACTTTTAGCAACATTTTTGTTACCTGGCTCATTAGGCTTATTGTTCTAAAATACTGCATTCAACTACACAATTCTTTTTAGGCGATGCAATGAAAGTTGATATTTTTAGTTCATTTGGTATATATCCTGTATGGTATATGTCATTGCACATGTCTTTGATCACTTCAATGTCAACATCTTCTAGTGCCTGTATCATCTCTATCTGTATATTGTCAACCCCTGCTGCCTTTCCCTTTTTCATTATTTTTATAGCTTTTTCTACTTCAGATTTTAGGATTTTATAGCTGGATGCACATTTAATAAATGTTTTTTTTTGTCCCTTTTGTCATGAAATAATTCTGTTATATATTCCTGTCATCTATCGATTGTATCTTTGTTGTCTGTTAGCATTCTTCCCTCTTTGAATGCAATACATCTCCTTCCTGCAATAAATAATAAAAATAATAAAATAAATAGAAAGATAATAAGTTAATAACATTATTATTTTATTATTATTTTTTATTTTAATTGTTTTAACATTTTTAATAGGCATCTGTGTGAGTGTTGTATGTTTGTCCCAGATGAAAGCCTATTAAGCCGAAACGTTCTTCTAATTTGTGTCGTCCATTTATTATGTAAAGCTTTAACCATACCATTTTTCCTATATATATATATATATATATATATATATATATATATATATATATATATGTGTGTGTGTGTGTGTGTGTGTATTTCATTATTAGCTTTACTGCAGCTTCGCATTTACATGCATTTCTTTGCTTTGACCCTGTGTTTAAATCCACAATTCTAATTTGTAATTTATACGTTGCTCCTTCAGCCGACTGTCAAATCCGTGCCACCAACGACCTGAAGTTTATGTGCTTGGATTATGTACAGGCATCTGTGATGGCTAACGATCCCTACAATCCGGCCATTGGACCAATGAATATTGCAATGACAATTAAGCGTAAGTCATCACCATTATCGTGTCCCACATTTCATGGCGTTGACGATTATTTTTTACATGCATTAATATGTCAGCATCTCAGTGCTCTAGTTTTTTTTTTTTTTATCTTTCGTTTTAGCCACAATACAGCACTTATACGTTTTGTTACATCATTGCAGAACTTGGGCACTTAATGAATTCATTGCAGAACTTAAGTACTTTGTTTTATCATTGGTGAACTTAGACACTTTGTTAAATCCTTGCAGAACTTAGACACGACAATATCACATAAAAGATGTCAAGTGGCGCAATGATAATTTCTAATTACAAAATGAACATATCTCTAGCCTTTAAAGCTCTGAAAGTTTCACTTCAATGTTTAAAAAAAAAAATTCAGCATCCAACATCCTCCCCTAAAAAAAAAAAAACACGCTTTTCTCAAATCAACGTCAATCCTCCCTCTTCCTCTCCTCCCCTCCAAAAAAAAAAATCATAAAAAAATGTTTTTTCTCAAATCAGCCTATTTTTGCCTAAATTTCACAATTCTTTCTTCCCAGAATTCAGCACCCAACACCTCCACTACCAGGCCCACTAAGCGTTTTATTTTCTTTCTCCAAATTCAACATTCAATAGTTTTTTTAATGTGTTTTTCCCACAAAGCATCCAACATTTCCCCCCCCCACCTTTTCCCCCACGAAATCCGTTTTCTCACTCAGCATCCAACACTCACCCCCCCCCCTTTTTTCCACGCACGAGACTCGTCTTCCCATAAATCCACCTTTAGACACTCTATTCCCCCCCCCCCAATTTATTTGTTGTTGTTTTTTTTTCAGCATCCAACAAGGCCCCCTACTTCACGAACGTTGACACGACGACCTCTGTTGATGAGAATAAGGGAATAGGGGCCCTAGTGTACACCTTCAGTGTTACGGATCCACCCCCTCCACCCCAGCAGCTCAACTTCCGGATGCGGTCCGACAGCGATGCGTGTATGGAACAGTACTACCTTGAAACATCTAAAGCCAGTATGTGTATTGACTTGACAGCATTTTTTTAAATATACCTTTATTGCTGTTTGGCTGTAAGATAAAAAAAAAAAGTAAAGAACCTCGTTACGCCAAGATGGGTATAGGGAATATGGTCTTAGTGGCAATAATTTGTATAGACCTTCACCACATTATTTTTGGAGTAATGTGGTCATTATTGCGCCAGCACAGCTTTACTTTCACTGAAAATAATCCGGTACCCATTTAAGAAACAACCTGGAAGCCGTTGATCTGCGTTAAAATGTCAATGGTCTGAGGGAGTTTAACGAAAAAGTGGCCGGGATTATTATACTTAAAAAGTTCCATAGATGCATTGCTAGATAGGGTGACATAAAAACTCATCTTACTTGTTTCACCGTCTCTTCTCAAACTTTGGCTTCGGTAGCATGTAACCCAAACAGCTGCTCAGAAGGGCTATCCACAGTTTTCCGTCCTTTGCGTCTGGCTTTTCGGTGGTCAGATTGAACAGCGAGACCGCGACAATGGCATATATAACTACCATTTGACAAATAATGACAAGCTGTAGGCAGGGGGATAGTTTCCCAAACACCGACCACAGCATGGTTCGCTCTCTCCCCACTCCCGAGTTTACGGCTCGCAAAACAGTCTCACCAAAAGTTTCCCCTTCTTCTTCTTCTTCTCTCATTTCTAGTTATTGTATCTGACAATGTCCTTGGTCGGCTGAATCTGTTGAATGAGGAATCGTATCCAAACCACTTGACTAAACTCTCTTTTCGGCCAAATGACGCGCGACGCTCGGTTATGATACTCTCGATTCTGCAGTCGTGCTTGTCTCCAACTTTTGTAATTTCTGGTGTGTAGAATGACCCTTCTATCTCGTCGCCCTTATCGTCTTTCAACACATATGTAACGGGGTGTGTGTGTTTCATTTACTGATAAAAAATAGTTCGTCCGTCCAAGCCGGAGCAATACCATTTTTAAAATTGGCTCTGTCCAGGACCAGTCTAACTCGATCACCGACCTTATACAGGGGTCTTTGAAATTTAAAGCTGCGTTTGTTACTATACAACGTGTTCCATACCTGTTCTTGATTGTCTGTGCTGATGTCGACCGGTGCCATTTTTATACTTCTGTGATACGAATGGTTATAACTTCGAAGTAGGGCGGGTAGGACTCGGACATAAGACAGTTGATTGGATTTCGTAAATATCGCCACATCAGTTGTTTCAGAGTCCAATTAAAGTATTCCACCACGGCGGCCATAATATCTTCGTTCTGTGTAGTGAAAAAGTGAACGTTTTTGTCAGCGAGGAATTTCTTAACTGTTCTGTTCAGAAACTTTGACCCTTTATCCGTTTGAAAACTCGCGGGTTTCCTATCGAGAAATATCTAACCGTCGGCTTCTACTAAGGATTTCCCCGTTTTGATTCGTATCGGTACAAACCACGCGAATTTACTGAAAACGTCCACGCAAGAAACCAAATAGGAATATCCATCGTTGTGTTTTTTCAAATGTCTCAAATCAATTAGGTCTGACGGATATTTCTGTTGGGGTCGCATTTCAAATCTGCGACGAATTGGTTTATACAAGGTATAGTCATCCTGATGACTCAACCACCGATTAATCTCTTTTAAATCCTAGTATATTAATCTCAGTCTGCAGTGGTACCTGGAAAGTGAAAATCTCCTTGTCCCACAACAAGCAGGCTTTAGACAGTGTTACTCTACCGAAGATCAAACAACCTATCTTTCCCAGGAAATTGAAGATGCGTTTCAAGAAAAGAAACTGGTACTAGCAGCATGGATAGACTTAAAGAAAGCATTTGATAAGGTATGGAAGGAAGGGCTTTTGAAGAAACTGAGAAATTATGGAGTAAATGGCAGGATGTACAAATGGGTCAAAGCATACCTGCATAACAGGAGAGCCAGAGTGCAACTGGATGGTCTTAAGAGTAAGAAGGTCTTATTGCGCCCGGGCGTTCCACAAGGAGGGGTACTATCTCCAACACTTTTTCTGATCTACATCAATGACCTAGTTACTGAACTACCACATGGCATCAAAGTGGCAATGTATGCAGATGACTTGATAATGTGGTGCACAGAGGAGTATGCAACAGTGGCCTCCAAATTGGTACAAAGAGCTATGAATGAACTGAATTCATGGACAAATAGATGGTGTATCAGCATCAATACAGACAAATGCAGTACTACACTTTTCACACTCTCCCCAAAACAAAAAGCAGGAGCCATCTACATAAACAATGAGCCTGTGAAAGAAGACATACAAGCTACATATCTCGGAGTTACATTTGATAACAAACTATCTTGGAAACAGCAGATAAATAAGGCAACCCAAAAAGCAAGGAGGAAATTTGCTATTCTAAGAAAGTTGTGTGGAACCACATGGGGTGCGAGTGGGAAAATACTCAGTAAAGTTTACCAACAGAGTATACGCCCACATTTAGAATATGGATCATCCGCATGGTGCTCAGCATCAAACACCACATTGCAAGAACTGGATAAAGTACAAAACCAGGCACTTAGGGTTATCACAGGAGCAATGAAATCAACACCAATATTGGAGATGGAGAAATTGTGGAGGATACCAGCACTGAGAGAACGGAGAGACACAAAGGTGCTGATACAGGCAGAAAAATGTGTATGCATGCCGAGACATCCATTGAAGAACAAATTCCAAAATCTTGCATTGGGACGACTTAAGAGAAGCAGCTTTATCCACCAAGCCAAGCGTATTAGTAGACAAACACCGGACATGCCAAGAGTTGTTAAACCCCTTCTGCCCATACCAGAACAGACATCCTGGACAGATGAATCAGAATTATCAGTTCAAATACGGACAGAAGTGAAAGGAATAGTTGACAAAGAGGAACAAAATAGTCTACAGCGAAAAACAATAACTCTCAGTTTCCTGGATGAAAAATACCCACAAGACCTATGGATCCGTGTGTACACAGATGGATCAGCACAGAATGCAGTAAAGAATGGGGAAGCAGGTGCATATATAGAGTACCCAAATAACACTAGGGATATGAATAAAATAGCAACAGGAAAATATTGTCACAATTATGATGCAGAAATACAAGCAATAAAGTTGGCAATAGAAAAACTGCTGAACAGTAATCTTAGCCCACAGCCTGTAGTGTTTTTGACAGATGCAAGATCAGTACTCCAGGCACTACAATCCAGAAAATTACCACATCTGCAGACCCTATTGACTGAACTCTGCAAGCACCACAGGGTTGCCCTGCAGTGGATCCCGTCTCACTGTGGAATACCAGGAAATGAGAAAGCAGATCAGTTGGCAAAGGAAGGTTCAACAGGCACACAACTAGATACACCAGTTACATACCATCATAAGAAACAGATAATCAAATCAATCAGAGGACCACAAGCCCTAAATCAGGATGCCTTTCATAATATGAATAGATATGAACAAGTTATCATTATACGCCTAAGAACAGGACACAATCGACTCCATAGTCACATGTATACAAAATTCAAGATCGGCACATCAACTACTTGTACATGTGGACAGGCACCCCAGACTGCTGAACACATACTTCAAGACTGCACGGAATATAGTAGACTGAGGAAAATCCATTGGCCCATAGATACAACACTACAGACAAAACTATATGGGCCACTGCAAGAATTACAAAAGACAGTAAAATTCATACAGGAAACGACATTGCTGATATAGACAATACTTCGAGCGAACGAAAGATAGATAGAAGTCCTAGTATGATGTTACGTTGCAGGGCCGTTGCACCACTATAAGCCCCTTGTCGACTAGGGTCAATATAATGACGTCTCAATATTTTCTCCACCGTTCCCATTTTGGTGTTGGGATTCTGATCTTTCTTTTTTAAGGTCTCAGTTTATACGTGGTTACCTGCGGAGTGTTTTCATTACCTATCTTTGGAGATTCCACTGCTGGTGTCTTGGTCTGCTCTGGTGGTACCTCGTGTGATGGTTGTGGAGAAGGTTTTTTTTCTGTTGATGTGTTGTGTTGAATGAGAATGACCGAGCCCAATGACCGTCATTTATACTGCTCCAATATAGTTAAACACTAATGCAGAGCACGTTTGTACACTCTGGCCTTATCAACGGGTGCTAAATCATCGCTAGGATACGTTGCATTTCATCATCTAAATCTCTCAAGTTGTCATTGATCGCCTCGGGTGGGGTATACGTGCTAGTAATCTGTTTCAGACCCTCGAGCAATCGAGGATCCATCAAAATCATTTTTTTTCCAGTTTACTGCAGGATCTTTCGTCTGGTTAACACGAGTGAAGTTCTGGTTAACAATAGGTGGCGTGTAGTTGAGGTTCTGGTTAACAAAAGGTGGTGTGCAGTTGAGGTTCTGGTTAACAAGAGATGGCGTGTAGTTGAGGTTCTGGTTAACAAGAGGTTGTGTGTATTTGAAGTTCTGGTTAACAAGACGTAACGTGTAGTTGAGGTTCTGGTTAACAAGAGGTGGCGTGTATTTGAGGTTAGTATATGCGGATAAAATTTATTCTCGCATCTCAACTAGCGTGATAAATTCCTCTCTCGAGAGTGTTATCCCAGTTGTGTTCTGATAGGAAACTTCAAAAAACTCTCACCGCTATATGTCCTTATGTTTATCAATGGTATGTTACGAAAAACACAAACTGAGACTGCCTTAACGCCATCCTTTGAGAATTGAAATATATTCTCATTACCACGTGACATGAAAATGCGCTGCTCACAAATATCAAACGAAATTGTCATATTCACGCTACACGACTCCATATTTAAAAAAAATAAACACAAGCCACTCGGTAACAGACCCTGGTTATCTGTGTGTGTGCATATACACGGATCGACTGAGCTTTATACCTTACTGTAATCGGGTCAAGAAACGTCTAATTATAGTAACTAATGCAATACGTTATCAGGCGTGTTGAGACATGTTCAGTGATGCCCCCCCCCACCCCGGAAGTGACCCCACGGACTGAGCCAAGACCTGATGTGTGGGAAATCCCCGGCTGATCTGGCCGATAATGTGTGAAATAATTGTGTATGTATGTGTGTATGTGTGTTTGTGTGTGTAACAGTTCGGTCTCAGATAACGCGTACTGAGACTAGGAAACCCCGTAGTGTTTATATGGGATGTAGTTTTTAAAATAGGTGTAGGTTAAAGAGGGGAAACCTAGCGTGCTGACCTAAAATCACTTGTTGTCACTGTTACATCAAATCCCATTCTGCGTCGTCGAGGAGGGAAAATATATAAATAAATATATATATATATATATATATATATATATATATATATATATATATATATATATATGTTTGATGGTATAATCACTAAAGTGTCAATTGTGAGGATGGATCCCTGATTGAAACACCCATTCAGAGCTGGGGCTACAGGGTGTGGGAAAACGGTATTTGTGCAAAAGTTTATACAGAATCTTCAAAAGTTAGCTGTCCCCGTACCCGAGGAAGTTATATGGTGTATGGGGAATGGCAACCAATATATACGAGACTATGGGGTCAGTGAGTTTTATCAAGGGTCTACCAGACGTCGATAAATTGGAAGGTGGTAAGAAAAAAAGACTGATCGTCATCGATGACTTGATGTCGTAGACGGACGAGCGGGTAACAAAATTATTCACCAAAGGTAGTCATCACAGAGATATTAGTGTGATGTACATTGTTCAAAACCTATTCGGAAAAAATAAAGAACATCGAACCATAAGCCGCAATACACATTATTTAGTCTTTTTCAAAAACCCAAGAGACGGAAGTCAAATCATCAATCGGGCTAAACAAATGTATCCACGGCAGGTGAGGTACCTCCAAGATAGTTTTAAGGACGCGACAGCGTCTCCTCACAGTTACTTGTTGGTTGACCATCGTCAGGATACACCGGATCATCTTAGGTTGAGAACAACAATATTCCCAGGGGAGAAACAAATCGTCTACGTGCCAAAGTAGAGAATCATGCGTGATGAATCACTTAGACGATACGGTAAAATGTTGAAATGTATGCGCGCCGCCACGCCGAGCGGTTTAAGAGCCATATTGAAAACAGCCTCTCCCAAAACTCATTAACGTTTTGTGCGAGTGTTGTCATAACATATTAAAAGGTAATGTTAGACTCTCTCAGCGACAGAAGTGCGATCTGCGTCGACACAAGAACAAGTTGAGACTTCTCACTAAAAAGAACCGAATCTTAAGCGGCGGAAAGAGATTATACAAACCGATGGTTTCATATGTGCTTTAATCCGACCTATATTAAAGTGTTCTCGGCGGAGTACTAGGTGCGTAACAATGGCTAAAAAATTATTTTGATGGATCCTCAATTGCTGGAGGGTCCGAAACAGATTACTACCACGTATACCCCACCCGAGGCGATCAATGACAACTTGAGAGATTTAGATGATGAAATGCAACGTATCCTAGTCCGCGATGATTTAGCACCTGTTGATAAGGCCAGAGTGTACCAACGTGCTCTGCATCAGTATTTAACTAGATTGGAGCAGTATAAACGACGCTCATTGGGCTCGGTCGATCTCATTCAACACCACACATCAACAGAAAAAACACCTTCCCCACCACCACCACCATCACTCGAGGTATCACCAGAGCAGACCAAGACACCAGCAGCGGAAACCCCAAAGATAGGTAATGAAAACACTCTGCAGATAACCACATGTAAACTGAGACCTAAAAAAAAAGAAAGAGCGGAATCCCAACACCAAAATGGGAACGGTGGAGAAAATATTGAAACGTCATTACTTTGACCCTAGTCGTCCAGGGGCGTATAGTGGTGCAACGGTCCTGAAACGTAACATCATACTAGGACTTAAAAGAGATCAATCGGTGGTTGAGTCATCAGGATGCCTATCTGGTCTTATGGTCACCCTGTAATGTGTTCTTACACTGGTTTTTAATGGTGCGTGTTGATGACGGCACCATTTGTAAGGTGTTACCTTTTGAAGAGAAAATGATAATGACTTCATAAACGGCCAACGCCCATTGAAACGAATAATTATGTCTAAGGTGTTCATACACATTTGAAGAGTGAGAATGACTTACTTGACCAATATGAATGTTCTTAAACGTATTACTTGATGTACTTCATGGAACGGCCACTTAAACGAATAAACACAAACACCCTATATTTTTCTTTTGGTACATTGGTTCCTTTCCTTTATTTTCTTTCGTGTTCACATCTTGTTACATTGTTACTTTACGGTCATTTCTAACTTTCAACACACTCATGCTATTAGCATTATCTATTCTCCCTATTCCATTTTCTCAACCCTACGACTAATCTATTTTACTATTTGTGGCCGTTATCATACTTAGTACGTCCCCATCGGACGCACCCCTGATCTATCTAACATTATCTACCGGCCTTATCTATCGGCCTTATTCTTCTGGCCCCGTGTACACTGTTATTTCAGGTCACTCCTGAGCCTCCAGTACTACTTCGCTTCGATTCTCGTTGTGACTATATCTATGTCAACCATCTCTGCTTCTACTTCTGTGCTTCCTTCAGTTGCCATTCCATGACTCTGTCTAAACTTATTTCTCCTGCCATCAGACTCTACTTCGTCTGTTGTGTTTCATCTCTACATCCTTTATCTTCGACCTATGATCCCTAAATGAAAGCTTCGTCCATTGTGTTTCATCTTCACATCCTCTCTCTCTCTTCAAGCTCCAATGTCCAACTCATCTAGCCGTTAATCTTCAGCCCATCCATGACCGTACCTTCTTTCTCTTCAAGCTCCAATGTCCAACTCATCTAGCCGTTAATCTTCAGCCCATCCATGACCGTACCTTCTTTCTCTTCAAGCTCCAATGTCCCACTCATCTAGCCGTTAATCTTCAGCCCGTCCATGACCGTACCTCCTTTCTCTTCAAGCTCCAATGCCCAACTCATCTAGCCGTTAATCTTCAGCCCATCCATGACTGTACCTTCTTTCTCTTCAAGCTCCAATGCCCAACTCATCTAGCCGTTAATCTTCAGCCCGTCCATGACCGTACCTCCTTTCTCTTCAAGCTCCAATGCCCAACTCATCTAGCCGTTAATCTTCAGCCCGTCCATGACCGTACCTCCTTTCTCTTCAAGCTCCAATGCCCAACTGAATTTTCTTCTTAATCTCCTAACAACTGTTTTTATCTCTACGTCATACAAATTCCGTCATGGATTCTCATTTCGTCATCTCCCCTTCAGTATGCTTTTGTGCCTAATCTTTTCTTCCCGATCCTTAATCTCTTAGCGTGCAATTCTTGGTCATACTATTTCTCCTGCTATACAACTCGCTGAACCTGTGCTGGTCGTTGCCACAGCTAACGACCCTTCTCTTCTATCTATTCATTCCCTGATATAACCCGATATCAGCACAAAGATAACTTAAGGAATAGTACTCAACCACACTTACACCCGAGATAACCACTGAATCAGGTACTCCTTTCTTCAAAATATAAACACATGACACACAACATATTCACCCCTGCAATACCGCTTTCCCCAAGTTTTAGAACCGCGACATGCTAATAGATTTGAAAAGTGAACATTCGCCTTACAGCACATCGCCGTCACCCCGTGATCAATGAACCCAATCATATACGCGTTACTTGTCATGTGTTCAGCTGATAGATGCCTACGATGTAAGTTCCGGACAGTTCATAACCCAGTCTTATACGGGCGGGCTGCATGTTTTATTTAAGAGTAACACTTTAAAACTCTCACTTTTATTATTTTGTTGGAGATCTAAAGTTGTGGATGATCACTCTACACCAACCGGTCCTTGATGCTGATGAGGATATGCTGGGGTATAATGTCTCTGTGATACAGGTTAAAGGAGGTATTTTATCTAATTATTTATTCCAATTGATATTCAAATACTAAAGTGTTACAGTGAAGCTATGGACTAACACTAAAAACCTATGAAGAATAAAGTGAGGAGAGAGATAACCGCTGAATCGGGTTAAATCCCAAACAATGGCAACGGAAAGAGTGTTTACATCACGAGACGCCCGCACCTGGCCATTCAACCGATTAAGCACCTGACCAGCCGAGCAAGTACCTGGCCAGCCGAGCAAGCACCTGGTTACAGCGAGCCAGCACTACCTGAGATAAAACCCGGGTCACGGGTTGCAGGTCACCGGCCGGAGGGGTCACAGCCAGAACGCCACACGGGCCACGGCCGGAGGGGTCAGCCGAACATACGCAGAACAAAAAAAATGTGCAGCACCATTCAGAAAAATGTTGAGACATGTTTTATATAAGCCCTATATAAATGTGTTTGCACATTGGCGCACGTATACAGGAATTCCATACTATTCCAGCTGAGTTTGTTTAAGTCATCGTATTCTATCTCATATTTTCCTAATAACTCTCTCTATTATGATTCCATGATTTTAATTTGTTTACTTTATATTTAATAATTGTCAAATAATGTTTGAAAACGTGTCCTAAGGTACTACATATGCTACTATATGGAAGAGAGTCAAGAACGATAAGTAATGCAACACATAGAACATTAGAAGCAGCTGAGATGTGGTTTATCAGAAGAACGCTACGAATTCCATGGATGACAAAAATTACAAATGAAGAATGTTTAAAACGAGCTGGAGAAACCAGAAATTTCATCACAATCATACGGAAGAGCTCAGCTATTCTACATTTATTGGACATGTCATGCTAAAAGAAGGCATTGAAAATACTATAACAACAAGCAGAATGAATTGAAAGAAGAGCAGAGGATAACTAAGAGAACAAATATTGAACAGTTTATTCAAATTACATTAAAAAAATTATCATCGGCTGAAATTATGACATGCATGAAGTAGGGCCTACTGAGTGATGTTGAGAGAGATGATCGCCTACATCAACCGGCCTGGCACCTGATGATGGTGATGATGGTATATAAACCTTATATCGGAATGATGTTAAATATAATTAATTTGTTTAAACTGTTATTTTTTTCTCGTTGAACCGTAGAGAATAATCCCGATATTTTAATTATCAGACGATGTGAACATATGTTTCTTTAAATACCTCCCTAGTGAATGTAACTTTCAGTTTCACTGTTTTAGCTGCTTCACTGAAAACAAGGATAAACCCAAACTATGAGAGGGTCGAAACTCGTAAATGTAAGATCTATGTTGACGCCGATGACAACTATTGCAAGGCCAACACGACTTATGAAATCACAGCGTATATCAATGACGTCAATGAGAAAGTTCAGTGTCTGCCCAGCAAGATTGAGAATTTAGAAGTCTATGAAGGAGATGTAAGTTAATGTTAATCGTTGAAATTGATAAAAACTGGTATATTTTGTTATTTATCTTACTTGCGAAAGTTAAAAGCTCTGCATTTTATTGTGCATTTTCTTTTCCTATAAGTTTTTATAGAGATATATGGACGCAAAAGAGAAAAGATACCAGACAGCTTAAGAGAATGGCTTGGCAGAAGGTCAACAACAGAAATGATAAATAACTGTCGAGATCGAAAGTTGTTGAGACACATAAGCACCTACGCCAGTAGGCCCGGTACTTGATGATGATGATAAGTTTTTAAAATGTTCTTCTGTTTCCTTCTTTCCCTCTTCTTTTGCCTTTCCGTGTCGAGGGGAGATATAATTTACGGTCTTTTGTTCATTTTGTTGGCTTCTCCTGCTGTTATCTTTCCTAGTGCTTCTAATATTCCATCAATCCATCTTTTTTTCGTTTTCAGTCCTTGGGCCTAGTGTTCTCACAACGTTTATTTTAGTCTTGTTGTATTGCATTTAAATTTGTCTGTCGTATCACTTGATCAAACCATTTTGTCTGTCGTTTCTTCATATATTCAATGGCAGAAATTACTCCTAGCTTGTTTTATTATTTTTTTTTTGTGGGTCAGTTCTTCGTTTGTTATCTTATCTCTCAGACTGTTTCCTGTTTTCCACCTAAAACATTCTATTTCGGTAACGGTTAATTGTCTTATTTATTATTTAAATATTAGAGTATGGGATCTGGTTGGTCTCGAGGTAAGGCGCCGGTCTCGAGACAAAGAGGTTGTGAGTTCAAATCCCGGCTGCATCAGTTGGGATTTTTATTTTACGATTTCTCTCCGCGGCAACCACCCCTGGCCTCGGCAACGAGGCCCGGCTTGAAACGTCAATTACTCATAGTCGGAAAAAAATATGAGTACCTCCGAAGTCAAAGTTATCTATCTGCCTGTGCAGCGAGGAACCCATATTCACACGGCTGCCTGGGGGGAAAAAAAACGGAATAACACGCAAAATTCAGTTCCTAATCTCTAGGGACTTCGTTAGAGGTGAAAGTTCGCGAACGCAAAAAAAAAAAAATCATATGTATATATTTATATTAGAATATCTATAATTCCCCACACAATCTTCTTTTTCAGCCATCAACCTCTTTTGATAAGTCGATTATAGTACAACTAAACATGCTCTGTAAATTGTACAGGGCATATCTTTCCATTGTTTCATGACCTCACCAATCCGGATCACATGTTTGGTCTCATGAACAGACCCGTGTGGCTGGAGACAGTGAGGTCATTGGAGTTGTGTTTTTTTCTTAGATAGAAACCATGGCAACTGTCAATGATACAACTGTCTGTTAAGCCGCCAAAGGCTATACAATATAGCATAATGATGACATTGATAGCATAATGTTGACATTGATAGCGTAACGATGACATTGATAGCATAATGTTGACATTGATAGCATAACGATGACATTGATAGCATAATGTTGACATTGATAGCATAACGATGACATTGATAGCATAACGATGACATTGATAGCATAATGTTGACATTGATAGCATAACGATGACATTGATAGCATAATGTTCACATTGATAGTATAATGTTGACATTGATAGTATAATGTTGACATTGATAGTATAATGTTGACATTGATAGTATAATGTTCACATTGATAGTATAATGTTGACATTGATAGTATAATGTTCACATTGATAGTATACTGTTGACATTGATAGTAGTATAATGTTGAAATTGATAGTATAATGTTGACATTGATAGCATAATGTTCACATTGATAGTATAATGTTGACATTGATAGCATAATGTTCACATTGATAGTATAATGTTGACATTGATAGTATAATGTTGAAATTGATAGTATAATGTTGACATTGATAGCATAATGTTGACATCGATAGCATAATGTTGACATTGATAGTATAACGTTGACATTGATAGTATAACGTTGACATTGATAGTATAACGTTGACATTCATAGTATATCGTTGACATTGATAGTATAATGTTGACATTGATAGTATAATGTTGACATTGATAACATAACCTTGACATTCATAGTATATCGTTGACATAGATATCACATGATATCACATTATTTACAAAAATATCACGTTATTGACACAAATACCACGTTATTGACATAAGTGTTGCATTATTAGCATAGCTATCACATTATTTACATCGATAGCGCATTATTGACATAGATGTTACGTTATTGACATAGATGTCACATTATTGACATATATAGCACATTATTGACATATATAGCACATTATTGGCATAGATATCACATTATTGACATAGATATCACATTGTTGACAGAGATAGCACAGTATTAACATAGATATCACATTATTGACATAGATAGCACAGTATTAACATATATATCACATTATTGACATAGATATCACATTGTTGACATAGATAGCACAGTATTAACATAGATATCACATTATTGACATAGATAGCACAGTATTAACATAGATATCACATTATTGACATAGATAGCACAGTATTAACATAGATATCACATTATTGATATAGATAGCACAGTATTAACATATATATCACATTATTGACATAGATATCAGATTGTTGACATAGATAGCACAGTATCAACATAGATATCACAGTATTGACATAGATAGCACATTATTGACATATATAGCACATTATTGACATAGATAGCACATTATTGACATAGCACAGTATTGACATAGATAGCACATTATTTACATAGATAGCACAGTATTGACATAGATAGCACATTATTGACATAGTTAGCACAGTATTGACATAGATAGCACAGTATTAACATAGATATCACATTAACCAGATTCTACGTAAATCTTGGCCACCGTCTTTTGTCACATTTTTTTTAGATCTGTGTTATGTTTTCTGGCTTGGATTTATGTGTTTCATTTGTATAGTTTGTTAGTTATACTCGATGAAGACTTTTGTGGAAACGTTGTAGTTTGTCTTGTCTTTCTATAAGTTCAGCTGTTCCATACAAATGTATGTTATTCTATGTTCTCTGCGGCTATACGCTGGGCTCCGTATGGTGTTTAATATGTTACGTTTGATATGTGTTATCTCCATTAATACTTGACACATCCAGCTCATTATGTATATGTAAAAGTAAAGTACCCACGTCACGCCAAGTGACGTATAAGAAATATGGTGTTTGTGACCATAAATTTTACAGACCTTCAGCACATGATTTTTGGAGTAATGTGGCAATGTGGTCGGTATTACGCCCATGCCGTTTTACTTTCCCAGAAAAAATCCGGTACCCATTTAAGGTTGGGTGAACCCGGAAGCCGTCGGTTGGGATCGAACCCTACCTCTTGTCCCTTGTAGTCCAGTTCACTAACCATTGAGCTATCGCGGCTCCCATTGTGTATTTGTGCAACTGAAGTAATCAAAGGACTTAGCATATCATAAAGGAGTGACCAATCGATCGATCGATTTATTTATTTATTTATTGCCAGTAGTCTAGTTTAAGCTTCCCTACCCGAAAACAGAAAGAAAAACAAATTACAGTATATTGAACGTCGGTAATGTCATGATAATGCGCTGGATTGACAATCACATATTCCGAACCAGTGGCGTGGCGTAGATTACTAATGAATGGGCAGAACAAATATGTGAGTTGACAACACCTGGGACGGTACATGTACAATCCCCCTAACTTGATATATATTTTCTGTATTAATTAGTACTCTTCTTCGTCTTTTCTCTTTTCACTGATACCTAAAAGGTGTCGTGGGTTATATCATTTGTCGTTCTTGAGCTGCTCGAACTGTCTGAATTAGTGACTTTGCTTTGTTTTTACATGTCTTTGTCACTGCATATATCCATCTTCTTCTAGGTCTTCCTCTTGGTCTTTTTCCATGCATTCTCGAGAAGAACACCCTTGATGGTGATTGATAAGGAAATCATTCTGACCAGGTGGCCAGACCATTTAAGTTGTTGTTGTTCTATATATTCTTGGCAGAGTTTTGTTCCTACCATTTTTCTTATGGTTTCATTTGGTATTCTATCTCTTCTTGTGTTGTTTGTTACTTTTCTCAAGCATCGCATCTCACATGTATTGATGTTTATTAAATGTGATTTAGAAAGGGTCCATGTTTGACTTTCATAGCACAAAGTTGGTATGAAAATGATATTTATCATTTGTTGTTTAGCTGGCATAGAAATGTGTGGATGTCTTAGCAATGGTGACAGCTGGTATGTGACAGCATTTGCTTTTTGTATTCTCATGTCAATTTCTCTGTCTAGTTTTTCATCTTCTATTAATTAGTAAAAAATAAATAAATAAATAAAAAACAAAAAAAAACTACTATTAATTAGTACAATTTCCTTTTTTTTAAAAATCTCTTTGAAGTTTGTGTCTCTATATTATTTTTTGACTGGAGCAAACGCTCTTCCTGTTAATACGTTACTCTACTGTTGCGAACTATTCGTGTGTTTAACACAACATATCATTGAATCCACTTTTCAATCACATTCTAATAGACCAATTATTGTTTGTATTGCTACTACCAATCCGCAGATTAATATTGACCCTGGATTTGACATCTACGACCCTGACATCAATGACGTGCACACGTTTACTAAATTATCATCGTCGAATTTACTGAATGTGGACGCTACTTCAGGGAACATATATTCCCTTTCAGAAGTAGACATTGATCCGGTAAGGTATATTTATTTGAAATTATATGTTAACTGTTTTATTTTGTTCTTCTGCTTGTTCTGTGACGTACTACAGGCGGGAGATATTTTTATTGTGCGGCTCTATCATTCCGTCTATCCGTCTTTTCTTTAGTTCGCCCTTCTGTTAGCCTGATATTCTGATGTACTTTATTCTTTCTTCAGACTAGTTGGGCTTTCGTTGTGGCAAATATTTTTTAAAAAAAATTAGTTTGTGGATGATCATTTACTGGAGCTGTCCCTATTGTTGGTTTTTTGGTGGAAGCCGTAGTGTGGCCATACTCTGTAACTATTTTGTCAATCAGAAATGCCTATGACTACTTCCTTTGTTTCACAAGCTCCAAAAACTCTTATTTCTATGGTTGCCATTAAAAGGGGATATTTCCTTTGTAAACCCCATTTTTATTTGATTATTTTGTGCTTGGCGAAGTTGGAACATAATCTTGCTGCTTTACAACATTATAGTAAGGTGCATTGTCCACCACCAAGCGTGACGTAGTGTAGGCTAGTGGTGTGCACAATCCAATCCCTAAAATGTGTTACTTCATTTCAAAGTGATAGTCCATATCATCTATAGACTTTGCTTGAAAAAGATCTGCTTGACTGACAAGTCCATTCTCTCCGCTGCCAACATCTACTATTATAATGTGCTGTTCTTTGCTGCTATGTATTTCATTTTGTTTTGTTTTATTTGTCAATTGATCACATTATTTCTCTAGGTCATGGTGAGCTTTATTCCACGTTTTATCCAAATATACCTTGTCGTAGACTTCCATCCTTCTCTTTTGAATCTGCCTCTCGGATCTACATTGTACCTCAGGTATTGACTCCGAGTAGCAATCAATTGAGCCTCTTAACTATGTACCTGCTGCCTGGTGTTTTATGAAAAGTGAATCACCGCTTCTTACAACTTTCCATCGAGTGTTTTTTTTGGTTAAAGTTTAATATTATATTCTGATTGTAACTTAACTTTACGTTTCCGTAGAGTAACAAATTGATGTGCTTGAAACATTTTCACAACTTCATTTCTAAAAACATCTTTGTCAAAATCATCTACTTTACTTTTTATTCCTTCATTGACGGTAGCTTTTTTTTCAGATTTAAAGTTCTGTCTTATCCACCGGATAAAAGATTTGCTGTCAACACACAGGGCGGGTTGTATTCTCTTCTCTGGTTCTTGAATGTTGTGATATAATCGACCCCCTTGCAGAAGTGTCTGTACAGTATTAAAACGACTTTTTTGCATAGCGATGAGTATACGCTATCAATTTATTATGATTCAGAAAATTTAGGTAGCTCACTATTTTAGCATTGCAGAAAAATAAACTGTTCTCTGATACACCTTTGCTATTGAGTTATTGAGTTATTAGCGGGTCATCATCATTGCACTCCGAACATGTCCATAGGTGCTCATATCCCCTCCTCAGCAAGTCCCGCAGTGTCCAGCGACTGACGACTCCAGTTCTGTGTTGGTTGATAAGTCTTCTTACACGGCCACTAAGTTTCTCATTTCTGGCTTTGCCCATCTTAACTCCCATCTCTATCATCCGAAGGAGTGACGTATATTTGTGGTTGTCGAAGGCCTATGCTATGAGCATTAAATACGTAATTCAACATGTGCACCGCTGACGAATCGGTACTAACTAATAAGGTCACTTTTCAACAGGAAAATTCCGTCGCTGACTTTGACATTTGAATGTTTGTATTTTCATTTAAAATTGGATGATGTGCACTTTATTGAACATGTGGTTAAGGATGGGAGCGAGGGGAGAAATTGATTGTAAAACCTTTTAATGTATATCCTTACAGCCCCTTGTGTGTTTTTTGTTGTTGTTATTTTTTATGTAATTTATAAAATCAAAATTCCACACTAGATCAGTTTTATAATGTATACAAATATTGTATAAAGGTCGCAGAAGGCAAAATTTCACAGCAGTACACCAAACAGTTTCTGAGAAATTTGATGTTATGTTTGGACAACAACTTCTGAACGCACTCTGTTTGCTTATTTTTCAATAATCATATTGTATATTTGTGTTCTAGGACACTCCGTTTAAACCATTCACGTTCAGCGCAAAGGTCACAGATCAGGGTGGTGAAACCGCAACGTGCAGTGTCAAGATTGACGTCTTTGACATCAACGACCAACGTCCACGTTTCCTGGCAAACTCGTACACATTTGCAGCCACCGAGTGCACAGATCCTGGCACAATAATCGGTAATTAACTAGATCAATTGCAATGAATAAAACACTATATATTTAAAAATCAGCAATTAAACTTAAAATGTTGTACAAAAGTAATTTATTTTAAAAGAATTTGCATTGGTGAAACCAACACTGAATAGTCAGTACTGAGTTAAAGCAGTTTTTTTTTATGAGTAGCATTGAGATTCGTTCATTTTTTGTTTTTATATTTTTTTTAGCAATTGTTATGTCCATGACGAGTGTGCTATGTCAGTCGCTGTCTAAGAACGAAAGATAAATTAAACACTACATGGTGCCCATTTATTTATTATTAAGACGCCATTAGCAAAATCTGACACCAGATACAGGGCGCCACCCCCCCCCCCCCCCCCCCCTTTGCAGGAGGAAGAAGAGATGGACGCTGCCAACCTGGTGGAAAGTAGAAGTCGATGAAGCTTGAAGCTTTGCGGAACAATATACAAACCGCCAAGACATGGCAGAAAGCCAGAAAGAATGGAAGAACACAACCAGAGCTCTTGAAGCGAATGAAAAGGAGAGGTCGACCAAATAATGATGCACTTTAAACTAAGTGCTAAGCAGTCCCAGGATGCCAAGTGGGATGATTTCTGTTAAACATGTGCTCAGAAAAAATCGCTAGCTACATTCTGGCGCCTTCATCAGAGCATGAATGGCACAACACGACACTTCCAGAGCACAGGCCAGATATGGCATAAATCTGATGAGAGCAAAGGGAAGGCCCTACTTGCCCGCTACGTTCAGGGCTGCCACAAGGCTCACCATTGTCACCAGTTCTATTTAACGTGTACACAATAGCGATCACGGAACAGCAGCTGGGTGGGAAGGGAAGAACTGTGGCTTTTGCTCTGAGGACATTCCGGCATATCGATAAGAAAGAGGCAGAAGTGAAATCGCTTCCACACTGCAAAACGAACTCGATCGCATCTCTTCCTGGTGTGGATTATCACGTGCCTTGGTTAATCCTAATAAAGCATCAGTTGCATGGTTCTCACTTAACAATCGTATTGTTACCATGGAAACACTGGTGGTACTACCTCGGATACGTCATCTCAGCCTGTGTTTTTGTGACCACGTAGACCATGTGTTAACAAAATCCCGCAACGGATTAGCCGCCTTGAATGTCATGACAGCTGCCAACACCGAGCAGAGGCTACTTACCCTTCTGTTCCAGGGACTAGTCCACGCACAAATCGAGTACGTGCTGGCTATTCTTACTGTCAGTACGACGCAAATTGACAGGCTGGAAAAAATACAGAATGAAACATTATCTTCGGGTGTACAAGGGACATTATCTGTGTAGCAATGAGGTATCTTCTTGACGTTCCAACCATGGATAACAGGATCAAGATATAGAGGGCACGGGCATACCTAAAGATAAGTGCAGATAAAGAGCATCCATTGCAGCATGAGCTCAACACAGGGAAAGGTGTCAGCCTAAAAAGAGGCAAATCATGGGTGGACCGAGCAGGTGTCATCAAACAGGTCTGTGGGCTTACAAATATCAGCGCTGGTGAGGAGTGGATACCGGTGCCTACGTCATTCAAGGGGGGGGGGGGGGGGACATTCTCGTGTATTTTGTCACACTCGACAGGAAATTTAGGGAACAGAACCCAGTCGTGGTCAATGCGGAGGTCAACGATCTCATCTGCGATAACACCGATGAGAAAGATGCAGTCATCTATACAGACTGATCCGTAATATGACACAAAAAGGAGTGCATAGGCATTTACAGGACGCTCGGTAGGCAGAATAGTCAAGGAAGACAGTGGTCCATACGTTATGACCAAGAGTAGTATGACGATGAAGGTGATGGCAGTGACCAAGGCATTCATCTGGCTAGAGTCACAAGGCTACACCCACGCCTGCATACTGAGTGATTCGATGAGCATGATAAAGAAAGTGGGAGGCGGGTTATGTAAGTATGCAATGGGTAGAGTCGTTGCAGAAGTCCAAAATACGTAAGGTCACCTTTGTCTATGTCCTTGGACATGTGGGAATACGGATAAATGAAAGAGCGGACAGGTTGGCTAACTGGGCTGTCGTTGAAGACGGTAAACCAATGGATCGGGCGGACATCATCAATGCCCTCCGAGATGTGGGAAGGGCACAGGACTTCTACAAGCAATGAGTCCACGTCCCTCTTTCTGATGAAATAGACGGGAGTTAAGATGGACACAGCCAGAAATAAGAAACTTAGTGGGCATATAAGAAGACTTATCAAACAACACAGAACTGGAGTCGTCAGTCACTGGACACTTCGAGACATGATGAGGAGGGGATCTGAGCACCTATGGACATGTTCGCGGTGAAATGATGATGACCCGCAAATAACTCAACAACTCAATTAAATAAAATAACATTAAATAAAATAGCATTGAATAAAATAGCATTAAATAGTAGATCATTGAGTAGAAAGGTGGCTTTATCATGGTGAGAGTTATGTTGCACAGTTACGTTAGGCATGTAGCCCAGTGCATCCAATCTCAATATGTTTGTGTCTCGTTTCTCCTGATCCCACCCCTTTGACCCGTCCAGCCTTTGGTTGATTCCTTGGTAGCATTGCTACCAATAGAAACGTTCTTGTGAATATAGACACACCGGCTCATCTTTTGGTTCTTTGGTTATGGAAGACCCCGGCATCACTGCAAACAAATTAAAATCCATAATTGCTCAACCGCCCGTGCCAGTGGAATCATCCGAATTACCATCTCATCTCCCAAACAAAGAAAGGTAGCTGTAGTCGCCATCATAGCAGTCTCAGCACACGCCAAAAGACATAAGGCGAAACCGCACAGAAAGTGAACACAGCCAACTGTGAGACCGGCTCATCTACCACTTGCTAGTGGAGACACGTCATATGTGCACAATTGTACAGGTGCTCTACTGTAAAGTTGTAAGGCATAAAACCTCATTTTGAAGATTGAGTTATAGTGTTGTATGATGTCAGATCTGTTCAGTCATGAGTGAAATCATTGATGATCTAAAAGATGAATGCTGTACTTTGATTGACAAATTGTATGAATCGGCAGGCAAGGTCACAGGTACTGATGATGATTCAGAGTATAACAATAATAAAAAATTTTACTTTGGTGGAGGAGGTGGTAAGATGGCTGTTATGGCAAAAGGAAATGTTGTGCTGACGCAACCTTGTATTGATGGAGAGACATTCACTGGTAAGTGTTGGTTTGAGGCTTGTGAGTGATGTATGAGGCATTTCAGTGATGTGTGAGATATATAAGTGATCAGTGAGACGTATGTATGAGTGGCGGTGAGGCATTTGAGTGAAGAGTGAGACATTTAAGTAATGAGTGAGACATTTTAGTTATGAGTGAGACATTTGAGTGATGTGTGAGACATTCGAGTGATGAGTGAGACATTTAAGTGATGATGAGTGTGACGTTTGAGTGATGAGTGAGACATTCGACTGACGAATGAGACATTTGAATGATGAGTGAGACATTTAAGCGAAAAATGCGACATTTGAGTGATGAATGAGACATTTAAGTAAAAAATGAGATGTTTAAGTGATGATTGAGACATTTAAGTGATGAGTGAGACATTTAAGTGAAATATGAGACATTTGAGTGATGAGTGAAACATTTAAGTTAAGTGAAAAATGAGACATGTGAGTGATGAGTGAGACATCTAAGTGAAAAATGAGACATTCAGGTGATGAGTGAGACATTTAAGTGAAAAATGAGACGTTTAAGTGATGAGTGCGACATTCGACTGACGAATGAGACATTTGAGAAATGAGTGAGACATTTAAGTGAAAATGAGACATTTGAGTGATGAGTGAGACATTTAAGTGAAAAATTAGACGTTCGAGTGATGAGTGAGACATTTAAGTGAAAAATGAGACGCTTGAGTGATGAGTGAGACATTCGACTGACGAATGAGACATTTGAGAGATGAGTGAGATATTTAAGTGAAAAATGAGACATTCGAGTGATGAGTGAGACATTTAAGTGAAAATGAGACGTTTGAGTGATGAGTGAGACATTCGACTGACGAATGAGACATTTGAGAGATGAGCGAGACATTTAAGTGAAAATGAGACATTCGAGTGATGAGTGAGACATTTGGGTGAAAAATTAGACATTTGAGTGATGAGTGAGACATTTAAGTGAAAAATGAGACATTTGAGTGATGAGTGAGACATTTAAGTGAAAAATGAGACATTTGAGTGAACAGTGAGACATTTGATTGATGAGTGTGATATTTCAGTGATGAATAAGACATTTGAATTATGAGTTAGACATTTGAGTGATCAGTGAGAAGACATTTGAGTGATGAGTGAGACATTTGAGTTATGAGTGAGTCTTATAGGTAGTTTTTGGGGAGACATTTGAGAGTTCTTTTTTAGACATTTGAATGTTGGATTATATATATTTATATATATATATATACAGTATATATATATATATATATATATATATATATATATATATATTATGTTGATAAGTGTTGAGTCAGATGTTAGAGTGTTTGTCCAGTCATTTGAATGTATAGTGAGAATCCCTTATCTCTTCTCCCCTCGACTTTTTTGGTTGTCACAATATATCCTAATTATTCCCTTCCCATCGTGTGGCCAAATAAAATCACTTTAGTTCGTAGTAGTGTTGGAAACAGATATTTTGTTTGCATTGTCCTCTTATAGAAACTCCTCATTACATTTGCTTTAGCTGCGCATAGTCTCATCAACATTCTTTGCTAAAACCAAAATGAGGGTTGAGTTAGAAAGAGTGATAGTTCGTGTGTTAATGAAAGACAGTGAGGTGTCGTTGTAGAATTAAATGGTCTTTATTATCAGATTTAGACACCTTTTCGAAATCTTCCTATACCTACAACGAGTTGCGATCACACAGCCTCTGAAAATCTATCTATATATTGTTATTTCTACCCGAAGACGGTACATAGGGGTAGAAATTCAAGACTCTTGTCTTCGATGATTTTCCAGCTGTCAGACATTGCACAGGGCCTGCACTGTCTCGCCACAGAGCTCTGTTTTGGGCGACCAGCTCAAGCTCGGTGAGGTAATTGATGCCTACTGTTATTGCTTCTCTCTTTAACGCTCTTTTTAGTGTTTATCTACCATCTGGTTCCCATTTGAGGCCCTACCTTGAGATTCTCTTGTTGTCTCTTCTCATCACACGGTTAATCTGAAAATAGGTACTATATAATTGTGTGGGATAGAAGGGCGGCCAGGTGATATACTGACTATATTCAACCATCAGCTACTGGTGACCATTGAGAAACATTGATACTAAGACCATTTCAGTATACACCATAAGACATAGGTGAAACATAAACTTGCTTTACCTATAGTCAAAATTATATATATATATATATTTAAAGTTAAATAAAAAGCCTCCCAGCACCAGAGCTGGAAGTTGTCAGCGACCCACAGCTGATGGCTTGCGCCAGGATCGGTGAACCAAAACCATCCAGACCCTGCTCCAACTCTCCGTGGTGCCTCCAGTTACAGACTAACCTGTCTAGTCTGGCCAAACGAGCAGGGATCGAAGAGGGAAGGCAACCCGGTACTCAAAAATGTCGTGCTGATGTCGGATTTGTTGGGCCGAAAGGCGCAAATATAACAGTTATACTGCAAACCACAACACAACGCAGACACGCCCACTTAACGTCCTTTAAAGGACGGATGACGAAGAGGAATTTTACAGTCTACGAATACCTTAGAATACTTTAGTCATCGGGCGCACGCAAGCAAGCAAGGAAATAAAAAGCAAAGAGCCGTGTCACGCCAAGTGGCGTATAGGGAATATGGTGTTCTTAGTGACCATACATTTTACAGACATGATTTTTCGGGTAATGTTGTCCGTATTTCGCCCGTGCCGCTTTATTTCCCAGAAAAAAAAATCTGGTACCCATTTAAGGCTAGGTGAACCCGGAAGCCGTCGGTTGGGATCGAACCCACCTCTTGTCTTTGTAGTCCAGTTCACTAATCACTGAGCTAAAAACAGAGATTCGCAGCAGGAGGTAATATGATCATCATAAACGGACCCCATCGAGCAAGTGGTTTCGTCATTTAGCTTCTTGACATTCTAGGGGAGGCTACCCCGCCTGGCACATGACTCTCGGGCGTCAACTTCCTGCTGCATTGAACTCGAAGGTTGGCAGTATATTTGAGATGAAATAGCTACACTTATTAAGAGCAACACTTCTGATTGAGTCTACTGTCAATACCCAGTCGATATGATTATCTTAGCTTTAACCCAGCACATTACATCCAATCACATTACACTACATTAGATCAAACAATTTCTTCTTCTTCTTCAATCTTTCAGCTCCCTGTGGAGCATAGGTCTTCAACAAACACTTTCCAAGTCCAACTGTTTCTTGCCATTCTTTTAAGATCACTCCATGTCTTCCCCATCATCTTCATCTCTGCTTCCATCTGTCTTTTCAAATAATTCATTGGTCTTCCTCTTTGTCTTTTTCCCTGGGGATTCCTAAAAAAGGCCCGTTGTGTAATACTCTTAATTGGCTTCCGCAGTGTGTGTCCTATCCAGCGCCATCGTCTTTGCTGTATCTCTTTATCCACTGGTGTTTGACTGGTACATTTCCATAAATTTATGTTAGCGTTTTTGTCCTGCCATTTGCATCCTTTTATTCTGTGTAAGCATCCATTAATGAAAGTTTGTATCTTCGTGATTGTTAATTTTGTTGTTCTCCGTGTTTCATAGCCATATAATAAGACTGACTTAACATTGGAGTTAAAATTTTTTTTTATTTTGGTATTTAACCTAATTTCTTTGGGCTTCCTTCCATGTGTCTCCCAGTGCAACAAATGCTCCTCTTGCTTTTGATATCTTTATTTTGGAGACCAAACAATATAATAATTATTAATTAATGTAGAATGTATAGTAACTGTGGTGCATTATATAGGATACGATTATATTACATGAACTTATAAAATTTCGTACATATATTAGTGTGCATAGATTACATTACATTACACCCAATAGGTTATATTACATCCGTTTAAATCACACAACAATATTTATGTTCAAAAAGACCAGCAAGAATATTGTAATGCATTCGTTGACCACATCGAATCATATTATGAGACATTGCATTTATGTAAAGTAAGTTCAAACTACATTAAACCTAAATAGATGCATTGAATAAACTCTCTTTTTCTTTTGTAGGTAGTGCCACAATTACTGATGAAGGTATTTACCCTGGTCCACTTCAAGGCATACCTGTAACCATCAGCATGACCTGTGGCGTATGTATATCTCATAGCTAAAAAAAAGTAATTAAAAATAGGTGCGCGTGGCCGTGCGGCTAAAGCCACTGTTCCGCTGGCTGAAAAGTCGGCGTACGGTGTTCGAAGCCCGCGGTAGACAGAAAGGATTTTTTCTAACGGGGGTGAAATAAAAATCATGAGTCGCACACGTCGTGGTGACTGCTTGACCAAGCGGCCTTTATCCCTCTGGTTCTATCGTTGTCTCCCGACATACACCAACAATGGTACTATGTGTCGTAAAGATAGTTTTTTTTTTTTAACAACTTAAATGGTTTGGCCACCTGGTCAGAATGAATCCTTACCAATCACCATCAAGGGCGTTCTTCTCGAGAATGCATGGAAAAAGACTAAGAGGAAGACCCGGAAGAAAATGGATAGACGCAGTGACAGAGACATGTAACAACAAAGGAAAATCACTAATTCAGACAGTCCGAGCATCTTAAGAACGATAAATGATATAAACCACGACACCTTTTAGGTATCAGTGAAAAGTGAAAAGAAGAAGAATGACCCAACATGTATTGCCCGACGTTTGTAATTCTTCAAACATGGCTTTTATGAGGCCCATCATTATGGGCCTTACTTTTCATGGTCTCTTTTTTATTCGTATCTTCTTTTGCTGCTGCATCTTGTTTTCCGATCTTTCATCTCTTCTCCTTACTATCATCTTTAAAGTCGTGCGCTCCTTTCTTTTTCCGCCTTTTTTTTTTGTATTTCTCTTAATTGTCAAGTATGCAAACCTTCCGTACTTTTCTTTTCCAAGGATGATACATTTTGGTGCGTTGCACTTTAAATTTGATGATGGAGAAAGGCAGATGTCAAATATCATCATCATCATCATCAAGTACTGTACCTGTTGGCGTAAGGTGATCATGTCTCTCCGCAACTTTCGATCTCGACAGTTAATTATCATTTCTATTGTTGACCTTCTACCAAACCATTCTCTTAAGCTGTCTGGTATCTTTTCTCTTTGCTTCCCTCTATCTCTTCATCACTCAATTTTCACAGTTGTTACAATATATTCCAGGTGTTTCCCTCTCATTGTATGGCCAAAAAATGATAATTGTTTCTTTCTAATGTTGGGTATTTGCTCGCTTTTTATTTTGGCCTCTTTCAGAACGTTTTCATTACTTTTCTTAGCCGTGCTTGGTATTCTCAACATTCTTCTGTGAAACCACATTTCTACAGTCTCCTGTATGTCAAATATAAAAAAAAAATATATAAAAATATGTGGAGTTTGTTTGCTATACCTGATGACAGTTTTTTTTCACGAATGTTGTAGTTTGTCTTGTCTATCTCTTAGGATAGTCTCTCAATATCTATCTATCTATCTATCTATATATCTATCTATCTATCTATCTATCTATCTATCTATCTATCTATCTATCTATCTATCTATCTATCTATCTATCTATCTATCTATCTATCTATCTATCTATCTATCTGTCTGTCTGTCTGTCTGTCTGTCTGTCTGTCTGTCTGTCTGTCTGTCTGTCTGTCTGTCTGTCTGTCTGTCTGTCTGTCTGTCTGTCTGTCTGTCTGTCTGTCTGTCTGTCTGTCTGTCTGCCTGCCTGCCTGCCTGCCTGCCTGCCTGCCTGCCTGCCTGCCTGTCTGTCTGTCTGTCTGTCTGTCTGTCTGTCTGTCTGTCTTTCTGCCTGCCTGCCTGCCTGCCTGTCTGTCTGTCTGTTGACCTTTCGAGCCATAGTAAAACTCTTTATCAAATTTTTTATTCTAGAAGTTTTCAATCCTTGTAAAGATCTTTTATCAAATCTCACCATTAGTCTCTGTTCTGTGCAAGCAACTCTATCTCATTGAGGGAGCCGATTCCTGTTTCTCTTGCCTCTCTGATCAATGTTCTTCTCAGTGTCTCTCTAGTCCGGCCTATTTTACTCTTACCTGTTGTTTCCCACATGAGGGCGTGCTTTGTTATTCGGTTATTATCTCTCCTCATCACATGTCCAACATATGACCATCGTCTTTTCTTGATTTCTGAAGATATTTGTGGTTGATTAGCGATTTCTCTAATCTCCTCATTTGTTTTGAATTCGTTACACGCTATACCAAGTATTTTTCGTAGACATTTATTTTTGAATGTGTTCAACTTTATTTCTATATCTCTTGTTGTTTTCCAGCTCTTACATACATACGTAATGGTTGATAGTACGTTTGATTTGAATAGTCTGAGTTTTGTGTTTGAGCTGATAAGTTTCTCTCAATATAATTTTATGTTTATTTGATTTGATGATTCCATTGTTATTAAAATTACAATTACAAGAATAACATTTGTACATGAAAACCAGTGTTAAAAATTAAACAAATTAAACGTTTTCTTTTCTCCTTCTATAGCCCTGCCCACCGCCAACACCAGCACCTACTCCAAAGCCAGCTGCAACAACTACCACAACTACCAAAGCTCCACCACCAACAACAAAAACTACAACTACTACAACAAATGCAACCACCCCAGTTAAAGTCAAATCTAAAAAAGACGATGGTTTCAATGAGCTCTTGTCGTGGTTAATTCCAGCAATCCTGGGCGGGCTAATTTGGTTGGCTCTTACGGCCTTCCTGATCTACCGCTATTGCTGTCCTTGCAGAAACATCTTTTCTGAAATGTGCAAACGCAAGTAATGGCTGTAGTAGTCAAATATTTATCTTGAGTTTCTTTTATATTCTCAATATTCATACACTTTGACCTTTAACTGCAAAGATTATTTAACGTGCGCGATTGCAAGCGAGAAATCATGCTTTTCGCCGTTATCAAAGTGTGCTAGACATCGGATGCCACTACCCACAGAGAGGGCACTAGACATCGGATCCCACTACCCACAGAGAGGGCACTAGACATCGGATCCCACTACCCACAGAAAGTGCACTAGACATCGGATTCCACTACCCACAGAGAGGGCACTAGACATCGGATCCCGCTACCCACAGAAAGTGCACTAGACATCGGATCCCACTACTCACAGACAGCACTAGACACCGGACCCCACTACCCACAGAGAGTGCACTAGACATTGGATCCCACTAACCCACAGAGTGCACTAGACATCGGATCTCACTATCCACAGAGTACACTAGACATCGGATCTCACTATCCACAGAGTGCACTAGACATCGGATCCCACTATCCACTTAGTGCACTAGACATCGGATCCCACTACCCACAGAGAGAGCACTAGACCTCGGATCCCACTACCCACAGAGAGGGCACTAGACATCGGATCCCACTACCCGCAGAGACGGCACTAGACATCGGATCCCACTACCCACAGAGACGGTACTAGACATCAGATCCCACTAACCAGAGAGGGCACTAGACATCGGATCCCACTACCCACAGAGACGGGACTAGACATCGGATCCCACTACCCACAGAGAGAGCACTAGACATCGAATCTCACTAACCATAGAGACGGCACTAGACATCAGATCCCACTAACCACAGAGACGGCACTAGACATCGGATCCCACTAACCACAGAGATGGCACTAGACATCGGATCCCACTACCCACAGAGACGGCACTAGACATCGAATCCCACTAACCACAGAGACGGCACTAGACATCGAATCCCACTAACCACAGAGACGGCACTAGACATCGAATCCCACTAACCACAGAGACGGCACTAGACATCGAATCCCACTAACCACAGAGACGGCACTAGACATCGGATCCCACTAACCACAGAGACGGCACTAGACATCGAATCCCACTAACCACAGAGACGGCACTAGACATCGGATCCCACTACTCACAGAGAGGGCACTGGACATCGGATCCCACTACCCACAGAGAGGGCACTAGACATCGGATCCCACTACTCACAGAGAGGGCACTAGACATCGGATCCCACTACCCACAGAGAGGGCACTAGACATCGGATCCCACTACCCACAGAGAGGGCACTGGACATCGGATCCCACTACCCACAGAGAGGGCACTAGACATCGGATTCCACTACCCATAGAGAGATCACTAGACATCGGATCCCACTACCCACAGACAGGCCACTGGACATCGGATCCCACTACCCACAGTGAGGGCACTAGACATCGGATCCCACTATCCACAGAGAGGGCACTGGACATCGAATCCCACTAACCACAGAGACGGCACTAGGCATCGGATCCCACTACCCACAGAGAGGGCACTAGGCATCGGATCCCACTACCCACAGAGAGGGCACTAGGCATCGGATCCCACTACCCACAGAGAGGGCACTAGGCATCGGATCCCACTTCCCACAGAGAGGGCACTAGGCATCGGATCCCACTACCCACAGAGAGGGCACTAGACATCAGATCCCACTACCAACAGAGAGGGCACTAGACATCGGATCCCACTATCCACAGAGAGGGCACTAGACATCGTATCCCACTACCCACAGAGAGGGCACTAGACATCGGATCCCACTACCCACAGAGAGGGCACTAGACAACGGATCCCACTATCCACAGAGAGGGCACTAGACATCGTATCCCACTACCCACAGAGAGGGCACTAGGCATCGGATCCCACTACCCACAGAGAGGGCACTAGACATCGGATCCCACTACCCACAGAGAGGGCACTAGACATCGGATCTCACTACCCACAGAGAGGGCACTAGACATCGGATCTCACTACCCACAAAGAGGGCACTAGACATCGGATCCCACTACCCACAGAGAGGGCACTAGGCATCGGATCCCACTACCCACAGAGAGGGCACTAGACATCGTATCCCACTACCCACAGAGAGGGCACTAGACATCGGATCTCACTACCCACAGAGAGGGCACTAGACATCGGATCTCACTACCCACAGAGAGGGCACTAGACATCGGATCCCGCTACCCACAGAAAGTGCACTAGACATCGGATCCCACTACTCACAGACAGCACTAGACACCGGACCCCACTACCCACAGAGAGTGCACTAGACATTGGATCCCACTAACCCACAGAGTGCACTAGACATCGGATCTCACTATCCACAGAGTACACTAGACATCGGATCTCACTATCCACAGAGTGCACTAGACATCGGATCCCACTATCCACTTAGTGCACTAGACATCGGATCCCACTACCCACAGAGAGAGCACTAGACCTCGGATCCCACTACCCACAGAGAGGGCACTAGACATCGGATCCCACTACCCGCAGAGACGGCACTAGACATCGGATCCCACTACCCACAGAGACGGTACTAGACATCAGATCCCACTAACCAGAGAGGGCACTAGACATCGGATCCCACTACCCACAGAGACGGGACTAGACATCGGATCCCACTACCCACAGAGAGAGCACTAGACATCGAATCTCACTAACCATAGAGACGGCACTAGACATCAGATCCCACTAACCACAGAGACGGCACTAGACATCGGATCCCACTAACCACAGAGATGGCACTAGACATCGGATCCCACTACCCACAGAGACGGCACTAGACATCGAATCCCACTAACCACAGAGACGGCACTAGACATCGAATCCCACTAACCACAGAGACGGCACTAGACATCGAATCCCACTAACCACAGAGACGGCACTAGACATCGAATCCCACTAACCACAGAGACGGCACTAGACATCGGATCCCACTAACCACAGAGACGGCACTAGACATCGAATCCCACTAACCACAGAGACGGCACTAGACATCGGATCCCACTACTCACAGAGAGGGCACTGGACATCGGATCCCACTACCCACAGAGAGGGCACTAGACATCGGATCCCACTACTCACAGAGAGGGCACTAGACATCGGATCCCACTACCCACAGAGAGGGCACTAGACATCGGATCCCACTACCCACAGAGAGGGCACTGGACATCGGATCCCACTACCCACAGAGAGGGCACTAGACATCGGATTCCACTACCCATAGAGAGATCACTAGACATCGGATCCCACTACCCACAGACGGCCACTGGACATCGGATCCCACTACCCACAGTGAGGGCACTAGACATCGGATCCCACTATCCACAGAGAGGGCACTGGACATCGAATCCCACTAACCACAGAGACGGCACTAGGCATCGGATCCCACTACCCACAGAGAGGGCACTAGGCATCGGATCCCACTACCCACAGAGAGGGCACTAGGCATCGGATCCCACTACCCACAGAGAGGGCACTAGGCATCGGATCCCACTTCCCACAGAGAGGGCACTAGGCATCGGATCCCACTACCCACAGAGAGGGCACTAGACATCGGATCCCACTACCCACAGAGAGGGCACTAGACATCGGATCCCACTATCCACAGAGAGGGCACTAGACATCGTATCCCACTACCCACAGAGAGGGCACTAGACATCGGATCCCACTACCCACAGAGAGGGCACTAGACAACGGATCCCACTATCCACAGAGAGGGCACTAGACATCGTATCCCACTACCCACAGAGAGGGCACTAGGCATCGGATCCCACTACCCACAGAGAGGGCACTAGACATCGGATCCCACTACCCACAGAGAGGGCACTAGACATCGGATCTCACTACCCACAGAGAGGGCACTAGACATCGGATCTCACTACCCACAAAGAGGGCACTAGACATCGGATCCCACTACCCACAGAGAGGGCACTAGGCATCGGATCCCACTACCCACAGAGAGGGCACTAGACATCGTATCCCACTACCCACAGAGAGGGCACTAGACATCGGATCTCACTACCCACAGAGAGGGCACTAGACATCGGATCTCACTACCCACAGAGAGGGCACTAGACATCGGATCTCACTACCCACAGAGAGCACTAGACATCGGATCTCACTACCCACAGAGAGCACTAGACATCGGATCCCACTACCCACAGAGAGCACTAGACATCGGATCCCACTACCCACAGAGAGGGCACTAGACATCGGATCTTACTAACATCGGTGAATAAAGCCACGAAGTAATCACGGATTCGAAGTGAAAAAAAAATCACACATCCTGAGTCAGGATTCGAACCCACACCTTCCTGTCCAGGAGTCGGCGTGTTACCTTAGGCCACCCAGCCCGAACTTCATGTACCTCAGAGCGATAAGGAAATGGTATAATGAAATGGTTATGACAGATCTATAATTTCCTTCATGCAGTTTTATGTATGTTGTATTTATTACATCGCTAATTCATATTTGGGGTCGTCATTCTTTCCTTTATTTATTTTGTGTGTGTCGCATTATTGATTGTGGCTTAGATGTGCCTGCTTTGTAATCTTGTGAAGTGTTCGAATCATTTGTTCTGAATGTTTTCAACTTGTTGCTTCTATTTTTCCATTTAACTTCTTTGTATGTTATTGTGACTTTTCTTATTACATTCCGTACATTTCTATGTTTGTTCATGTGTGTATATAGTTTGTGACTCATAGCTTCAAGTTTTCACTATTATCAGTGATCTAGAACTGGCAAAGATCTTAATGTACCTCTACGTAGTAGTACAGGAAACAATGTCCCTCTACGTGGTAGTACAGGAAACAATGTACCTCTACGTGGTAGTACAGGAAACAATGTATCTCTACGTGGTAGTACAGGAAACAATGTACCTCTACGTGGTAGTACAGGAAACAATGTACCTCTACGTGGTAGTACAGGAAACAATGTCCCTCTACGTGGTAGTACAGGAAACAGTGTGATCTGCTTGAGTTAGTGAGTAGTGATCTATAGGAAGGCAAAACTCCGGTCTACACAATATGTCTTGATGAAGTCGGATGTGTTGGACTGAAAGACATAAATTCGTTGTTTATTTATCCTCGTCTCACATTGTCCAGAGAGCGTCAATAGCTCAGATATTCAATCACAGTTCGACGTTCTTTAGTCGACTCAGCTGAAAAATTGGTACTTGACTCCATTTGGAAAGGATAAATAACAGCGAGGAAGAGCACTGGCTCCATCACTACTAAATACTTTTGCCAGAAGATGCAACTGAGTGCATCATCCCTTGAAAACATTAAAATATATCACGTGACATTCTTAATCTTTGTGTTATTGTTTGTGTGTGTGTGTGTGAGTGAGTGTGTGTGTGTGTGTGTGTGCGTGCGTGCGTGCGTGCGTGCGTGCGTGCGTGCGTCTGTCTGTCTGTCTGTCTGTCTGTCTGTCTGTCTGTCTGTCTGTCTCTCCCTTTTATTTTTTATTTCGCCCTTTTCTGTACCCCTCCTTCATCTCGTTCTGTCTTCCTCTCCTTCATTAGACTTCTACGGCATTCTTTGCCTTTCTAGATATCCAGTTCTACTTGCTCTGTTCTTCATTCTGCCATTTTTCCTGATCTAAAAATGATTAGCATAACTTATTAAAATTTATGTAAGTTTATTTTTTAATGATTACAGCGAGTCAAATTTATTTGGGGGAAAAAAAGTGAAGTATTTAGTTTTTATAGACTTCGTCAAATCTCATACTTTATGAAAGTATTTAATTTTGAATGACTTCATTAAATCTCCTTCATTATGGAAGTATTTACTTTTTAAGGACTTCATAAAGTTCTCATTATTAAGAAAGTATTTAATTTTCAATGACGTCTTCAAATCTCCATCATTAAGGAAGTATTTATTTTTCAATTACTTTATCAAATCTCCTTCATTAAGGAAGTATTTATTTTTCAATTACTTTATCAAATCTCCTTCATTAAGGAAGTATTTATTTTTCAATTACTTTATCAAATCTCCTTCATTAAGGAAGTATTTATTTTTCAATTACTTTATCAAATCTCCTTCATTAAGGAAGTATTTATTTTTCAATTACTTTATCAAATCTCTTTCATTTGAAGACCAAAGATCCCCAAGACACCCCCACAACCAAAGGCTCCGAAGAAACCCAAGAAACCTGCAACACCAAAGTTGGTTAAAGTTGTTCCTCCACCACCACCTCCACCAAAGCCTGTGACTCCGCCGCCTCCACCGCCTCCATCACCACCTAAACCAGAGTAAGCACTATTTATGCACTAATACATTCTAGAACTAAGTACTTTAACTTTCTCTTCTACTCTTTTTCTTATTTCTGACACTTTTAAAGTCTCTTGTCTCATTCTCCGTCCTCTCATTTTTCATCATCATCGAGTGCCGTCTCCGCATCGAAGTTTGGCTTCCATTGAGCGCCATTCCGCTCTGTCTCTTGCTTTTAAAGTGCAGGTTGTCGTAGGCTGACTTATCCATCTTTCGATTTTTCTCTTCCATGTTAGTATCGGTCTGCATCTGCCTCTTTTACCTTGTATTTTTCCTTCCAATATTACTTTTAGTAGGTTGCTGTGTCTTTTACCATGTCCCCAAGATCTCATTTGTTTTGTTTGAATTGTGTTTAGTAGTTCTATTTTCATCTTTAATTGTTTTAAACCGATTGTTTTCTTTTCCTTCCACCCAGTTCTACCTATTCTTCTATAAATCCATATTTCTAAGGCTTCAATTTTCTGTTATGTTTTCTTGCCTAATGTCCATGTTTCTGCACCGTACAGGAATGTTGAGAAGATATAACATTTTGCTATTCTTAGTTTTAGCCCTGGTGTTATTTGTTTTAATATTAGTATATTTTCCATGGCATTAAATTACTTTTTTGCTATTGCTATTCTTTTGTTTATTTCAGTTTTACATTTCCCATCACTGCTATGATATGTCCAAGGTAGTTGTAGCTCTGAACTCTTAAGTTTTACCATCTCTTAATCCATCTTTGCCGAAGGCTGTTTCTCTGTTCACGATATCTGTATCCGTTCATTATAGATTTGGCGTTGATGGTCTAGTGTTCCTAGACTTTTGCTGGGTGACAGTGAAAATATTGAAAACACCAGCACGGTCCAGCGCTTCATTGTTTGTTACTTTGTCTAAACAGAAATTACCTTCGTTAAGTTACCCAAATTAAGATGATCAGCAGGATTAGCTAAAAATTATCATTCAGTGAGGAACTGTATGTGATAAACAAACTGGAATGACAAAATGGAAATATGAAGGGATGTTTACTCCCACTTCTTTATCCTCTCAGCCCCCTGTGAAGCATGAGTTTTCAACAAAAACTTTCTAGCTGTCCTGTTGTCATTGTCATGAGATCGATTTATGTCTTCTCAATCGATATCTGCTTCCACCTGTCTTCTTCTTCTTCTTATCCTACCTTTCAGCTCCCTGTGGAGCATAGGTCTTCAACAAACACTTTCCAAGCCGTTCTCTTTCTTGTCATTCTTTTAAGATCGTTCAATGTCTTCCCCATCATCTTCATCTCTGCCTCTATCTGTCTTCTCCAAGAATTTCTTTGTCTTCCTCTTTGTCTTTTTCCCTGGGGATTCCAAAAAAGGGCATGTTGTGTAATACTCTCAGTTGGCTTCCGCAGTGTGTCCTATCCAGCGCCATCGTTTTCACTGCATCTCTTTATCCACTGGTATTTGACTGGTACATTTCCATAAATCTTTGTTAGTGATTTTATCCTGCCATTTCCATCCTTTTAGTCTGCGTAAGCATCCATTAATGGAAGTCTGTATCTTCATGATTGTCATTTTAGTTGTTCTCCATGTTTCACAGCCATATAATAAGACTGACTTAACATTGGAGTTAAAAATTTTTATTTTAGTATTTAACCTAATTTCTCAAACTTCCTTTCTTTTCCACCTGTATTCTCCAAGTATTTTTTGCCCTTCCATTTGTCCTCGCCTCTGAAGAATCGATAAAGGGTTTTAGCTTCCGCAGTGTATGTCCTGTCAAGCGCCATCGTCTTTTGTCGTTTCTATTTATCAATTGGTATTTTACTGATACTTTTCCTTAATTCTAAGTTAGTGTTTTTGTGCTGCCATTTCCACCCCTTTATTCTGCTCAAGCATCCATTAATGAAACTCTGTAACTTCATGATTGTTATTTTTACTGTTCTTCATGTTTCACGGTCATAATAGGCGCATTTAACATTCACGATTTTTGTCTACACTAAATCACAAATCGGAAAAAGAAACAATATACATTTTTCGGGCACACCATGAAAAGATGAAAGCTGGAATACTTGGTTACAGCTAGCAAAATACAGAGATCGCGGACGACAAATAGAGAAAATGATAAGCTTGGTGTCATGGCATGGAAATCAGTCAAGAACAGAATTGATATGATGCACTGTGGATAGAAAATATTGTGGAAGGACATGACTGCTTACGCCAACCGTTATGGCACATGATGATGATGAAATCTCAAATAGCAGCAAGAGACCGAGAAACCAGAAATAGATAAGTGTGTACATTTGTGGGACCTCAGAGACTCATATAGGCATGAGACTGCTGGAGTAGCCTTAAATGGGTACCGGATTTTTTTCTGGGAAAGTGAAGCGGCACGGGCGTAATACCGGCCACATTACCCCAAAAATCATGTGCCGAAGGTCAGTAAAAATTATGGTCACTAACACCATATTCCCTATACGCCACTTGGCGTGACGGGGCTCTTTACTTTTTACTGCTGGAGTGATGAGTCTGATTAACCAGTCAACCGGATAACTTGAACAATCGCTTTATTTAAAGTGCAAATTAATAAAACACACAAAATATGTTTACTATTTTCATATTCATAAACACAAAAATGTGTTTAACGTTTTCATATTCATAAAACACACAAATATGTTTACTATTTTCATATTCATAAAACACAAAAATATGTTTACTGTTTTCTTATTCATAAAACACAAAAATATGTTTACTATTTTCATATTCATAAACACAAAAATATGTTTACCGTTTTCATATTCATAAACACACAAATATGTTTACCGTTTTCATATTCATAAAACACAAAAATATATATTTACTGTTTTCATATTCATAAACACAAAAATATGTTTACCGTTTTCATATTCATAAACACACAAATATGTTTACCGTTTTCATATCCATAAAACACAAAAATATATATTTACTGTTTTCATATTCATAAACACAAAAATATGTTTACCGTTTTCATATTCATAAAACACACAAATATGTTTACTGCTTTCATATCCATACAACTGGGACAGCTCTTACATTGCGTTTCATTATTTAATCCTAATGTGTCCCAAACAAGAGAAGCACATAATATACTCATTAGTTAACTATTAACATTACTAAACATGCATTTACTTAAAATAATCATTATTAAATTTATTGACTACATTATCTGATTATTTTAATGAATAAATAATTTATTGATTAAATTTAATGAATAAATAATTTATTGATTAAATTTAATGAATAAATAATTTATTGATTACATTTAATGAATAAATAACTTATTGATCAAATTTAATGAATAAATAACTTATTGATCAAATTTAATGAATAAATAATTTATTGATCGAATGTAATGACAATTATTTGCAGGCCGGAACCATACATGTTTGGATTCTGGAAGGAAAGTAAGTTTATCTTTGTTGCTTTTATTGTTTCCAGATCTACAAACGTTTTCGCCTGTGCATTTTTATATAGCAAATTAAAGGTGCAACACAATATATTTTGATGTAATTTATGACGTTAATGAAGTACTCATTATTCATTCTTTGGATGCCGTCTCCACATCGAAGGTTGACTACTATAAAGCGCCATTTTACTTTATCCCTTGTCCTGATGTAAACGACAGGTTCACCACTCTATTTTGGTATGTTTTCAGTCCATTTTAGTCTTGGTCTAGCTCTGCCTCGCCTACCTCACACCGCGCCTTCCAAGATGACTTTTAGTAGGACATGGCGTCTCTTCATATATTCCAGAATTTTGAGTAGTCTTTTTCGAATTATATTAAGTAACATTTTTTTTTTCATTTCCAGGTTATTTAGAACTTCCATGTTTTGCTTCTTTTCCTTCAACTCAATTCTCCTTATTTTTCTGTAGATCTACAATTCAAAGGCTTCAGTTTACTAATTACAGCGCGGTGGTAAAGCAATGCTTCTCTACAGTACCAATACCGCCCATAGCCACGTCAGCATGTTTGGGTTTTCTTCTACAAATCTCTAGGTAATGAGACTAGTATCACGAAAAATTGAAACAAGAACACCCAAAGTATTACGAGAGGGACGGATACCTCCAACTATCAAGTCATCATACTTTGCCTATGCAGTGGTCACAACGCAATGAGGAATCACACGTTCACCAAACTCAAATTAGGAACTACCAGCCAATGCCACTGTACCCTGGATAATATAACAACAAAACACATTCTACATGATTATCTTCAGTACACAGCCTTGGGAAGGACAATGTGGCCCATACCAACCTCCATGGAAGAGAAGTTATATAGGGCAACCGAATCACTGAAATAGACAACCGCCTTCAAAAGAGAGTCCGGAGACCTTAGTCTGCATGAGCAACGATCGCAGAAGAATCTGACTACTGTCTAGAAAGTTTGAGTTCGACCCCAATCTACGGCGTTCTAGATACATGCATCAGTGGCGTATACTGGTTTTGGCGTCTGGGCTACCGCTGACATAATAAATAAAGAAACATTATATTCAGTAGGCTAACATGAAGCGATATTTGCTAATGGCATCACTAGATTACTTTAAATTACTTACTTATTTATATGTAAACTCTTTCCGTCTTGTTTGGGACGAAAATGTCTCGATAACTTTGTCATTGAAAGTACTGTTGGGTCGGTTTTTAAGTTTCTGAAGGAATTATTTCTCAATGGACATTAATGCCAAACCAGACAAGCGTTTGAGTTGAGCGACAATAAGATTTTATTCTTTTGAGAGCAGAAAAATTTCTTTCTACAGATGCTGATGCACATAACGTAGTTATAAATAGGTTAGGAAGTTCCGGTAATCAGACATAGTTTTACTTTCACTTTGTGACGCTTCTGATTGGCTAGAGCTAAAAATAACCCATGAAACCGCATTTTGTATAGTTAGCTCTCGCAGTATTATTTTGACGGGAATTTTTGAATGTCAAGGTCGTTAATTCTAAGTCGGAGAGAAGAGAACTGTACCGCTGCTTATTAGCGGTTTCATGTACTATCTTAGAGTAATTTCGGCTTAATTCACAAACGTTATAGTGGCCATAGGAAAACTTTGCTTTAATAAATGCAAATCAAAGCAAATAAATCATATTGGCCTACGAAATGTGTAATAGAATATTCGAAAATGTGTAATATAATTATGAAAAAATATAATAAATTATCATTTCCTGTTGTATTTCGTTAATATGTTCAGGCTACCGGCGGTAGCTGCGGTAGCATAGAGAATACGCCACTGACATGCATCATGAATTAATACCGAGATTTTGTTTTGCCTTTGAGATGAAGACGGTATTGATGTATTGCTGACCATAATAAAAAAAAAATATATACCGATAGTCAAGAATATTCTTCCTACGTCACACAGGAGGTATGACGAGGTTCTTTTATTTTTCTGTTTTTCTAAAGAAACATAAAAATACCATGGGCTGTTTAAAATTTAAAAAAAATCTTTACCTCATTGTCGCATTTCTGGGGTCTGCCTGGGGAAATTGTCGGACCGGAGAATAAATGCCGCTTGCCCAGTGCAGTCGCCAGTGCAGACGTGCTCGGTTCTGCGTTTTAATTTCACCCCCGATAGACAAAGAAACTTTTCCCCTTACCGGGATTCGAACCTGCGTTATCCAAGTTTAGATCCCGACAAGTTATCGATTCAATCATCCGCTGCTTGAAATGGGAACTGGAAACGCGCTGAAAGAGGCTACTGCACAAGAATATATTTTGAAATGTAAAAAAAAAAACTATTATATGACGTTTACCACATATCTAAGGTTTACTGGCGAGAAGGAGAAAAAAAAGGGGGGGGGGGGGCCGGTGTATTAGAAAAAAAAAATTTTGAATTTGTGCATATAGAAAAGAGAGAGAGAGAGACAGAGAGAGAAAGAATGAGACAGGACGACAGCAATAGAAAATAGAAAAAATCCTAACAGTCTCGCGTGGAAAGGTGTGGACATTAGAACTTATAAGAAGCACCGGAAACTGAATACAAGGAGAGACATGATAGCTTACGTCGTCTGGCACCTAATAGTGATGGATCTCTGGATCATGGAGAAGATAAAGGGGAGCTAAAAAAAAAAGTTAGTCTGACGTCATTATTTGGAAGTTCTCAGGTCCGCGACAGTTTTGAATAGAAAATTAAATTTGTAAGACTACGATGGGCGAACTTACAGCAGATGTGTACACAACCAGCGAGCTACAGACACCATCAGTGTACAAACACTTTACGTCTGCTGAAATAAACTGAATAATTATCGGTTTGCCCGAGGTGATATGAACTTTATTAACAACGAACAGTGAGCGATATACCCCAGTGCCGAGTGTTGCTATAGGCTGAGCAGGCTGAGAAGCCTGTTGCAGAAACATGGACATTAGACAAGAAAACAGAACAGCGAATTGAAGCCTTTGAAATGTGGATTTGTAGAAGAATAGGAAGAATTGCATTCAAAGAAAAGTGAACAAACGATGAAGTTTTAAAACAACTAAAAAAGGAAAAGAGAACTACTAAGAGGCAGACCAACAAAAGATGGACAAGACAGCCATTGACAACCTGCATTATCAAGGCAAAAGACAGAGCTGGGATGGCGATCCATTCCGCCAACCTTCGATGCGGAGACGACACTCAATGATGATGATGATCAATTAACGAGCACGGAAACGAAGCTGGAATAGAAAACATGTTTAAAACGAACACACACAACTGTTGAACAATTACAAGGGGTGGTAAAGCGCGTGGCGGGTGAGGGGCGGCTGTCCCGGGTGGAAGTGGAAGTTTCTTAGAAACACAATTTCAAAAGACGAAAATAGTAACAAATTAATTGAATAGCAAATTTGGAAAAACAATGACAAGGAATAAGGAACAATGACGATCTCTGTTGGTGACCTTATGTACCAAAGTGTCACGAAGAGGGCTAATATGTAATCTTACATAAGTAGAAAATGGTATTTCTACTCGTCTTTAAGCAACCAAGGAAGATCGAGAAGATTCCATGGAATAAAGATTAAAATTATGAAGTGGAAGGCAAGCTATGTAACATGAGAGCAGTATTTCTGTCCAAAAAAAATTGTCGTTGGGGGGGGGGGGAGGTGTTCACGATTTGGGACGGGGAGGTGAAAACATGTAAAAAGAAAGACAATTTACAGGCTTCAATAATATAGCCCTGATTTGGAAATCTCAGTTATGTTTTTTTTTTGTTACTAACAACTTCCTATAATATTTTTGTCATGTTCATTATTGTTATAATTCTCATAACCTACAACCACGGATATCATTGTTTTACAACGAGTAATATAAATTTTAATTATTATATTTTTATCATTTTCCTCCGGGGGGGGGGGATATTTTCTCAATTCCGGTGGGTAATACGCAGCTAAACCCTGACAGAAACCCTGCATGAGAGTGGATATTCACAAATTGAGTTTCAGAAAAGGAGCTGCCCAAACAGACCTACTGAGCATGCGTTAGAAAATGGAACCGCCCTCCACAACCAAGGGAGGAAACTTGGTCCACAGGAGCAAGCCGCAGCAACAAACATTGGGGAGCCAGTGAAGATCTTACACCAGAGGTTCCCAGAGTTACTGAACCTAAAACGACAACATGCCCACAAAATAAATACAGGAAACAGAGTTTACTCAACTCACAGCCAAGATATAGGGAAGGACTGAAGGTAGAAAGGATACCCTGGAAATCTTCATCTAGCATGACGTCTTCCGCTTTACGAGCAGGGGTAGTTGTGTGAGGAGTGACGTCAGCCGTCTATAGCTGAAAACGTCACTCTAGTAGAGGTGTTCCCATGTTTCCCTTTTTTCCCTCTAATTTTTTCTATTGTTGGCTATGGTTTATCCCACTTATACGACACTGTCACTATAAAGACAGGAAACAGTACAGCAGCAGAGGCCAACAAAAGAGCAAAAGCCCACAAATTATATCTCCTTTCGACGCTGAAAGGCAAATCGGGAAGTAAAGAAGAAAAAGATGAAATAAAAGAACATTTTTTATGAGTGAAAACTTCCGATGCGAGAGACAAACTTATAAAGGGCACGTACAGCAGAAGTGCAGGTCTCTTGTAGCAAGGCGTTGTGTCGAGGAGTAAGGGGTCAATCCTAGTTCGTGCTGTCTAGAAGAAGAAGAACTGTCATGAGGGCGCCACCAGCATATAATCAGCAGGGGAAGGTAACTGCGAGTATAAAGATTTTGGGAACAATGAACTTTCCGGTGCGTGACCTTGCCAGATTTGACAAAAATTGATCACTGACGACATTATTGAGTTATTTGCGGGTCATCATCATTACACTCCGAACATGTCCATAGGTGCTCAGATCCCCTCTTCAGCAAGTCCCGCAGCGTCCAGCGACTGACGACTCCAATTCTGCGTTGGTTGATAAGTCTTCTTATACGCCCATTAAGTTTGTTGTTGCTTGCTGTGCCCATCTTAATACCCATCTCTCAGGAACAGTGCGCTAGATAACTTGAGAACAACCCTAGACCAACTGTGCAATAACTTCCAGAGAGTGGTCAACCAGTGGAAACCATCACACTGTAATATACACGGAAACGAACGCGCAGACAAACTAATTAAGGAGGGAGGGAGATTACCACAAGAGAACCATCTGGTCAGCTACGATGAAGCCAAATCCATTATCAAAGACCAGTATCATGAAAAATGGAAACAAGAACACCCAAAGCATAACGAGAAGGACGGGTAACTCAAACTATCAAGGAGGGATCAAGTCATCATACTTCACCTACGCACTGGTCACAACAGAATGAGAAACCACAAGTTCACCAAACTCAATATAGGTATCAGCCAGTGCCACTGTACCCTGGATAACGTGACAACTAAACACATTCAACAGGATTGCCCATCAGTACACAGGCTTGATAAGGACAATGTGGTCCACACCCACCTCCCTGAAAGAGAAACTACACTTCGGGGCAACCGAATCACTTAAACAGACTGCTGCCTTCATAAGAGAGTCCGGGGTCCTAGTCTGAATGAGCCATGATTGCAGAAGAAGAGGAAGAGTACCCATCTCTTCCATCCGAAGGAGTGACGTTGTCAAAGTCCTGTGCCTTTCCAACATCTCGGAGGGCATTGATGACGTCCGCTCGATCCATTGGTTGACCGTCTTCGACGACAGCACAGTTAGCCAACCTGTCCGCTTTTTCATACTCCCATACTCCCGCGTGTAGTATGTTGAACGTAGACAAATGTGACCTTACGTATTTTTGACTTCAGCAATGGCTCTATCCATTGCCTGCGTACATAGCCCGCCTCTACTTTTCTTATCATGCTCATCTATTCACTTAGTATGCAGGCGTGGGTGTAGTCTAGTGACTCTAACCAGATGAATGCCCTGGTCACTGCCATCACCTCCATCGTCATGCTACTCGCGGTAGTACTACTGGAGACAAAGAGATGCAAGTTCTAGATTTTAAAATAAACAATGAATTTTAGAAGAAAAAAAAATAAAGAATTATTATTTCATAAAATGTCAGTACATTGTTATCTACTTTCATTTGCAGAGCATACAGACCAAGATAAAGACAAAGATGAAAAAACGGACGGTCCGCCAAAAGCAATAGAGAGCATGCCTTCTGAAACGGAGAAACCAAAGGGCAATGTACCACCCCCGGAGTACTTGAAATTAGCAAGAGTGGAATAATGTTTTCACACTGATACTTTAGTTAAGTTGTTCTTTTACATATCTTCCACGGTTGTATGACAGTGATATTTTAGTTGTTTACTCACTTTAGAAAAATATAATTAATAGATGATTTTTTTTTATAGTACAAGTAGCTTCAAATTGATCAGAAGATATAGCATTCAACAATGATAATTTTGACAGAATTGATATTTCACACTAGAAAGTGACAATATAGTCAACTTTATATTTTAACGAAAAAAAAAAACAATTATCGTAATAATAAGTGTTATTTATATTAACTGTAACTAGCAAACAAAATTAATTAAGCTAAACATTTCTTTATTTTTCTGAGGTGTTAGAAATTGAAACCACTCCCGTAAACTATTCATTTTAAGAATGTGAGCAATGTAATACACTAAGAAATTCCGATGCATAAATGTAAAATTCCGGAATTACTGCTAAAAAAATTCGCTTTGAGTATAAAACAAGCAGCATTGTTTTACGTTTTGTAGTCTTCTAAAGTTACAAAAACACTGTCTTACACATCTTTTGCTTATTTACGTAATTTCCTGTTGTATTTTTTGTGATTTACTTAATTTTGCACTCTTGCGGAGTAGAAGCAGAATAAATGTAAAAGATATTTCTTTAGAACGAGAGTTTTTTTGCGAAATAAAATACCCATTCCTATTTTCAGTCTTTCTTCTGTGGAATGATGATAACGCCAGCCTTGAGTTTTCATTGAATTGATTATCATTGACGTCCAAACGTGTACACAGAAGAAATCTAGCTTCGGTATCTTCATATTTCAGTATTCAATTGTCCGTGACCATAAGTAAAAGATGAAAACCGTTTAAGACCAGCAATAACTCGTCAGCAGCGACGGTAAATATTCATATATTTATATAAGATCAAGTGAATATATGACAACCTGCACCATCAACGCAAGAAACAGAGTGGAACTTGCGTTCCATGGTAGCCAACCTTCGTTGCGGAGACGGCACCCGATGATGATGATGACGAAGATCAAGTGAACATTTTCTTCTTCATAAAGAAAATATTTTCCTTTAAAAAAAAATAAAATTCCCAAATTCTACTTCGATTATATTTGTAGAATTTTATTGAAACGAAACGCGGAAGGGGCTGTTTATTTTATATATATTAAAACTTTATATCATCGTCAGCATGTGCCATACCGGTTGGCGTTGGCGATAATGTCCTTCCATAATCTTCTATCTACAGTGCATCGTATCAGTTCTGTTGTTGACTGTTTTCCATGCCATGACACCAAGCTATCCAGCATTTTCTCTCTTTCTCGTTCGCGATCTCTCTATTTTTTTTATTTTCCCAGTTGTAACCAAGTATTCCAACTTTCCTCTTCTCATGATGTGCCCGAAAAATGTTCATTGTTTCTTTATGATTTTTTTAGGAATCCCTTTTTGTGTTGACCTCTAAATCTTTATATAAACAATAATTTATAATAATATAATATTTTAATTATATATAATAATTATACAGTTATAATAATACTTTAATTAGTTTTACGTAGCGACAGTATAATAAAATGTATTTATATTTTCTTTAAAAGTAGAGAACGATTTATATGTCAGAGTATGTTTGAAAGTTTGGTTTTACAGAAGAATATTGAGAGTACCATGGACAGCTAAGAAGAGTAATGAAGATGTTCTGAGAGAGGTCAAAGCAAAATTAGAGCTAATTTCCAATATTAGGAAGAAACAATCATTATTTTTTGGCCATGTAATGAGAAGAGAACAACTGGAATATATTGTAACAACTGGGAAAATTCAAGGACGAAGAGATAGAGGGAAGCAAAGAGAAAAAAATAACAGACAGCTTAAGAGAATGGCTTGGCGGAAGGTCAACAACAGAAATGATAAATAGCTGCCGAGATCGAAAGTTGTGGAGAGACATGATCACTTACGCCAGTAGGCCCGGTACTTGATGATGATGTTTGAAAGTGTTATGAATTCTGTCCAATGGTGCGAACAATGCACTGATACACAAACAATGGGAACTGTTTTCATTGGATGGATCTGTCTTATCACGTGGCCCAACCATTGTATACAGCATCTAATTCAACAAATCTGGTAATTATTGACTTTATGTTTGATGATTTTTATAAGGAAAAACACAATTATTTGCACTGTATTTTATGTAAGACCCAGAGAGACACTGAGAAGAACATTGATGAGCAAGGCAAGAGCAGCAGGATTCGGCTCCCTCAATGAGATAGAGCTGCTTGCACAGAACAGAGACAGATGGCGAGATTTGATAAAATATCTTTAAAAGAGTTGAAAACTGCTAGAGCAAAAATTTAGATATGAGAAGGAGTATCTTGGTCTACGTCCTCGGCTATGGCTCGAAAGGTTAATAGATAGATAGACAGATTGTATGTATTTATTTAAATAATTATTTCTATTGGTTCATATTATGGCACCGATTAATACGAGCCTAACCATAGCCATTCTATAGATTTACAAAGGCCTGCGATATGACAGGAAATTCCGGGAAAACCTCCAACTAGCGTGACGTTTTGAAACCTTGCGAGCAGGGGCGGTTGAAGGTAGTGACGTCGGCCGTCTATAGCTTTTATAGTTGATAACGTCACGTTAGTTGGACGGTTTCCAGTTTTATTTTCTGCCTGGGGGGCCTTTGCAAATCTGTAGATGGCTATGGCCTAACCGTCCTAAAATAGGAATGTGCCTGTTTTTATGTAATTGAGATTTGAAGATTTAAACGTTAATTTCTCGTAATATTACGAGTTTTTTTCTACGGCTAAAATGTTTTTTTTTAAATTATATAATTAATAATGAGTATTTAAGTATGTCTATTTTTTAACGAAAGTTCATAGCATGATCTCTCTGTTGTTTCATGTCGGCATGACCATGACACTTAGCGCCAAAAACCGTTTGCTGTTATCATTATTAAATAATGAAATATCAATGACTTGTTTGTTGTCTGTTTTGGTGTCGCGTTTGTGTATGTGTTTGTGTGCGTGTATGTGTGTGTTGTTTAAAACTGTACGAATTTAAGCGAAATGTTTTCCCCACATGGACTGAACATCGATCAATTTATCACCACATGAATTGCACCATCAATTTATCACCACATAAATTGCACCATCAATTTATCACCACATAAATTGAACCATCAATATATCATAACAGAAATTGATCCATCATTATATCACCACATAAATTGAACCATCAATTTATCACCACATAAATTGAACCATCAATATATCATAACAGAAATTGAGCCATCATTATATCACCACATAAATTGAACCATCAATTTATCACCACATAAATTGAACCATCAATATATCATAACAGAAATTGAGCCATCATTATATTACCACATAAACTGAACCATTATTTATCACCACATACAATGAACCATTATTATATATATATTAGGAAGAAACAATCATCATTTTTTGGCCATGTAATGAGAAGAGAACAGCTGGAATATATTGTAACAACTGGAAAAATTGAGGGACGAAGAGACAGAGGGAAGCAAAGAGAAAAGATACCAGACGACTTAAGAGAATGGCTTGGCAGAAGGTCAACAACAGAAATGATAAATAACTGTCGAGATTGAAAGTTGTGGAGAGACATGATCACCTACGCTAGCAGGCCCGGTACTTGATGATGATAGATTCAAAATATCATAACAGAAATTGAGCCATCGATATATCATAACAGAAATTGAACATCCATCAATATATCATAACATAAATTGAACATCTATCAATTTGTCACAACAGAAATTGAACATCCATCAATATATCATAACATAAATTGAACATCTATCAATTTATCATAACAGAAATTGAACATCCATCAATATATTATAACATAAATTGAACATCTATCAATTTATCATAACAGAAATTGAGCCATCAATATATCATAACAGAAATTGATCATCTATCAATTTGTCACAACAGAAATTGAACATCCATCAATATATCATAACATAAATTGAGCCATCAATATATCACAACAGAAACTGAACATCCATCAATTTATCACAACATAAATTGAACTGCTTGCTGGAAGCAGTTTGTGAGTTGTAATCGTGATTGGAAAAAATGCCCCCGCGATCGATCGACTCAGCCGTTGGCAGAAATGGGTAACAGGGTAGCACTCTGGGTAGGTGAGGATTGCCGCCTCGCTTGTGAGTTACGATGCTTGAGGCGACATTATACAGAAGTCTCCGAACACTTCTGGATAGGCGGCCGAGCACATTTGGGTAAAAACCCTTGTGCTAAGACGCCGATTCAAGTCTCGTATCTTTACCTTTTATTTTTATCGTCGAGAGCTTTAACGTTTTGGGTAGATTTTTCTTTTTCCTGTCAATTGTTCTTGGGCATCGGCCATTTTGGCCCACTCTTTTCGGTTTTCAATTGCCGAGAGTTCTTTATCATTTGTGGTCTTTTGCTCTTTTGTTGACCTCTGCTGCTATGTTTCCTAGTGTTTATTATTTCATCCATCCATCTTTTTCGTGGTCCTTGTATTCTCGCAACGTTTATTTAATATTTATTTTTATGAAGTGGCTCTATATGTTGTGTTTTTATCTTTCTGCCTTTTCACGTGGCCAAACCATTGTATCTATTGTTTCTTTAGTTACTATATGCGGGGATTATTCCTAGTTTTTTTCTCATTCTTCATTTCCGATCTTATCTTTCAGGCTGTTTCCTCGTCTAACACAAATCATCTCGGTGGTGGTTACATTTCTTATGTATATATATATAAATTAAGTAAGTAAAGAGCCCCCGTCACGCCATGTGGCGTATAGGGAATATGGTGTTAGTGACCATAATTTGTACAGACCCTCAGCACATGATTTTTGGGATAATGTGGATGGTATTACGCCAGTGCCGCTTTACTTTCCCAGCCAAAAAAAATCAGGTACCCATTAAAGGCTGGGTGGGCCTGGAAGCCATCGATCCGAATCAAACCCGACCTCTTGTCCTTTGTAGTCCAGTTCACTAACCACTGAGCTATCGCGACTCCTTTATATATATATATATAACTATCATCATCAAGTACCGGGCCTGCTGGTGTAGGTGATCATGTCTCTCCACAACTTTCGATCTCGACAGTTATTTATCATTTCTGTTCTTGACCTTCTGCCAAGCCATTCTCTTAAGCTGTCTGGTATCTTTTCTCTTTGCTTCCCCTTATCTCTTCGTCCCTCAATTTTCGCAGTTGTTACAATATATTTCAGTTGTTCTCTTCTCTGGGGAATGAGAAAGTTCTCAAAGAGGCCAACACAAAAAGGGAGCTCTTAAAAAACATCAGAAAGAAGCAATCAACATTTTTCGGGCACATCATGAGAAGAGGAAAGTTGGAATACTTGGTTACAACTGGCAAAATAAAGGAAAGAGATTATCGCGGGCGACAAAGAGAGAAAATCTGGATAGCTTGGTGTCATGGCATGGAAAACAGTCAACAACAGAACTCATACGATGCACTGTAGATAGAAGATTATGGAAGGACATGATCACCTACGCCAACCGGTATGGCATATGATGATGTTCTCTTCTCATTACATGGCCAAAAAATGATGATTGTTTCTTCCTAATATTGGAAAGTAGCTCTCTTTTTGCTTTGGTCTCTTTCAGAACGTTTTCATTACTCTTCTTAGCTGTGCATGGTACTCTCAACATTCTTCTGTAAAATCACATTTCTACAGACTCCAGTGATTTTCTTGTCTGTTGTCCTATTGTCCATGATTTGCATCCATATGTTAATACTGGCTCTATATAACATTAAGAACTCTTTTTCTTGTTTGGATTGTCAAAAATGGATTGCATAGTATCTTCCTCATTTTTTGGAAAGCTGCTTTTGCCTGAGCCATTCTGCATCTCACCTCTGTTGTACATCTTCCGTCTGATGTTAACACAGTTCCCAAATATTTAAATTCATTTACCTGTTTTAATATCATTCCACTTGTCTTTATTTTGCACTGAGGTGATGTCTTTTTCTTTGTTGTTACCATTACTTCTGTCTTTCAGCTATTAAGGTTAAGTCCTTTATTTTTGTTTTCTTTCACTATAATGTCTAACATTTCTTGTAACTCATTCATATATATATATATATATTACTACATAATTAATAGGAATGATGGACCTGACAAGGCGAGAAAGGAAGGTAGCAAATTATACCAGTCAGATGCAAGTATAAGAGGAGTCTAAGAGATATGTCAGGAACGAACAGAATAGGCCTATAGAACACAAAGGCCATTCTGCATCTCACCTCTGTTGTACATCTTCCGTCTGATGTTAACACAGTTCCCAAATATTTAAATTCATTTACCTGTTTTAATATCATTCCACTTGTCTTTATTTTGCACTGAGGTGATGTCTTTTTCTTTGTTGTTACCATTACTTCTGTCTTTCAGCTATTAAGGTTAAGTCCTTTATTTTTGTTTTCTTTCACTATAATGTCTAACATTTCTTGTAACTCATTCATATATATATATATATTACTACATAATTAATAGGAATGATGGACCTGACAAGGTGAGAAAGGAAGGTAGCAAATTATACCAGTCAGATGCAAGTATAAGAGGAGTCTAAGAGATATGTCAGGAACGAACAGAATAGGCCTATAGAACACAAAGGTTACCAGAAAAAGTACGCTAACTACCAGGTCAGCAGTAAATAAAGAACATATAACGATTTGTAGATTCAGAACAGGCAATAACAGATTGAAGTAACATTTTCTTCTGTATCTCAATAAGAATAGTAACTTCTGTTGAATGTCACACAGACAAAATGACTGCCACATCAACAGCATAGGAATTAACACAGAGGTGTACAATGTGGGGAAAGTAATAATGTGACATCATTCCATACTCTCGTATAATCGGGCAAAATTTCAATTAAAATAAAGAGAACTTGGTATTTTTTTAATCACTTGCTTTATTTATTTACAAAAAAATTACTTCAGCGACCAACTCTTTCACAATAAAAGAACAAAACAAAAATGTGGATACATTTGAAATAAATATAAAGATTGAATCAAAATAATTGCTATTTAAGTTTGTTTTGAATGGCTATGTGTATACTGTTCCAATGACCTTGTGATGTTATTACAAGCAGCGAGGACGATCACTGGCCTTGTTATCACCAAACTAAATGAGGCAGCTAGCACGGCAAAACTTAATACTTCACTCTCATTATATGTTGCCGGACAAGATTTACATTTATTTTTCAATCAGCTTATTCTATTTCACTTAACACATGAGATACAGAAGGTGTTATTAGGCTCAGGCATTTCTAGAAACACTGCACTATATTCTACAAGCGTAGGTATTTTGTAGTTCTAGGTGTGGTCGTCTGCATAATGAACTCTCGATTCAAACGTTTCAGGGAGGGTTTATTGTACCGTAACAATGCAATAAACTAAGTAAAAATTACAAATTTTAATGTTATATTTAAAAAAAGAATGATTAAAAACGTTTAATAATTTTATTCGTTGTTTTGCGATTAAAATTATTTTTTTTCAGTAGAATTTGAGAAAATTGTTGTTTACAACAATGAATGCAAAAAGATGGGAAGTCAAACTGCGCCATTTTGAGTCATCTGTAAATAATGGTGAACACGAATAAACGCTGCAGTGTGTGGCCACCTGATTGATGTTTAATGCTGACATTTTTTATGTATACATTTATGTGGCAGAAGTAGTAAGGTATGACATTTCTTATTATGAAGTGTAACTAAAATGCGTGAATCAAAATAACACGCTTAGCCATAATTTTCTGCAGATGTATGATGTGTTAGTTCAAGTTCGCCATTCGGTGAGTAGTAAGAACGATCATGATGATTGTTGACTGCGCGCCAAACTAAAATAACTGTACTTAGTGCAGAAACGTATACAACGATTCAAAATAATTGCTTCACTATACATTTCTTATTATATCTAATTATTATAATGTTTATTCCACACATAGTGGTATGAATATATTATATATTTTTTTTATTTTAATGATCAATTTAATTATTAATTGGTAAAAAAATGTAATCATAATTATTTAAAAAATAATTTTATAATTTTTAGGTACTTTGGTCTTTTTTAAAAAAAATAATTTCTAATTGAAACCAGGATAGCTACATAAAAGTAAATAGCCCTCGAAGTGAGTAAATCAATGATACATGAATCATGTTTGTACGACAATTAGAAAAAAAAAGTTACGATTTTTTAAGTGAATTATTTCTCAATTACTGTGTTAAATGATGCAAAGAAGAAAAAACCATAGCGGATAGCCGCGATCGATAGCGCCAGGTTGGCCATGCAAAAAAAAAAAAAATCAAAATTATTATTATTATCATTATAAATCAATAAATGTGTTCATATTTAATTTTAAAAGTAATCATATTTGGTTTTTAAATAAAAGAAATAATACTTTTATTTGATTTTCGTCAAAAATAATTAATAGTAATTTAAATTTGATTTATATCAAAATAACGGTCATTTCCAGGAATTTACATCAAAAATGTCATTCTTCTCTGCAATTTATGTAAGAATAATTAATTTCTATGATTCACATAAAAATAATACTGCTTCTGCTAAAGAAGTCACATCATTATTTTTATTAATTTTATGTATAAGAAGTATAATTTTATTATTCATTTAAAAAAAAATTCATTACAAAATATGATATATATGTGTTTACAATATTAATATTATATATAATATATATATAATTATATATAATATTAACCAACCAGGTATCAGTGAATTGAATTAGATTTATTTTATCATTAGCTGTTCAGTAGACTTAATTTTTTTAATTAGAGGTAGAAAACTTTAAACAGACTTTAAATATGAATATGAGGCAATCTGGTCACCAGAGGATGATCGTGTAAACAAACAAAAATCACATTTGGGGAAAAAAATTAAAAGTTTTTATTAAATAACCATTGTTCGATTTTATGTATTACGAACCACAGAATACACAATTATATTATAAGGAACATTATAATCATACAAAGAAGGGCATTTAAAAAATGACATTTATTGAAAACAATATAATACAGCAGGCTCCAGCAACTGTCAGTACTGTCAGATATTTAGCAATGAATTCAATACGTTTCAAGAAATTATATTATATTATATTATAAAGAACTATAAACACTGACATAATGATAAAAAAAAAACAATTAAAAGAAAAGGTCCTTACAATCTTTTGAGCTGAGCGATAAACTGGGAATGTTATTATAATAAAATAATTATAATAATAAGTATTAATGTTAATGTATTGTATCTTGTACAAATAAAATAATGATTGAAATCCCCACTCAACGATGAAAGACAGATGAGGAAGGAAAGAAGAATGAATGAATTCAATGAGTGAAATTCAACTGACTCTGTGTGAATGTGAGTCGCCATGATTGATAGTCACACCGAGTGCCGAGTCATTTTAATTGCACTCATTGAATTCAATGACAACTCATAGTAATTGGTAGGCAGGTAGGTCTTGTGAGAAAAAAAAAATTAAAATAATTATTCACTGTTAAGTCTGTTAGTGTTATATAATTATTTCAATTTAATTGTACATGTGATCATGATCATTCATTCTCATTCTTCATATCTAATTATAATTATAAAATAAACCATACATTAAACTAAATAATTAAATGATTAATGTGAAGATTGAATGAAATGAAAAATTAAAATGAGAAGGAAGGTAAAATATTTTTTGATGCAAAAAGTAGCAAAAATTCTAAATAACAACTTTCAATTTAATAATTGGGAATATATATTAATATTAGGCAACTGAAAATACTACATTTTTAATTAAGTATAACTAGCTATAATAACTATAAAAAAAACCTTTCAGTGATCTGAGTTAGAGGCACATGGTGATGGTTAAAGAGCCCAAACATGGGGGAAATTTCTGATAATGGTGTAGTCGTTCAAATGCCGATAATTTCAATAGGGGCCGACAGATCAATTTAAAAATTCCCACAAATATGTAGAAGTGGTTATAGAATCAGGTTATCTTTATTATTTCAGGTGGACATTAGCAGGATTTTATTTTGCTATGACTTAAAGTTCAACAGTGGGCATAGTCGCTGATCCGGCTGATCACCCATACTTATCAATGGGGGGAACCTTTCGATAATGGTGTAGTCGTTCAAATGCCGATAATTGCAATAGGGGCCGACAGATCAATTAAAAATTTCTCACAAATATGTAGAAGTGGTTATAGAATCAGGCTATGTTTATTATTTCAGGTGGAGTGGACATTAGCAAGATTTTATTCTGCAATGACTTAAAAGTTCAACAGTTGGTATAGTCGCTGATTGGGCCCCTGCCGGCCATGCCATGCTTATCAATGGGGGACATTTTTGATAATGGTGTTGTCGTTCAAATGCCGATAATTTCAGCAGGGGATGACATTTCGATTAAAAATTTTTCTCACAAATATGTAGAAGTGGTTATAGAATCAGGTTATCTTTATTATTTCAGGTGGACATTAGCAGGATTTTATTCTGCAATGACTTAAGTTCAACAGTTGGCATAGTCGCTGATCGCCCATGCTTTATCAATGGAGCAAGCATGGTCATGAATTTCCGTGACTGCCGTATTATTCAATCACGGATCACTATGAAATTTCACACACTTATGTAAAAATGGACGCTAATTCTAAATATCCATATTATTTAACTTAATCCTACCTTATTTTGGTAGTAAATATGATGAAACCGTCGTATGTAGCTGGAAAATGCGTGGTAAATCTAGAAGCAATCGCTGTCGATCTCTTTTGACTTCAGCAATCGGCATATCGGACTCTATTGTTATAAAACTAATTAATTTCCGTAAAATAGCGTCCTTAAACATCATCGGAAAACGATTTACATACGATGTACTATTCGGATAGTTTCGAACACGGGGAACACTTTTGGTTGGCCATTTGCCTAGCAACCAAAATTCAGAAAACGGCGTCTATCGGTTACCGAAGTACCTAAATGAACCATGATGATTGATTACCATGTCATCTGATGAAATGATTTTTGTTGACTGGTGGCCTATCCCTTGCCCTAGCAAGTTACTTACATAACGTTGCATTCGTTCAGTATTTATTCATATCAAGTAATTCACTAAAATAAATTTAGAGAGTTTAGTCTGCCATCTGAATTCTGAAATTTAGATGTCTCGTCTCTACTCTTACTTAGTCTAAAAGTAAGTTAAAGTTGTAAGTTTCTATCTCCAGACTCCAGGTCTCCCACTTTTTCTGTTTTCATGTTTAATGTTTTGTCTTTGATTTCTTAAAACCACCTTCTAAGCTTCTTGATATGCTCCCTGATATATGCCTTGTCCAGGATCCACACCTTTCATTATTATATAAATATATATATTATATTGTTATTTCCAGTCAATTGTGCCATCTGTCTTTTGTCTTTGACAATAATGTCACAATATATGGCCATGCCATCCATGTTAAGTTAGTGTAAATATTATTTTAACTTCCTCTTGAGTCTCAGTAGAATTGACTATTACTATAGACTAGAGTGGTATTTATTAGACTAAGCAGTTCTTTTTATGTATTAATAATAAGTTTAAGTCATCCTTACAGGATAGGATGTAAAAGTATATAGAGGGGCAGATGTAGCTTCGGATCATCGTCTTCATATAGCCAAACTTAAAATTAAACTAAAAGGTATACTACAACGAATAAGGGTAGAAAGTATTTCAATGTAGGGTTTCTTAAAGAACAAGGAATGAAAGATAAATTCGCAATCACAATATCAAAAATTTACCAAGTCCTCCAACAACTAGAAAATACAATAAATATAGATCATTGGAAACAGGTAAAAGATATATAGAAAGAGACATGCGAAGAAACACTAGGGAAAAGAGAACGCCAGAATAAGGCATGGATGACAGCAGAGACCCTGGACAAAATTAAAGAAAGAAAGAACAAGAAAGCAGACATACATAAAAGCAAAACGAGAAGTAATAAAGCCAAGACACAGGAAGCTTACACAGAGGTGAACAAAGAAGTGAAAGATGTATTAAAAGGGATAAGAGGAAATATATAGATGAACTAGCTAAAGAGGCAGAAGAAGCAGCAAATATAGGGAATACGAAAAAACTGTACAATAGCACAAAGAAATTAAGTGGAAAATACAAACAGATCAATGCCTTTATTAAAGATAGGATAGGAAATCTGCTTAGTAATGTAAAGGAGCAAATGGAGATATGGAAAGAGCACTTTGAAGAACTTTTGAATAGACCTGGCTCAAATAATCCTCCAGATATACTACTAGAAGGAGTTACACGTTAACTGTGGAAAACCAAGCAAAGAAGAAATAATGAAAGCCATCAAAGCCACAGGACCAGATGACATTCCTTCAGAAGCCATCAAAGCAGATATTAACACCTCTACCAAGATGCTACATAATCTATTAGATAAAATTTGGGAGAGGGAAGAAATACCTAAAGACTGGAAAGAAGGTTATATGATCAAACTACCAAAGAAAGGAAGTTTACAGGAGTGCACAAATTATAGGGGAATTATGCTACTATCAGTGCCAGGAAAAATATTAAGCAGAATCTGGAGAGACTAAAAGAGGCCATAGAGAAACATATGAGAGATGAACAAGCAGGTTTTGGGAAGAACAGATCATGTGCTGATCAAATAACTACTCTACATATAATAGTTGAACAAAGTTTAGAACTAAAATCCCCACTTTATATTGGATTCATAGATTACGAAAAGGCATTTGATAGTTTAGACAGAAGAATGCTTTGGAAGTTGCTGAGTCATTACGGAATCCCCATAAAGTTTATTAACCTGATAAAAACAATGTATGAAGGAACTAAATGTAGTGTGGTGCATGAAGGACAGCTTACAGGAGCATTTGAAATAAGAACAGGAGTAAGGCAGGGATGCCTTCTGTCTCCATTTCTCTTTCTACTGGCCGTAGATTGGATTATGAAAATAACTCAAAACAACAGAAATGGAATCCAGTGGTCACTGACCAAACAACTTGATGATTTAGACTTTGCTGATGACATAGCTCTCCTATGACACAGCCATCAACAGATGCAGGATAAAATGAGCATACTTGATGAGAGATCACAACAGCTAGGACTGAAGATTAATAGAGATAAGACCAACATTATGAGAAGTAATACAGTTGGCAATAACCAAATAAAACTAGGAGAAATACCTCTATTAGATGTACAATCTTACATATATCTGGGCAGTAATATAGATAAAGAGGGAGGAACAGAAAATGATACCAAACAAAATAAGGATATCAAAAGCAAGAGGAGCTTGCATTGCACTGGGAAACGTATGGAAATCCAAAGAAATTAGGTTAAATACAAAAATAAAAATTTTCAACTCAAATGTTAAGACGGCCCTATTATATATATGGCTGTGAAACATGGAGAACAACAAATTGACAATCACGAAGATACAGACTTTCATTAATGGATGCTTATGCAGAATAAAAGGATGGAAATGGCAGGACAAAATCACTAACATAGAATTATGGAAATCTACCAGTCAAACACCAGTGGATAAAGAGGTACAGCGAAGACGATGGCGCTGGATAGGACACACACTACGGAAGCCTGCTGAGAGTGTTACACAACAGGCCCATTTTTGGAATCCCCAGGGGAAAAGACAAAGAGGAAAGCCAAGGAATTCTTGGAGAAGGCAGATAGAAGCAGAGATGAAGATGATGGGGATGACATGGAATGATCTTAAAAGAATGGCAAAAAAAATACAGAACGACTTGGAAAGTGTTTGTTGAAGACCTATGCTCCACTGGGAGCTAAAAAAGGTAGAAGAAGAAGCAGTTCTTTTTAATGCCTTACTGTTATCTATTAATAATAGTATAATATATGTCTTCCTTCATTATTGCACTTTTTCATTCATTAATCAAGTTATCTTTAAAGATTTTTCTGTAGTATTTTGTTTCAATTAAATCAACTATATGCCTTGCTGTTTGTCAAGTTTGTGAGATTGTTGTCCAGTCCATGATCATGATGATTTACATTCCAGCGCTGTTGCTGTAGTATAGAGTAGTGGCAGTAGTTAGTGAGAGTGATTTTAATTTTACTGAATTGCTCAACTTGCTGTGCTGGTATTGTGCCACATCATGTTCTCTAAGATGTAATTTGTAATACAAATATTAAATATATACTTCATACCACAAATACATTATTATATATTATTATAACAATTTAAAATAATTATTAAATTTTAATTATTTTTATTACCATGATACCTAATATGATGATTATAATACATTATTATAATATAATATTATGATTGTTGATGCTTTAAACCTGACTTTTACCTACTCAAAAATTTACTTGTATTCTTTTAATTGAAAGTTATTAAATAAACTAGTAGTAGATCATCATCAGTAGATAAGTAGTGGATCATCATTGGCCTAGGCATTCATTGGGTGCAGTCGCCACATTGAAGATTGAGATTGGCAACCATGGAGCATCATTTCACTCTGTCTCTTGTTTTTATGGTGCATGTTGGTTGTTGTCATAGGTTCACTTGATGATCCTTTGATGTTATCAGTCCACTGTAGCCTTGATGCCGTGCCTACCTTGTATTTTTGTTCCATGATGACTATTAGTAGGATAATTTGTATCTCTTCACATATCCCAAAAATGTGAGCTCTCTTTTTTTTTTTAAATTGTGAATTGAGTAGTCCTTTTTTTCATTTTCAGCTGATTTAGATTTTTCTTTTCTTATAACTGAACAAGAGCTTTCCATGAGATCAATGCTAGCTTACTCCTATTTGCTGTCTCCTCTATTCCTTTCCAACAATGGGAATTATGTATTTATTATTTATCTTTGTGATCTCAGTCTCAAAGTAAGTTACTTTGAAAGTAAGAAAGTTAACCCAAGAGGTTTTCCTTGGTCTGCTCTATTTAATCTTTTCCTGTGGGTGAGGTGAGAGCCTATCTCCTGTCTGTTTATCGTAATGCTTGTAGTTGGCATGCAGTGTCTGTCCTATCCATCCCCATATCTTTTTCTTATTTGCCAAGTTACTTATAATTTTCTTCAACTGTGGGCTGAGCTTGATTTTTGCTCATTATTCCTATTAATGGTATCTGACCATCTCATCTGAAGTATCCTGCACCCTTAATAAACGTCTGCAGTAAGTTTCTTCATATACAGTCGAACCTGGTCTTAGGACCACCTGTTTAAAGCGTTTCCCTGGTTATAGGACCGGGTCTACAATTTCCCCGAGTTTTTTACTATATGCTAACACTGATTACGGCGCTCACCGTATGACGAGACCAGGCTAATTAACCGCCGCCAATGTTATTTATCCCGTTTATGACACGCGGGTAACACTGATAACGATACACTGACCAGCCAGTAGTCCTCCGTCTCGCTGGGAGCCATAAACGATCGACACAGGTGTCTTCAGGTGTTGAAGTTTTCCCGTATTTAGTGAGTCCCAGATTACAGTGGGACGTGTTACGTTTATCAGTCAATACTGGTGTGAGAAACACGGCAGACAGAGATCTATGATTCGTGAAGTGACATCACTTCGCGGTTCCGTCTAGACCAGAGTAGACCATTGCGTGGCCCGTATAAATTACAGGAATTAACTAAAGAATTAGTCATTGCCCGCTTAGAGTGTATTCACGTACATGTACAGTATCTCAGTGAATTATTTTTGTGGATTTTAAAAGTGTTACACACAATATAGGAAATGGCCAGTGTCAAAAGTGTAAAACCAAAAGCATTAACGCTGGAAGAACGAATATCAGTGATTCGACAAAATCAGCAAGGAAAAAGTTCGCGATTATTGGCAGAACAGTTTGGAGTGGGAAAGACACAGATTTTACGTACGTTAAAGAGAAAAGCCGAGTATATGAATGACTTTGAAAATAATGCACCAAGTATGAAAAGAAGGAATAGCAGGAAAACGGGAAATGAAGACATAAATACACTTTGTTGGAAATGGTGTCAATCAGCACTTGCACGAAAAATTCCGTTATCTGGGCCGATGATCAAAGAACGAGCTTTACAGTTTGCAAAAGAATTGGAAAACTCAGTCTTTAAAGCATCGAACGGCTGGTTAGAGGCCTTCATTAAAAGACACAATCTTGTGTTTGGTAAGCAATGTGGCGAAGTCGGTGATTCAGATATGAGTGCTGCGGCTGACTGGACTTCTAAATTATCCGAGATATGCTATGGTTACGCTGCTCAAGACATTTTTAATTTAGATGAAACCGGGTTATTTTTCAAAGCGACTACGGACAAAACATTTTTGTCAAAGGAGAAAAATGCGCTGGGGGTAAAAAAGCAAAGAGCGAATATCAGTGATGCTATGCACTAACATGTTGGGGGAACGAGAACCGGCTTTAGTGATTGGGAAAGCAGCTAACCCTAGGATTTTTAAAAACATCAACATAAACACACTGCCAGTGATTTACAGAAACAACAAAAAGGCATGGATGACTGCAGCTATATTTGAAGATTGTTTGAAGTTTTGACCGTAAGATGCAGAAAAAAAAGCGCCACATTATTTTATTTGTTGACAACGCTACCTGTCATCCTAAGATCGAACTACAGAATGTTAAGCTGCGGTTTCTGCCACCCAACACAACTGCATTAGTTCAACCCCTAGACCAGGGTGTCATTCAGACATTTAAATTAAAGTTTAGACAAAAACAGCTTCTACATCTTATCACAGTCATGGAATCAAACAAGGATGCTTCCGGAACCGAACTCATGAAACAGGTCAATTTACTGGATGTAGTCTACTGGATTGCTGCAGCATGGAAAGAAGTGGACAACTCAACCATCCTTAAGTGTTTCTGTAAAGCAGGTTTTCATTGTCCTGCTGAAACACACGCATATTCTCTGACGCACATGGAATCTGCATCAAAGACCGACGTGCAAATTGTTTCTACTGCAATTTCTACTGCTTTGGATAACCTTTCAAAAGAATTGTTTGGATACCAATTGACAGACATCTCCATGATTGATTCAGGGCTCCAAACTTGCAACACAATAGAAACAAACTGGGATCTTCCTGCCACTGCAATTTTAGCTGCTGAGGATGTGAATAGTGAATCAGACAACGAACAAGATTCTACTGACATTGAGAAAACATACACTATCGCAGATGCACATAATGCTGTGGAGCTTCTGCGCACCTATTCAATAACAAACGGGAGATCTGACATACTAGACGTTATCATGGACTTGAGAGAAAAATTGAACTTATCGTTTATTTCATCTGTCAAACAACAGACTACCATATTGGATTTTTTTTCAAGTCAAAAGTGATACATGTACAGTATAAGTGGAATCTGTGTATGTGTGTTTTATTTTTGTGTGTTTAACTATCGTGTTTTATGAAAAGTGTCCAACCAGTGGCTATTGTAGACCGACATGTGCACTATGTTCTACTCATGGATTACGCTGATTTGCAGGTTAGTTTTCATAGTGCTTAGGATAAAAAATTTTTTTATCGCTCTATTTATTATGTGAAACCTGTGAGGCAGGACCACCTGTCCTATGGGACCAGTTTTTGAAAGTCCCGTGAATGGTCGCCTTAGACAGGTTCGACTGTAATAGTCTTGTGTGGTCAGAGTTAATGTTTTTGGTCCATGCATAAGGGCAGATAGTATTAAACAATCTAAGTTTGATTCTTAAAGTTAGTCCCTTGGTTTTCCAGACTTTCTTCAACTGTTTGAAAGCTCCTTGTCTTCCCAATTGTTACTATAACATTTCCTTCCATATCTCCATATCTGTACATGCACTGGGCCTTATTTCCTATATAATGACTACTTTAGTTATGCCTTTGTTTATAACTCTGTGAACACTTTGCAGCACAAAATATTGCACAGTGATGTGGGGCTGACTCAAAAGTGGTAGTGAAATGTGAAAAAGTACATAAAAATTCCCTGTTGCTGTTGTATGTTTTTGCATTTCTAAAAAGAAAAAAAAAACTATCAGGACTAATAATTCAATATACTATTCATTGTTCTGTGAAGTTTCACTGCTAATGTTTTAACCATTAATTACGATACCTACCTGTGGGGCGCTTCACTACAATCTGTAGTACAAAATACTACCACTTAATTGTAACATTAGGAGCTCTAAAATTAGTATTTTCTTTGAACTATTGATACACAACTGTGTGTTTACCAATTAGACAAACAGTTACACAACTGTGTGTTTACCAATTAGACAAACGGGAACTCAGGAGGTTGATTTATGACCAGAATTAACTGCTTGGACCAGACATGCTATTTATCTATTCAGACAGTCGTCGTAAGTTTGTCAGTATGTCCGGCTACCTCTAATCATTATTCAATGAGTTTCTGAGTCACAAAGGCTTGTTTGTTGTCGCCAATGACTGAGAAATTTTCCTGGTCAAAGGGAGAATAAAAAAGTAAAATTAAATTTGATCGATTTTTTTTTTTTGGATTGTAGGATCATGTCTAACAAGATTTTTTTTTTTGGGGGGGGGGGGGGGGGGTGGTTCCCTACATCAATAGACACAAATTAAACAGTCAGGGGTCACCGGAAGTAGTAATTATGAAGATATACAAAGGGGGGTGATGTTTGAGTACTGCAAACTATCAAATTTTGAAGAATTTGTGTTTTGATGCATAATTATTGCTATGGTTTTGTAATCTAGAGTTAACTCTTAATTACAATACCTGTCTGTAACTCTCCCAGATACGATACTGTAGTAAAAATTACTACCACTTAAATGTAACATTAGGGCTTTAAAAAAAGTAATTTCTCTTAATTTTTGGCACAGTCCCGTGTGTTCACACTAAGCAAAACACAGGGATTTGGAATTCCTGGCTCAGGTTGAATATGACCTCAAGAGTTTTACTTCATGGACTGGACATATTATAATGTCTATTGGTACAGTCGCTGTAAGCCTGTCAGTAAGTTTGGTGACCTTGTAGCATTATTTACTCTTGTTTCCCAAGTCACAAAGGATTTTTGATGTCTGCCGACGACCAAGGAAATTTCCCTGGTCACAACCCAAAAAAAAAAAAAAAATTCTAATAGCAATGGAAACAAATTAAACACACAGGGATCACTGGAAGTGGTAATTTGAAAGGTACATGGAGCCAGGTAATGTATAAACAGGAAAGTCAAATTTTGAGAGGAATTTGTTTTGATACGGTAAATTTTACTACGGCATCGTAATCTAGTAACAGGAAAAAAAACTTAAGTTCTTAGAATAAATACATTAACACTAAATCAATTACTTTTGGGGAACAAAAAACTGGAATATGTAAATAAGTGCATTTACATATATTGGTAGCATCATGCCCTGGGTCTTGTTACTGATCTTTTAGTCGTCTCCCTTGTTTTAGCCTGAAAAGGCAGTGCACAGATGATCAAGAAACAATGAAGTCATCACTATACACAAAGTAAAATATAGTTCCTGGAAGTTTTTTTTTTTAAAACACATCTTTTGCAATCCTTTAAAACAGAATCTAATTATATTAATTTGACAATTGTATATTAATCTCTTAAATACTCTTCTATCTATCTATATCTATCTATTGACCTTTCTAGCCATAGCCGGCCCATAGGGCGTAGACCAAGATACTCCTTTTCTTATCTGAATTTTTGTTCTAGCAGTTTTCAATTCTTTTAAAGATATTTTATCAAATCTCACCATTTGTCTCTGTTCTGTGCAAGCAGCTCTATCTCATTGAGGGGACCGAATCCTGCTGCTCTTGCCTCTCTCATCAATGTTCTTCTCAGTGTCTCTCTGGGCCTTCCTCTTTTTCTCTTACCTGTTGTTTCCCATATGAGGACTTGCTTTGCTATTCGGTTATTATCTCTTCTCATCACATGTCCAACATATGACCATCGTCTTTTCTTTATTACTGAAGATATTAGTGGTTGATTGGCGATTTCTCTAATTTCCTCGTTTGTTTTGAATTCGTTCCACGCTATACCAAGTATTTTCCTTAGACATTTATTTTCGAATGTGTTCAACTTTGTTTCTATATCTCTTGTTGTTTTCCAGCTTTCACACGCATACTTAAGGGTTGATAGTACATTTTGATTTGAATAGTCTAAGTTTTGTGCTGATGAATTTCGATTTCCACAACTTTTCAAAGCTACTGAAAGACATAAATACTGTTACAGCATATAAAATGAGCTAGTAATAGTTTATAACAGCATTTTTAGAGTGCAGCTGATCTGTAATTTTCGTGCATGCTCACAACTAACCCAACCTGGCAGTCTAGTATTTCTACTGTTTTAATTAATGCTTTAGAAAAAGTAACTATGCAGCAGGGAGCCATCATTTAAAGTGTGAATGAATTGTCCCCTACATAATTATTAAAAGTTTTTTTTTATTCTTTCTGCAGCATAGTTTTCTCATCATGTTTAAATGTGTAGGTCATACTGTGCTGAATTTTTACTGGCAAGTCACAATTGATTGTGACTAGTTTAATGCAGAGTCTAATCTGTCCTGATATTTCTTAAACCCTCTTGGTATTTTCTTGCATAATTTTAAAAAACCCTTCTAATGTTTTTTTCCCCAGATTTGTTAAAATTGGAAAGTAAAGTTATAAGATGTTCTACGCAAGTTTTGTGCTCAACAAGAAAGGGCCATTGGCTCGAATTTGGCTTGCTGCCCACTGGGACAAGAAGCTTACAAAGGCCCATGTATTTGAGACCAATATTGATAGCAGTGTAGAGGCCATCCTAAAACCAAAGGTTAGTGCTTTATTTTTTCTGTTCTTTAATTTAACTCTAGATTGCTGTCTGTCATAAAATTGATTACTTCAAAACTAATTTTTTGTAGAATTGGACAGTTTGCAGTGCACACATTTTTCCCCGCAGTGTAGCTTCCTAGTTCCTACAGGTGACCCCTGATAAGCAGTGAAGTTGTGGTTAAAGCCTAATTATTTATAGTATATATTTACTAATTGCCCCACAGGGGACCATGGTGTCAAGTCACAACCTGGAGAAAACTGTTAGCTTTATCATGGAATAGAACTGCAGATCTGACCTCATCAACAAAAGACCAGATGGAAGACCTCTCCTAACAGGATGGGGTGAGGACAACAGGTGCATAAATTAACAAACACCCCATATGTCCCAACAAAGGGACAAGCTATGTTGGTTACAACCATATTCAAAACATTAAAGGCTATGTCTGAAAAGTGTTCCTTGTTGCAGTTTCCTCATATCCCAAGTTCGGCTTGTTGCAAGAGCTACTGAGTTAAGTGCTCTGTGAGCTGTGTGTTTCATCTGTTTTGATCGTGTTTCTATATTCCAATTGTTTACAATGCATGATGATACCGTATGATGGAGTACAGATGGCAGTGTTCACTTTCTGTGCAGTGTCGCCTTTTGTCTTTTGGCATGTGCTGAGACTGCTTTGATGGGTACTACATCTACCTTTCTTTGTTTCGGAGATGAGATATTAATTCGGATGAATCCACGGGCACGGGCAGTTGAGCAATTATGTATTTTAATTCATTCGCAGTGATGCCTGGGCCTTCCATAGCCATAAGTATTCGAAACTCTATCCAAGGGGAATGGTGCCCCAGAAAACAAACCACTACTGCCTAGCAGTTACCGTCGGGAGAAGGAAAGGCTATGGGAGAACACCCAGTTAGAAACCACGGGCATGGCCCAACAGCCCTGGACGACATTTACCCTACAATAAGAAAAACTCCTGCATCAAACCAAGATTCAGCCTGCCAAAGATGAAGTGTGTCAGCCACACACACAGGTTTAGGGTAAAAATTGGCTCACGTATGCTGATATACGAGTGCTGACCAAACGACCAGCTCATCATGTGCCATGAAATTGTTCTTACCCCTCTATCATGAAACAGGACGGAGTCAAGTTTGCATGATCACAAGACTTGAATAAAAAGTTCTACAATCTTAGATTCATGAAGAGTTATGTTTGTAAGCAATAGTGAATGTAGAAGTAAATGACTAACTGGCACTCTTAGTCTGTCGTGATAAACATTGAAGAAGTCAAGCTAACATTCTTCATAAGCTGTTCCAGTTGGGTGGTTTAGAGGTAAGATAACAATCTGGGACAAGAAGGTCCCAGTTTGATTCCTACCATGGGAATTTTTCAAAATTTGGATTTGTGGTTTCTTCATAACTTTATTCTCTAATGGTTTCTGCATGGTGAGATCTGATGTCTAGATATCTTGGATAATGGATAAGTACAGAGAATTCTGTGTGCATTCTGAAATGGAGAAAAGTAGGAATATAAATGGCTGCTGCCAAGGCAAAATTTAAACCAACCCAAAAATTTAAAAACTCTAGACAATAAAAAAAAAAAAAAAGAAAAATGAGAGTACCTCTGAAGTTGGAGAATATCTGCCTGTATGTCAAAGGGACAACTGAGCACACATCTGTCTTTGTGAAAAGATAGGGAAGCTATGCACACAAAATTTAGTCCCTCTGGACTTTACTTGAGCTAAAAACTGGCATATGGTAAAAAAAAATGCCATTTGGTTTTAATGTCTTTCCACAGTCTCATGTTTAATATATCATTTGTGTTGGTGACTGTCTCTCATAATGGTGTTCTAATTTCAATCTTGTCATATGTCCAAGAGAAAGTCTATTTTTTCTTTCTGATGTGTGTTAAGAGATCTCTTATTATGTGCTGGCTTCACAATATAATTGTTTGTGTTCTTGCTGTCCAGGAGTTTCTTAATATATTCTGAGAGGTCATTTATTTGTAGCATCAAGTTAATTTTTTTAACCTTCATTTTCTCTAAACTATCCAGATGAAGTAAAATGGATTATGCTATCTTATTTTATATTTCCTGTAGGTAAAAATGGCTTTACGAACGTCTGGCCATTTGCTGCTTGGTGTAGTTAGAATCTACTCCAGGAAGGCTAAGTACCTCTTGGCTGATTGTAATGAGGCCTTTGTAAAAATCAAAATGGCATTCAGGCCAGGTGTCGTTGACCTGCCCGAGGAAAATAGAGAAGCTGCTGTGGCTGCAATTACACTTCAAGAAAATTTCCATGATTTTGAGACTACACTGGCAGATTTGGAGTGAGTAGGATTGTTTTCTTATTGTAATTAATTCTTCAATATTTTTACTACACAATTAACATACCTTCTATTTTTTTTCTTTCACCCAATGTTTTTGAATAACAATTATCAAAACAATATTATGAAAATGAGTGGGAGTATTTTGATGTGTGCAAAAAATGTGTGTACACGATTCATTCCATGCTTTCAAATTTATATTTAAAGATTCATAGGTTCCAGGAATATTGGGCCAAATTTTCTCACTTTGTGAAATTGTATATATACTCAGTTTTGAAGGTCCTAGCTTGTTGGAAATAAGCAGATTTAAAAAGATAAACTTTGGTTGGTTGTTGTTCACATGTTAACCCTTTCGTAATCAATGTAGGGGGAAATAAATACAAATGATTACATCAGAAATCGTTACACACCGGTTTTAAGGCCATTAAAAATTGATGGTTAATATTATTTAAAATAATTATTATATTGAAATATAATAAACTAACAAAATTTAATTTAAAATGAGAATTGCATGAAGTTTAATAACCAAGGCTTATTATTATATGTGTTAATATGCTCACAATTAAGTGTACAATTAATCAAACAATAAAACACTAACATTTGTGTGAAAAAATGGCAGGTACTCATGTAAAATAATATAATCCATATGTAAAAGTAAAGAGCCCCCGTCACGCCAAGTGGCATATTGGGAATATGGCGTTAGTGCCCATAAATTTTACAGACCTTCAGCACATGATTTTTGGGGTAATGTGGTCGGTATTCCACCCGTGCCGCTTTACTTTCCCAGAAAAAATCCTGTACCCATTTAAGGCTGGGTGAACCCAGAAGTCGTTGGTTGGGATTGAACCCTACCTATTGTCCTTTGTAGTCCAAGTTCACTAACCACTGAGCTATCGCGGCACCCATATAATCCATATGGTTGTCATATTTTGAAAAATGTTAAAAAAAGCACTCTTTATCTCCATCTCATTAATTTCATTCGCACTATAACTTCTAATTTGAATAAAAACCTATATCTAAATCTTTTCAAATTTCATTAAAAAAATCTTTAATTCTACCTTTTCCATGATGCTAGAGCCATCCTTAGACCTAATCTCTTCGCTATTCATAAGTTATATGTCTCATTCATTGTTTTAGAAACACATTTTTAATATTTCTGATTTTCATTTTTCAGAGACATTAACGTCCAGGCTCAGTTCTCAGTCAATCAAAGTCGTCCAGAGGAAATTACAATGCGAGAGGATTTAGGCTCAATTACTCTTATGGGAGATGATGGGTTTGGTAAGTTCTACCACTTTTTGCTTACAAACCAACATTTTACTAGCTTACAAGACATTCATTTACACAAAAATGACTAAATTGCTTACTAATGCCGATTTAAAAAAAAAAAAAATTTAATTTTAACAATTTCTGGGGATTTCAAATTTCCATTTTTTATTGAAACTTTTTTGCAAAGTGTGTCTGCTTCTGAGACAGGCATAGTTACTTAAGTTGCAGTGGCCTGAATGTAGTGTCTGGATGGTTATTACTGAGGATCTTACATACTACACATGGTCCTTCCAACATTATGTTGAGTATAAGATAAGAACTCTTACTCTTTTTGTTTTCATTTACTTTACCAGCTTCACACCTGTGTATTATTGGAGTTGTTCTCTAGACTCATCTCTCTCCAACTCCTGATAATTCTGGTCAGATACGACTATCTTGTTTTCAGAGAATTTGCCATGCTCTTCTCTTTAATTTTCTATAGGATCTTTGTTATATATGTTTTGCCAATCAGTTTTCATCTGAAGTTCATGTTTTTGTTTTAATATGTAGTTCAATGTCACATATGAATAATCAATATTTGCAAGAACTTATACTTTTTAATGTTTTTTTCTGTGGGAATTTTTTGTTTTTTAAACTTTTATCTGTTCTTCATGTGAGATAGTGCATTAATAGCACTTTTTCACAGCTAAAAATGCATTTGCTAGCTAAAGTAAAGACTCATTTCTGCTTTACAATAATACTTTGCCCACCATCTGTTTTATCAGTAGGGAATCTACTGTAGCTAAGTACTTCTTCTGTCACGTTCTTAATACACACAAGTTTCTCAAATAAACTAACACATATGAATTTTTTGCACACATATTCATATCAGCAGTTAATATTAAAGCATAGGCCAGCATTTTTAATAATGTGCGCCGATTAATAAATAATTTTTGCATTATTGTTTATATTTTTAAAAATATGGGTTCAAGCTTTAATGCTGAGCTTGTACACATTTGGTTCCATATGCAGTTTATCTGAACACCAGCAGTTGAATGTAGATGGTGTTTTAGTGCTGTAATGTGCATTAAATGCTATGGGTGCACGTTGTTGTTGATTTTCTACTGCTAGTTTAATGACAATAAACTAGAGTAAGCACAGTTATAAACAGGTGCAGTAGTAAAGTTTTTAAATTAAAATTGACTGAAGTTAGTTTCATATGAAGTGATAATATTGTAAGCAAAAAGAAAGAGTACTATTTGTTCATACTAACATCATTTTGTTGCCATTGTAACCAAGATAAACAGCCGCCATATTGCAATCTACTAAATCTTTTACTGCATTAATACACGCATTTTGACGCATATGTACAACTTGTGTGTGTTTACACTTTTGCGAAGTAAATTTATGTTGTTTTTTTTTTAAAAAAAAAAGATCTTTATGACACATACTACCATTGCTGGTATATGTCTACGGGGAGCGGGCCTCATGACAGGACCAGAGGTCCAAATGTGGCTTGGTCAAAGCAGTCGCCACGACGTGGGAGATTTTTATTTCGCCCCAGATAGAAAAAATCCTTTCTGTCTACCACATGTTTTGAACACTGCATGCCAGCTTTTCAGCCAGCGAAACAATGAGTTTCGTAGCACTGCCACGCGCTCTTCATTTTCTACATATATATATGTGTACGCATAAATATATTTTAAAAAATAAACAAAACATGGAATAAAAGATAGAAGTGCACTGTACTCATAGTCTTGATTGAGAGTTTTAGACAGCAAGAAGTACTGTAGGGTATGGAGCAATTGTTGGAATTTTATGGACATAACCATGATTACTGGTGGTCTAAATAATTTTTCTGATTTATTTTTAGCAAAAGAACACAAACACGATTGAAGATTTAAAACAGAAATGAACATAACTTGTAAAGTAATCATTTTGAAATAAGTTTTCATAATAACATTGACTGATTCAAAGTGTATCTTGAACAAATTAAATATGATCTGTGCGTTATTTTTAAAAAAAAATGTATTCTTGAAAAAAAACATAGACAACTTTGGTGCCCTGTTTAGTGGAGAATTAGTCAAGATAGGAAATCACTTGTAGATGGTATTTTGTAGCACTGATTCACACGAAAGGATTTTGTAATTCACCAAAATATTTAGTCCCTGGTTATTTTATCTTATTATCAGTTTATTTTCAGCCATATCTCACCTGTATGTATGTTTTTTCGTTTTATATTCCTCAGTTGTATCTATCAATCACAGGTTCCTTTTAGGAGCATAGGTTTGGGTCATAGATGAGCTTTCTCTATACATCTTTATTCCTGGACTTTCTTTTCTTTATGTTTTCATATATGAACAAGTTATGAAATTTTGTATTTCTTCTGTAACCAAACCTTCACTTATCAGTGCTCATTTATTGATATCTAATCTCATGTTTGGCAATAACCTTAGCAATCTTCACATATCCTCTCAGCCAATTTATTCATTTTCGAGAATGGGATGAGCATTTGAACAAGACGGCCTGTTAAATATTTGTGCAAAATGAAAAATCTTTCACAATTGAAAAGCTCATATCCTTTATAAACATTTGCTTTGCAAACCATACCTAGATTTAATAGATTTGATAATCTAAAGACCTTTTAAGTGCATAAAAGCCAGTCACTCTGCCAAATGAGGCAAATGTTGGTTTGAGAAACTTTAGAGTTCTTCTGTTAAGATCATATTCTTAGCATTCACCAGTTGCGTGGGTGCAGTATGACACTAGTTTATGGTAAAGTTTTCTATGTCTGCACCTTTAGACCCAAAACATCCATCTTCAGCATGGGTGGTGGCCAGTTTTTTACTACACTTTTCGACTTTAAACTGCATATGGTTCTTTAATGTGCACTTGAGACCTGTTTTCAGAGGGCTAGACTTTGGATCTCACTACCTGGAGACAAGGTTGGGGTAAAGTCAAACAACAGATTTGATTTTTGAAAACTTTCTACCACTTGTGGTGGGGATCAAACCCTGGACCACTAAGTCCCCCTGTTATTGGGATGAAATTAAAATTCCGAGCCAAACATCTCATGGCGACAAAGCTGGGTGGTTTTTATAGTTTACATTGGAATGCAATTTCCAAGAGGCAATTGTACAAGCTGTTGAGCAAATAAAAATTGTGTATTTGATGAAACAGTAAACAGTGATCATTCTTTAATATTCATTGTGTATGTGTTGCTCCTCACAAAATCATATTTGTCATATTAATCTATTTGTCCATTGTGGTGTATCATTTACTTTTGAAAACTGATGTTATAACAAACACATTGAAATACTTAGCATTTACTTGTATTATTCGTTACTATACTGTAATTAGAATTCTATAATTTTTAAGTTACTAAAAAGTACAGTTGACCACCTATTTTCTTGCACTTATGTTCCAGAACTGTCTAGGATTGTCAGTTTTGCTGGACTAACAGTGGTCACATAATATTCATGAATACATCTCAGATGCAATAATTATTCACCTCCAGAATTTCTAAAACTTGTTTATATTTATACACAATTGATAGACAAATACTATCCATAGTATTACACAGCTTATGCACTGAAACACTGCAGTCGTTTTCTCAACATCTCTGCCATTTCCTGCTTTTGCTATGGACTTATGTTTGCACTTGACACTTCCATTGTTCATGGTGCCCTAATAAATTTAAGCAGATTAGGCCACATTCTCCAAATCACGAGTTGCAACAGCCACCTATGTCTAGAATTTAAAGCACAGGAAAGCCACAGCACAGCCAATGTCCTCAGTAACCTATGTTGATGTCTTTGTGAACAAGATTGTGGACAATTAATGTTAACTTATACCTGTGTTAGAAGAAGTTCCGAACCATGATTGTTTTGGAAAATCGGTGGTCATTTGTATCAAGTTTATCTACTGTGTCTTATTTATAGGATGACAAGCTGAACACCTTATCATTCACATTTATTTTTGAATGCTCGCAAAAAATCAAGGATATATTTTGTTACATTAAGAAATGTGTATTTTGTTTACTCTAGCAGTTTGACTATTTGTTTCCAATTTTTCAAATTGTCAGGTCCGATGGAAGATGACTCTCTAGGGGACACCATCACTAATGACAAATTCTGTCTTATTATATACGGGGAAGCAACAAATTTTATTGACCGTCCCCTCCATGAAGATTATATTTGTGAACTTTTAGACAGGGCCTTAACTTTCAAATCATCCTACCTCAGTTGCTTGGTGTGTAGGATGTCTGCTCAAATTAAGTGTATTTGTCAGACAGGATGCAATTTCACTGATTTGAGCAGCAAAAACTGTGATAGAAATTTTCGCCTTGACAGCGGGGTGGAAGTTGATATGAACAATGCTGTATGTGATACGTTTGATCATTCCACACCAGTTAAAGTCAACAGAGGCAGCTGTACAGACATATGTGGCATTAATGAAGAACCATCCTGTCTCAGGCATGTTATATTATCTCCAACATGCTCAGGGATGTCTCAAATGTCACCTCCAACTGCAAGAAAACTGAACCTAAATATGACCTCACCTAACTCAGGGATAGATTGCCTTCCATGTTCTAGTGACTCTGTTTTTAAATCTCCCGCAAGTGTATCTCAGAATTTGGATGCAAGCTTTTCAGTATTAAGGGCACCAAGTGACAAACCACCTCCCCTTGACCACCATGATAGTGGAATAGGGCTAGAGTCTGATCCTGGGTTTTATGACATGGAGTCTGGCTCTGAAGAGGAGTGGGATGAACACAGAGAATCTGATGTTGTTCATGAGTCTGACTGTAATAAAATTTGTCAGATCAACAGTTCGCACAATCAAATCCATCATTGTAACAACACACTCATTTCCAGTTGTGAAGAAACTCACATTAACACTTCAGTTAGCAGCAAAGAAAACAACTGTCAAATGCTACATAGCAGCAGCATAATCATAGAAAATGACATAGCTGTTGAAGATAAAGTCACCAATACAGGGATAGACACAGAGAATCTCTATCCTAGTCTTGAAAACAAAGGAGACTTTCACAAAAATGTTGATGGGCAGAGTAACTTACTGAAGCACAATGACAGTGGAGACATGTCTACGTCTAAGGGTAAGAAGCTGCTTTCTGTGGGGTCAAAGGTTTTATGCATTTTCTGATTTTCTTCTTGCACTTAGCCCTTTGCCTTCCCATAGGCACATTAGTGACAGATTCCAATTGGAGATTTGCCTAATCCGATTTTCATTTGATAAGCATTTTCTGAGAATTGATCTGATTGAAGCAAGCTTAATTTTCCAGCAGAGCAGGTCAGTTAACAGGGAAAGCTTATTTTATTTTTCAAACTAGGCTGTAATGGAAATGAAGTTGTACATGCTGAACTGTTAGCCTTTGACCCCCATGAAGGTTGCTTTTTAACCTTGTGACACATTGCTAATTTTTGTTTCTAAATGGCAAAACATTTTGTTATGGTCTTATTTTTGTGTCTTCACGTAGCAAGAGTGATGGCGTGACTCCAATTGGAATCGTTTCTGTGACCGGTTTGTTTCATCTGTGCCAGTTTGTGGAGTCGCCTAGTAAAATACAATTCACTTTGAGAATTGTTGTCATTGTTTTAAAAAAAAAAGTCGCCATGAAAACACGTTTAAAAGCAGCTTTTAATGTCAGTTGATTTGCGTGTATGTTTTTATGAGTAAACAAATGTGTGAAATCAAGACATGCTTAATTTAAAGCTTTAAGTGTAACAATTTATTGGAAAATTGTCATTTTTTTAATAACTGCATTGTGACTGCCTAGGTTTCATAGACAAAACAATGTAATGGTGCATAAAAACAGTAATAAATAACTTAACAGGACTTATATAATATGCGTAATTGTATACAGGACATTTTTTTGTATTTGTGTGTGCGCATTTCTGTTTGTTTATTGTTTTACTCTTCTCTTTTCCCTGTTGCCTTTGCTGATATTGTGTTATGAAATTTGATCTCTCATGGCATTAATATAACACTGAGTATTTTGTGTGCTTCTTCTGTTTGAACTAACATTTCATTTTTGTTTTGTTAGACAAGCCTTTTGTGGAGCAGAGTTTTATCAGAATTTCTAGAGCAGCTTATTACTCTATATAATTTGTGCTTCATGATTCCTATGGCTTTACACACATTCTTAACAAAGGCAGATTTTTTTATTTTGTAAACTGATGAAAATTACCAGCTATGCTTTGTGAGACAGTTACGATCTCATTTAAGGCTCTTCATGCATGTTCTATTTTAGATGACACTTTTTTTTTTATTATTACTGAAGTCCTGCAGGATAACTTATTTCTACATCTTTCCCACTACAGTAGTGCATTTCTCCTGTAGAGTTTATCACAGATGCATGTTTTGAATGTTCACTGCCTTTTCCAAAGTAATTAAAGATGAATGAAATATAAAGTGTAAAACATTTTTGTGTTTAACTTGCAAAGAATATGACAAACCTTACATTTTTTAAAATAAATGTTAAAAAAAAAAAAAAACTTGAGGTATGTAGAGTATATTTTTTTGTTCTAAGATATTGGTGCATTCTACAGCTGTTCTGCTTTAAATGTGAATATAATGTTTTGCTTCAAATTATTGATCCAACATACATAATTTTTCTAAACATGTCCTGTTAATAAATGCAGAAAGGTAAAATTTTTAGAACCGTGTGTAGTTGGAATTTTAAAAGATGAAGCAATATTGTATTTTGTGAACTTTTTTTTTGCGTGCAGGCATTTAGTTAACATTTCATCGCAAATTTCTGTCGCAATGTTAATTTTTTTTTTTCTTCACCCATCTCCAAATTTTGCATTTGTGCTTCATATATGATGTTTATGTGTTTGTCTGATTTCTGCAGGAGATGTTGGCTTTGATGAGAGAGAGATCCTTCATGGTGATGGTCATCTTGATGATGGTCTCTATAAAGCCTCAGATATTGATGCCCCAAAGGAGGATGAACAACCTCATTCTCCCGGTGACAAGGACAAGTCTATGGATATTGATTTGCCACCTCCTGTTGTAGGGGATAGTTTTGGAGATGGATTTATGGGTAGGCTGTTGATAAATATTTTAATTAATTTTCTTATTCTTGTTTACGTGTTCATGTAAAAAAATAATTGTTGCTTTACAATTATCTAAATAGTAATACGTTAGTAGCAATTTAATGTTGGTCTGTTAGTTGAGTCACATAATCCCTGAGGCAGGACTGTTTTACTGAACGTAAGATTGAATCAGGTAGCAGTTATATAAATCGTGCTTTTGCAAAGTTGTTTATTCAATGACTTTGGTTGTCATTAACTGCTATAAGAATGGTGGTAGTAAGAAATAACATTTGTTGTTTTAGTATGACCATCACAATATAGATAAGTAGTCAGTTTCCCAATGTGGAATGTGAAGTCAGCATAAACTCCTATGATTTTCTCAAATACTTAGCTTGATGATTTCAAGAGAGCACATTTTCCCTGCAAACTAAATCCTTCATTTTAATGCTATCATTACGGCTCAATACTCAGTGTTTTATCCCAGGCTTCTTTTAGTACTAACTCTCATTAATGTATAAAATGTAGTTTTCAGTTGTTGCAGTTACTTAAAAAATATCAAGAAAATAAAAGTATACAATTTGAAGACTTTGTGATTTGTATTTTTTGTTATCTTTACTACGGTTACATTATTTTATTGTTTCGTTGTTGCCATTTCCATTATATATTTGGTCTTCCACACTTAGATGCTGATGATGTTTGTGATGAGGATAATGATGACAACTTTGGGGACATTGACCAGGATTTCTTTGGTAAGATTTGTTTGACTTTTCATATTATAACAGCTGATTTTCTCATCTATTTGTCTAGGAAAAAAAACAGCAATTTGTATCAGGAGTGCCCTTGACATTTTACAGACTGTTAAAATAAGTTTTCTTTGAAATATAGGAATCAAATATTCTTCTATCACTTGTCTTTTTAGTACAGAAGTATGTAATATTTTAGTTGTGTGAGATCCAGTTCTCATTCATTTTTTAATAATTTTATCACCACTGCAAGAAAGGGATAATAGTGAATCAGTGATTATAAGGTGGACAAATGGGAGTGTGTGGGAGAAGTCGAGGGGAAAGTGAGAAGGGTTAACTAAAATAGAATCACAGAGTCCACGGGGGAAAGTGATAAGTAGTAAGGAGAATAGAAACATCGAGTCTCACAGGGAAAATAAGACGCAATTAGAAGTGAGGCAGAAATGTAAGACGGGATATGATTGGTTGGAAAGGGGGGAAGTGAGGAAAAACGATAAGTTAGAAGGTCAGTCGAGATGAAATGAGTGCTCATTGCGGACGGGGGTTTGTTGGCAACCGGTACCGTGGGCATAGCTAGTTTAGTACCTAATAGTGTAGTAGAGTTCAGTTCATGTGTGGCAGTTGAGTGAAATGCACCGTGCTCCTGGATCAAGGCCAAGTAGATTTGTGTACCAATGTAGATTCAAACAGAGGAGTTATGAAATTTAGAAACAATGAACAGTGTAGGTGATAGTGAGCTAGCCAGCTCTCGCAGATTCATGTGCAATACTGATTATGCTATTCTAAAGAGTTATGAAACTTAGAAACAACGAACAGGGTAGGTGATTGTGAGCTAGACAGCTCTCGCAGATTCATGTGCAATACTGATTGTGCTATTCTAAAGAGTTATGAAACTTAGAAACAACGAACAGGGTAGGTGATAGTGAGCTAGACAGCTCTCGCAGATTCATATGCAAATATGATTGTGATATTATAAGGAGTTATGAAACCTATAAGCAACGAACAATTTAGATGACAGGGAGACGACAGTTTCGCTGATTCAGGCTCTATGAGGAGCATGATATTATAATGTAGTTGTGAAGTCCAGTAGCAACGAACAAATTAGGTGACAGGGAGAAAGACAGCTTTAGCAGATTCAGACTCAATGAGGAGCATGAGATTATAATGTAGTTGTGAAGTCCAGTAGCAACGAACAAATTAGGTGACAGGGAGAAAGACAGCTTTCGCAGATTCATGCTCAAGGAGGAGTATGAGATTGTAATGTAGTTGTGACTTTAAGTAGTAACGAACAAATTCAGGTGAAAGTCAGCGAGACAGCGATCGCAGACTAATGCTCAAGCATAGATCAGGGGCAGATAGCTGGCGGGAAGATTCCTGCGCAGTGTCTTCAAAAGAGTCCGACTAAGTGGAGTCGGCTCCAACGGGAGGTCACCAAAGTGCAGGGTGGCTTGAAGGGCATGGGTTACGCCTCGTGGTTACCATGTAATATGAGAAATGCCACTGACAAACATGCTGTTGTGGTGATTGTGTAAATTGTTGTGCGAGGTTGACTGTCCATCAATAAATCTCGAGTGTGTATTTTACATGGTGTTCCTTGACTACTTCATAGAATGCAATCTGTATATGTCTGTGCCTAGCGAAGAACGAAAACTGGGAGGGGGTCATCAAGCACAGGCCCATTGACGCAGAGGTCGCAACAACAAAACAGTGCGAAGCACCTTATTACATGACAGACGGACAAGTGTGTATCCGGGCTATGGATGAGTCCAAGATCAAGTAAGCAGACGGCAGATAAGCGGCTACAGAATCTCGAGTCCAATCCAGCATACTCGGTCCAGGGTTGATACGGGGTCAGGACGAGCTGTCCAGGGCAAGAGACCTCCAGGCAATCTACGTGCCTGCAACGCAACACAAGATGTTAAGGTCAAACACCAAATCGTTCCAATAAGCGTGTTCAAGTTTGTTATAAAGTATTAAGTGATGGCATATTTATGAAAGGCGCTGTTATAATAGTATCGGGAGGACCATCAACTTGAATTGAAAACTAAGACAAATGTGTAGTAAATGCAGTTTAATTTTAAAAACAAATGGTGCTCTGGTGGTTGTCTATATGTATAATTTAAATAGTCAGTTGTACACAGACATATGTAAAATTTAATGAAGGTGTAAAAATGTTGTTTAGATGTTTCTAGTTTAAGAGTTTTTGAATTAAATGAGCTGTATGTGATGAATAAATGAATTTATTATGAATGGTCTATTAGTGTTTTGTCAATCACCCACTAGTTTAGCCATTCTTCATGTTGGTGCTCACTTCTAGGAATCTCATTGCATATTTTGATATTAGTTCATGTTAATGGAGGGGCATTTATTCATTAGAACGTTCCTTATTTAGACATCATTTCTGTCTTTCATTCCCCGGGATTTTAATACCCACAGGAATCTGTAGTAGGAATAGCCTCCAGAGCATAGGAAGTGGACAGTTTGTTGGTTACTTAGGAAATAGTGGCTATCTCTGATGACTGATCTGATTTTCAGAGAATAGACAACAGAAATAAAAACATAAGTCAATGTACTAAAACATTAAAGTTGATAAAATAAGTAAAATGACTTATCACGAGCTCCTCATCAATCAAGAAGTAGGCTAAATAATGAAAGAGGGCATGTCTGTATTCACAGCATTGAAATGTAAACCTGAATTAAGACCAACGCCAATAACAAAAATTGTGCAAAAGACAATTCAGTGAAATTCCCTCTAACTGCAAAGATACTTGAAGATGGAAAACAATCTCAATTAAGTGCAGATGTAGCTCATGAAGAAGAGTACAAGAAATTTTCCAGGAACAGGTGAACAATGGAATACATTAATATGCAATCTGCAAGTTTCACAGGAAAGAATAAAAAACGGTACAGATAATGAGATGTATTTGCATCAGCAGCAGAATGTTTGTAGTAACATACAGATAATGAAATGTATTTGCATCAGCAGCAGAATGTTTGTAGTAGCATACAGATAATGAAATGTATTTGCATCAGCAGCAGAATGTTTGTAGTAGCATAGTTGTTGGCGTTATAAATCCTGGACAATAAAGTGCAATAGCATGTCCTGTTTGAGGGACACATTGTGATAGTTACATTGTTGTCATGTTGAAGGTCAAAACTTTATGGGCACTGGAGGACTTTTTGAAGACACCCCTGCTGTTTCTGGCATGTCAGCACCCCAGGATGCATCAGAGGCTGCATCAGCATCACCAAAGCATGGTAAGTTATTAGTTTCTGAAGTTGTATGTGTGACGTTAATTGGTGAAAATAATTTCTTATAATAGTTTAGGTTGCTAGCCACTCCAGCCCTGCATGTAAAGGGTCAAGGCATAGAAGTGCTTCAAAATGTTAATTATAAAGGAGGGGAAAAAAATTGGAAAAAAAAGTTATGGTTACCACATTATGTAAGTAATGGACAATGCAAAATTGGATGCAGCTGCTCTTTAGGCCTTTAGCAGGAACACTAAACAACACATACACTGGTGTGTAAGTAAATAAAATATATTGGTGAGTCTGGGAGATGTTTAGCGGACATTTTATAAACACCTGGGTGTTAAACAGAATACTGGCACTTCAGTGGCTTCCCATTTTAATTCCTCCGACTACAGGGGTGAACAAGACATTCATATTATGGGCATTATCCTGTGCCACATCAACGGCTGCAGCCATTTCTCCGTAGAGAATTGCCTCATAGTCCAGTTAGGCTCGCTGACCCCACGAGACATTAATATACCACACTCATACACATAGGTGCCCTGGGGTTGCTCCCCAACTATTGCATATTTGACTCTTATGCACACTTGGGTGTTTATTAGTATATACAAATGTTGTCACTTTCCTATGCTATTCTCTGCTCCCCTCAATACCACTGCAATCCTCTGATGGTCCCCTATATTTCTTCTGTCTGTGCTGCTTATATTTAAGGCCTGGCAACACCATGTCCACCTACACTACACGATATCTTATTTTTTATATGTTCTTAGGAAACCCCAATCTGACACATTTCACTCTTTCCTCTTGTTGGGTACTCCTAATATTCTTTCTGGCCTATTCTTTGTACTTTGTGTATGCACACTGACCTGTGTTTTGACACTTCTGAGTGTGTATGTGGGCTTGTATGCTTCTATATTATGCGTCTCTGCATAATTTTAGAATCCCTCTAGTGAGAGCCCATTACCTGTGCTCATGCCCTCTCCACGCTGGTCACCTCAGAGCTAGACCATTTAGATTCAGGACCTGTTCGCAGCAGCTGGAAGTTGAATCCTTTCATTCTAATTTTATATATTATTTTGTTTTTATATATAATTATTAGTTAGCTATGTAGTGTTAATTTTATTTACTTACATATCTGTGTATGTGGGTGTTTATTATTCCTGCTGAAAGACTCCATCTTTCTATGTCACCTCATCTTACTCTGTTTTCCTTTAATCTTTGCCTATAATTGCAGGCTATTGCTGTCAGCAGACCAAGTGCACATGTTGAACTTTTCCACTCTCAGTGATTACATTTAGTTTAGATGTACAAAATGAGTTAAAGCAAATAAATATGTCTGTTTATGGTATTAATCATATTGAATTATAAGTTTCTCACTTGTAACACTAGGTATTTCTATTCTGTAACACACTATCATTGTTTTTCTTAAGCTTTCAGTGTGAATAAATGTGTGAAGTCACAAATAGTGAAGCTTGTAGCTACTTAAGTTTTCAATTCAATGTTAAATTTAATAATTTTTAAATGCTCTCTTTGCCCAAACATTTCTTTTGACTGTGTGGCGCTCTATTTAATATCTTTCACTCAGTACTACCCAATTCCAAATTAGTGCACTCTAAAATTCATTATAATTTTGCTTAAGTCTTTCATAAAAATGAATAATCCTAAAAGATGCAGACCAATTAAAGGGCTCCCTCAATATATGGGCCATGTAGCATTAGTGACTTATAGTTTTCCATTAGCTATTACACATTTTTTTTTCAAAAGAAGGTGGGCACTTTTTGACCACATGATGAAAAGAGGCAACAAGAGAATCTCAAAGCAAGCCCTCAAGTATGATACGTAGGACAAAAGAAAAAGACGGCGGCCTGGAGAAACACTAAAGAGAACATTGAGATGAGAGGCAATATCAGCAGGCATCATCAATTCCCTTGTTGAGGTGGAGTCATTTGTCCATAGCCAGGACTAGTGGCGAGATACAATGCAGGTCCTGTGAAAAGTATGATGTTTAGTAACCAAATTGGGATGAGTTGGAGATTCCAAAATTTCTGTGCCATTTTGTGTCCAAAAGGACAATATGTAGAATTGCATATTTTTAGATAGGTGCAGTTTTACACTGGGTTGTCCTTACTAGAAAAATTATCTGGCACCCATATTTAGAGGGAATGCATGTACCACAAAGACTTGACGGTTTGTAATAATTTACCACATCTAGGAATTGAAAATAGATTCTTCCTGGTCAGAAGTGAGTGCACTAACCTTATAGCCATACTACCAAGGTCCTTGCAATCCTTAAAAATATTAGTGCTTTATTCTCCCTAACATCAAGTTTTAAAATTATATTTCTAGATAGTCTCTGGTAATTAATTTAAACAAATAAAGCAGTAACTTTTCTCAAGAAGAATAAAGGTGCTTTATTCTGTTCACCATTACATTTTACACTTATACATGTTCCCTTATCTTACAGTAATCTTTCCATGATATGACAAAGTGATATTATATAAATCACTTTAAAAATAAAGCAGTTTCATTGCTTCCAGCCTGATCTGAGTGTTAACTTCACTCTAAGGTGCAGTGTTTCCACATGAGAGTGTACAGTGCTTTTTATTTCAATTTTTGTTTTTAACTTTGTCAAATATCTGCATTTGATTTGAATGGAGAGTGTCTTGCTGGGAATGAATCAACAATCTTTGGTTCATAAAGTCAGCACATTAATAACACAGAGCTATTTCTTTGTAATGTATAACATGAAGTATTTTATTTCTGCAATAATTTGTTCTGAAGGTGAACCTGACAAAAAATCAGGAGCAGAAGCTGATGCTGAGGAAACTGTACCTCTTCAGGCAGCTGCTGCGGGAGTCTCTGCTGTATCAAGCACCGTTGGTGAACAAACAACCTTGGTGCACAATGAAGAAGAAGCATTTGCTCTAGAACCCCTAGACATCACAACTGTTCCAGGTAAGCTGCATTCTGCAAGGCATTAACAAAATGTTTCTTATGTCCTTATTCTTTGTTTTACTCTAATTCCAGAACAATGCTTCCAGCATTGGCAATGTTTACTTCAAAATGATCAAGGAGCGATGTTACCATTTTTCACAATAATCTACTAATTTTCTGTCCTACAATTCTAGATTCATAATGTTAATATGAGAGATTCAATGTAATGAATTAATTTTTCTTGTTTATATTGTCAAAAATTGATTGCATAGTTTCTTTCTAATTTTTTGGAAAGTTGCCTGAGCCATTCTGCATCTCACCTCTTTTGTACATCTTCCATCTGAGGTTAACAAAGTTCCCAAATATTTAAATTCATTTACCTGTTTTAATATTGTTCCACTTGTCTTTATTTTGCACAGAGGTGATGTCTTTTTCTTTGTTTTTACCATTACTTCTGTCTTTTTGCTATTAAGGCTGAGTCCTTTATTTTTGCTTTCTTTCACTATAATGTCCAACATTTCTTGTAACTCATTTTCACTCTTAGCGATTAAGATTGTATCATCAGCATACCTTTGATTATTTATATTATGACCTCCAATTGTTATTCCAGGCATGCCCCTTATGGATCTTAAAATAATCTCACTATAAATATTAAACAAATCTGGTGACAGCACACCACCTTGTCTAACACCCTGTTTTATTTGTTGATACATTCCCAATTGGTTTCCAGTTCTTATGGCCGTTGTTTGTTGCCAGTACATGTTCTTTATTATTCTTAGATCTTTGCTGTCTACATTTATGCTTTCTAAAGTGTTGATTATTTCTTGGTGCTTTTCTTTGTCAAAAGCTTTGGTATAATCTATGAAACATAGGGATAGATCTGTTTTCACCTCTATGGCTCTTTCTACTAAAGATCTTATGATATATATGGCATTGCTCGTTCCTTTACCCCCAACAAAACCCAGTGTTCATCTCTAATTTCTGGACTGATTTTGTTTCTCACTCTTCGCATGATAATTCTCAGTAAATTATATAATAAATTATATAGGCCATGTGTAATTTTTTCCTGAAGTGGCGAGCTAGACAAATATTCCGGTCAGACTTTTCAGGAGGGAATTTCATATTTGGCGTCACGACTGCATATATCTAAGGTAGAGGTTTTAAAGAACAAGTATTCAGATGTGTTAGATGCCCTTTCAATTATTTTCTTTTTCTTTACCATTACAGTGCTTACCTGACTGCACCTTTTTATCAAAGTGAACATTTTTATGACATTATAAATCTGTCTTCCCACCTCTTCTTTTGCCTACTTTTCCTTCTTCCTCTTACAGTTCCATGACATAATATTCTAGCTGGTCGTGATAAACAGGGCACGTGTTTGTACAATTTTATGTCATCACTATTCGCAATTATTGTGTCATGGGCACTCATTTAATTGGGCAAATCCCATCTCATTTCCAGAAAAACATCTATAAGCAATTAGCAACTGAAATGCATGTTACACAATTTCTTTTGATAAACTAGTTACCTTTGGGGCTGTTCGAAATGCAGTGAAGCAGGTGTGCTAAACATAAACTGATCCAACATAACGCCCTTTTTATGCATTCTTACAAGTGTACCTTCTACTTGTCCTACATTTCATATAGATTCATAATCACATACACTATTTTGTCTGTTAATCTAAATCTGTTATCTTACACCTTATCAGTTGTCAATCTGTTATTTACAATGCCTTACCAATAGCTAGTATATTATCTAAATATGTTATTTAATTCATTTTACTTCACTGTGATAGCTCATTGGCATAGCTTTTATGCTACACTGCTAATGGGCAGTCGTAATCGGAACACATTTAGTTCACATCATGAGAGAAATCTAAGACTTTGTTAAACTTATGTTTGGGAAACAAAACAAGTGTGTAGGTATATTAAATTACAGTTATTGTTGTGCAAATACAAGTTAAACTTTATTGTTTTGTTTACTATTTCTATAAATGATTTACACATTAAGAATTTCTCAAATTACATCAAGATATTATTTTATACACAAAACGTTTTCGTTTCTCTAGGCACGGAGAGAAAGGGTAAGAGAAAGCGAAAGCTGATTGTTGATGAGCAGAAAGGAATACCAAGTGAAACGATGAAGCTACAGTTGTCAGATACATCAGACATTGTCACATCATTGGACCTGGCTCCGCCAACAAAAAAATTGATGCTCTGGAAGGAGACTGGCGGAGTGGAGAAAATTTTTGTATTGCCTGGAAGACCCATTATTTCTAAAATCACTGGCAAGGTACTATACCTGTTTGTCTCTTTGTTCTCTCTCCTCTCCCCCGTACCATCTATCACAAACATGTGCTTGATCATTGAATGTATATTTATTAAAGTGGCTAGCAAGTGTCAAATGAGCTACATTTCAGAAAAAGAAAAACCCTTGTATCCTTTCTATTGTTTACACATTTTGTGCTGGTTTTTTTTTTTTAATATTACAAGTAGTCCCTGTTTGGTTAACTCTCAACCCTTGTACAACACGTAAGGTATCAAAACTTGACAAAAACAGGCACTGGTCTATAAATCAAAGTACCTGCAGTGTTTGAGATGATGTGGTTGGTGCAATTGCCTGCTGATCGTCACTTGTGGAGAACTATGACTTCCACCCTTTGGCTCGAGAGGAAAATGGATGAATTTACCTGAATGTGGCGATATCCAAAGCTCTATAAACTAAAGCTTTTTGGTTGAACATTTCTTAAATTGCTATATGTTTGTATTTTCAGTTTTTCGTCAGAAACTTGAATTGCAAGCCGGTGTCAGACGATTTTGAACCAGGCACTTCCAGGATTGACCTTGACATGGCTCCTGAGATAGCCAGAGAAAATGAGCGAAATAGTACATTGATGGATGCAACAAGGCAATCTGAGATGAGCACAATTATAGAGGAACCATCCAACATTGTGGAGACAACAAGACGGACAAATAACTCTACACACAACAGAGAATTAGCAGAAACATCTTTGAGGTGTGTTGTCTGATAAGTGTGCTGTCTGTTATTTTATACCTGTTTTTACATTACAATGTCTAGAGAGCTGTACTGTGATTCTCATGAAAATAGCTACCTTTGTATCATTTTTCCTTCTTTATGGGTTCTTTTTGGAAGTTCCTTGTTGGTTGGAGGTAAAAGCTTCACGCCCAATGCAGTCACAATATGATTTACATGTCATGTTTTATGTTGGCTCTGATAGAAAAAGGCTGTTCCAGTGGGAACTGTAAATTTATTTTATAAATGCTTAGGATGATGTAAAGAAGAAATTAAGAATGAAAATCCAGTTGTTAAAAAAGCGACTTGACAAATAAATTTATAGTGCCACAAAATCTGTGTGGGCTGAAAGTGGTTACTGACTCCTAGCAGACTATAACTGGTGATCTAGATCCTTCTCTGTCTCCACTGGCACTAGAGTAACCAGTCTGACCTAACTACTAGGGATTTAGAACTGCAGGTAACACAGCTTTTTGCATTTTCTCTTAAGGGGCGTAACACAGCAGAACATTGCAGCATCTAAGATAGAGAACATTTGTTTCTACTGTTGAAACATAATATAGCATTGAGGTGTCCTCACATGATGTGTGATGATGGTTCTTGTATGTTGATCATAACTTTTGGAGAAAATTCATAAAAGTCCTTGTACCAACAGAAACAGTGTTATGAAAAAAATTATACATCAATTTGGAATTACCAGTGAGTAAAATGAAACATTATATTGTAAACAGCTCATTGTTTACTTATGAAAAGAATTGATTTATTGGCCATACAATTAGTAAAGAGGACCTGGAAAATCTTGGTAACATCAAGAATTTTCCTCTGAATAAAAATCTGTGAAAGCATCTCAAATCAATTGATTTTGAAGCTGTGAAATATTTAAGGAACATATTTATAAGAGACCACGATTCTCACTACTACAGGGTATGATCACTGGTAATTAAACTGTGAACTAGCTTCTTCATGTTCATTGCCTTTTGGAACTGGGATCCAGAAATTTTGGCCTACTATTAAATAAACAATTCCCAAATTGACAGATATATGGGCCTTACATATCTCTAGTAAATTTGTTTTGGAGAGGTAGATTAGAATGGTGATCGTTTCAGCGGTTTGCATTGTTATCATGTTGTTGGGACTCATTTTTTTTTTTTTTTTTTACTTTTTTTTGCAGCTGATAACTGGGGTATACTACTGAACTTGAGCCTGATGATTTGGGCGATTGTGAATAGACAAAAGTGATGTTAAAATGAAATCTGATGACCATTTGAGTGATGAAATTGGTGACTCAAATCATTACAAAGTATATATAATGAGGGTCCTTGATGAGGGGCAGTAACCAAATGGTATAAGAAACTTTTAGTGTAACTGTACAGGTTTTCTGGACTGACACAATAGTCAGGGTTATATAATGTCTGTCAATTTCAGGTCAGTATAATTGAAATGGAACCTCTGGCTAGTGTGTTTGCTTCCTGACCAGAAGGGTCAGAGTTTGATCCCAGCAGTGGCTGATTTTTTTTTTTTTTTTTATTTTTTTTTTATTAACAAGGCTCGGGGTTCATCCGTCCTCTAAAAATGGGTACCAGAGATTTTTCTTGGAAGTAAAGGCGATTTCTGGCATGATACCGACCACATCACCCAAAAATGTGCCATGGTTATTAGAAAATGTGGTTACCATATTCTCCATAAGCCTAGCAAGGCTTGGAGGAACCTTTTTTATAATTGAAACTGAGTCTATAGTTTTAGCAGCATCATGTGTTACTGTCATTTCTAAAAATTAACCTTGCGGTTATGTTGTTTAATAGTGTATGTTACGTACATGTTGAATAGTTTGTTGTAAATGTGTAAATCTATCCATGACAGATCAGAGCAAATCTCCTTGTTGGAGCCCTCACTGCCAGTCAACCAGTCAATATTTGACCAGATTCCTGACAACATCCCCATACAACCTGTTGAGCTGCCACCTGATCCTATAGATATTGTCCCAGTCATGAATCCTCTGTTGGATGATGGCCCAGCCTCTGTGGCTCCCTTCTCTGTACCACCAGCTTCAGTAGCACCCCCATCTGTTGGCCCTGCCATGGTAAGTTGTTTGCTGCTGTGTTGGTGTTATCAATGTGTGCCTAGCAATTTAACCATTCCATTATTTATATCAGCAAGGTTTGTGCTTCAGAATCACTTAAGCAAGTTGAGATGATAGTATGTGATAATGGTGAAGTTCTTATGTCTTGCATTGTTTTTATAATATTTTACTGTTTAAACTTTCAGAACGTATATTTCAAGATAACTGATAAGTTGGTGAGTGGGCTTGGTGGTCTAGAGGTAAGACCACAGCTTATAGATAAGGTCTTGGGTTCGATTCCAAAACACAGGTGGTGGAAAATAAATAATACCAAAAATAAAATCAAATTTGTGTTTTATCCTCCCCTGGTCTCTGGGTAGTTAGACCCAAGTTAACCATCTTGAAAAACTGAAGAAAGAAAAAACAAAGAGGTCCTGTGTGCATTCTGCACATGTTAAAGAACACTTGACAGTTGGAAATAAAAAAAAAGAGTAGTAAAAAATTGCAGATGCCCTGGCAAAATTAATAGAAAAAAATCTACCCAAAACATTAAAACTCTTGACGATAAAAATATGAGTACCTCTACAGTCTGAGAATATCTGCCTGTATGGCAGAGAGCACCTGAGCACATGGCTGCAAGTGTAAAAAATAGGAAAAAGTGATATTCACACAAAATTCAGATCCTCTGGACTTTGCTGGAGATAAAGTTGGTGAGCGCAAACTGATAAGTTGCAGTGCTGCTCTATTTTCAGATCAATTTAGCTAAATTTGATTCATCATCATCAAGTAACCAGTCCTACTGGCGTAGGTGATCATCTCTCTCCACAACTTTCGATCTCGACAGTCCTTTATCATTTCTGTTGTTGACTTTCTGCCAAGCCATTCTCTTAAGCTGTCTGGTATTTTCTCTCTTTGCTTCCCTCTGTCTCTTTGTCCCTCAATTTTTCTAGTTGTTACAATGTATTCCAGTTGTTTTCTTCTCATTACATGGCCAGAAAATGATGATTGTTTCTTCCTTATATTGGCAATTACCTCTCTTTTTGCTTTGTCCTCTTTCAAAACATTTTCATTACTCTTCTTAGCTGTCCATGGTGTTCTCAACATTCTTCTGTAAAACCACATTTCTGCAGACTCGAGTGATTTTCTTGTCTATTGTCCATGATTCACATCCATATGTTAAGTTTGACTCTTGCATAACATTTAAGATCTCTTTTTCTTATTTCTGTTGTCAAAAATGGATCTCTTAGTATCTTCCTCATTTTCTGGAAATCTGTCTGAGCCATTCTGCATCTCACTGCAGAAGGAACTAAATTTGATTACTTCACCTTTATATAATGATAAGAGCTCATTTATAAAATTTATTTATATTTTCTTGCTTTCACCCATTTCATAGATAAAAAAAAATATACAACACATGGCATGCATTGTAATATAAAACATACATAATGGCTCTCATTATGGCCAGTGGCATTTATGAGGAATATGGACTTAGTGCTCATATAGTTTTACCTTGGTATTTGTGCAACTTTTTTTTGAGTAAATTATGACTAGAATTATATCGTAGAATTGAGTGAGGGCCCAAAAATAACCAGGATTAGAACATGCTGTATGCTCACTGTATTATTAGCACAGTTTCGCATGCCATGTGATTGCTTTTTGTGTAGGCGAAAAAGTTGCCAAACTTCAACCCACAGAAGTGATGAAAACATTGTGGAGTTCATCAGACAAGCAATAATCACATAAAGACCAGTTACCAAATTTCAGGTCAGACAAATTTAGCATGCAATTTGTCAGCCAACTTAACAGAAGAATTTGAGAACGGTAATTTGCACTACAACAAAGGTCCGGCACCCATGGTACAATCAGTGTAATAAAACTTCACAATAGAATTATATCTTCTTCAAGTTTGATTGATGACTACTTTAGCTCTGCCTTCAAGGATAATTCTGCAACACAAATTATTACATGATGCATGGCAACAGAGGGTTTCCCAAAATGTCATTAAAATTGACATCAAGATTCCCTGTTGCTATTGCATATTTTTGCTTTTCTAAGAAGAAAAAGACCACCAGGACTAATAATTTAATATACTGTTCATCATTCTTAGAAGTTTCATTGCTGACAATGTTCATTTGGATTAAGAAAAAAAAAAGGTTTTAAAGAAGTTACCATTGATCGTGACCGTTGCCAGTAAAAAGGTGACCTATATAATTAAACATGATTACAAGAAACCGACTCGTTGCAAAGAGATTTAAAAATAACATCCATAATAACAATGTAGGTAACAATTCATTTGACTTTTCAATAGTGTCTGAGACGTGTAGTTGGTTTTTAAAACAATTCTTTTTTCCAATAACACAGTAGGATTACTATAGTTCGTTCAGAAATTTGTGCCCACAGACTTTATTAATTGTCTCGGAAACTGTTTGATGAATTTCAATATTTTTTTTTTCATGAAATCTTATTTTTTTCACCGACCATCAGCCTAATTTTTTTCCCCCACTGCCATTCATTTAGGAAGTTAATGATTGCCAGATAAACTTTTATGCTTTCACCAGTTCTGCAATTTGTAATCAGTCCAGATTGCCAGCACACCCAATGACTAAAGGAAAACACCTGTTCGTCATCTGCCTAAGAATGATAAGTGGGCATGTATACGAGGGCTGATCAAAAAGTATCGGAACTTTTGCAATTAAAAAAAAACTACACAACTTACAGTTTTGAAATTTAATCTCCTTCGAAATAGTCCCCTTCTGAGGCCACACATTTAATCCAACGTTGTTTCCATTGTCGGAAGCATTCATGGAACTCATCTTCTGAGATGGTGTGAAGCTGCCTCGTCGCATTTTCTTTTATCTCCTCCACATCTTGAAATCTTCTTCCTTTCAAGTGGGATTTGAGTTTGGGAAATAGGAAAAAGTCACAGGGAGCTAGATCTGGAGAATAAGGTGGCTGTCTGACCTGGGGAATGTTGTGTTTGGCCAAAAACTGCTGTACAAGCTGCGCTGAATGGGCGGGTGCGTTGTCGTGGTGGAGCTGCCATTGACCGGACGCATGCAAATCTGGTCTTCTTCGACGAATAGCATCTCTCAAACGCCTCAGAACTTCAATGTAATACTCCTTGTTTACTGTCTGACCAGAAGGGGCATACTCGTGATGAACAATGCCCTTGTAATCGAAGAAAACGATCAAAAGGGTCTTCACATTGCTGCGACTCATCCTAGCTTTTTTCGGTCTCGGGGAGTTTGCGGTCTTCCACTGCGAAGACTGAACCTTTGTTTCCGGACCATAACCATAGACCCACGATTCATACACTCTTCCCCATATACTTTGTATAACTTTTCATAAGTTTCTGTGAAAGTATCACCAAGCTTTTGGCAAAAATTAATGCAAATTCTCTGCGCAATTTTTTCCATCATTTTCCGCCATTGAAAATCCGACGACCACGTGGTACATGGCTAACGTCACGGCGCTGCCGTGATTAATCCACACGTGCTACAACGACACAACTTGCACAGAGTGTTACACATATATCAAGGTCAATATGTGTACAGTTTGAATACAATCTGTTCGCTGGTTCCGAACCTATTAAGAAAGTACCGATACTTTTTGATCAGCCCTCGTATGTTGTGTTGTGGTTAGCAGAACTGTGATATTTCCTTTTTGGCCCAACACATTTGACTTTAGCATGCCATTTTTGTGTATCAGGTGGCCTTCCCTCTTGATCCCTACTCACTAGGCCAGACTAGACTGGTTAGTTCATCTGTTAATAGACAAATCACGAAGAGGTTGAGCAGTTGGGTCTCGATGGTTCTAGTTCCATGAGAGAACATTACATCTTAAGCTTTCTCTGATTTAGTTATTGTTCAGAATGCACCTCAGTCACAGATTATATCTTCCTGTGGATAAAGAATTTTTTTTTTTCTCCCCCAGACATTTGACGACCTGGAGCAGGAGTTAGAACAAGAGCAAATGCCAGAGAATGCTGAGCAGGAAGAAAAAAGATGGAGCAAGAGGACCCAACAGATGCAGCAAATCTTTGAACAGGCCTTCACCTTCACAGACACACTCAGCTTCAAAGAAATGGCTCGCAACCACAACCGCAAGCAGGCAGCATCAAGATTCTACACTCTGCTGGTGCTCAAGAAACACCAGGCTGTCTGCACACAGCAGACTGAAACTTATGGAGATATTCTTATTACAAAAGGGCCAAACTTTGGTATTGCCTGTTAGCCATTTGTTTATATTCTTTCTGATATGTTATCATCTTTTTTTTTTTTTGGTCTTGTTTTATTAAATCACTGGTTACAATCACACTATATCTGCATTGTGGCATTGCAGGACAATATCTGGTTCTATCAGAAGTTAACCGCTATCATTAAGGTTTTCTGCCTGTGAATGATCGTCAGGGATTCTGCTGGACTATAGGAGAATTTAGATAAAATAACCAAATAGTGCAGGTAAATTTAATTCCATGATAGGCCTACAGATTCAAGAGTAAAGTCAATACAACCATCTTAAACAAAATGATTATAATTTTAGCTGTGGAAATTTTAAATATGACATTTTAGTTTGTGCTTTGATCATTATTCTACATGTAAAGGGTTTTTTTTTTTTTTAAGTTGCTGCACAAAAGTGGTATTTTCCCTCTCGGTTTAGTCTTATTGTTACCCACTCGTTATGTTCCAGAGTATGACAGAAGAGACAATTGCTGTGCAGCCTTGCTCTTCCAACTATAGCTCAGTTTATATAACCTACATTAAAAGCCTGCTCTGTGAGGATTATTTGCGTAACAAGTTTTCTCAAATATTTTTTCTATTTAAGAAAATATTTAGGGTGAATAATTTTTACATTAGTGAACTTTCAACTTTCATTGTAAACAGATGGTCAGGTTTTATAAGTATCACACATGCAAGGATGGACATTGCATGCTTCCACTAAGAACGTCTTGTTGTTGTCATGAACGCCCTACTGACTCACAGAATACATCTATGTGGTACTTGGCTCTCGGCGAGTTGTCCTTTAATATATTCCATGGTTATGCTTCTGTTTATATATGCACCAAATGTAAAGCAGGAGAGTAGCCAACAAAAAGATGCACTGACATATTTAACACCACTGAGCCATTAACATTTTTACATAACATTGGTATGGTTAGTTAAAGGTAAAGTACGAGACTTGAACCGGCGTCTTAGCATGCGAGTTTACACTCATATGTGCCCGGCCGCCTATCCAGAAGTGTTTGGAAATTTCTGTATAGTGTCACCTCAAGCGTTGAAATTCAGATGCGAGGCAACATTCCTCACCTTCCCAGGGTAATAACCCTGGTACCCATTTCTGCCAACGGCTGGGTTGACCGTGGGGGTATTTTTTTTTCCCCAACCATGAATACAATTCACACTGCTTCCAGCGGGAATCGAACACGGGTTGTCTGAACATCAGTAGTCCAGTCTGGTGATTTTCCCAACTCGGCTACTGAGGCCCCTACGTATGGTTATTTTTTTGTATGTAATAAATTTTGTAGCAAGTAGACAGGATTTTTAGGATCTAGTAAACCAACTTTGATATATCATGCATTTCATCATAAGTGAGATTTGAAAGAAACTTTCATGGTTGACCTGTTGTGTAACAATTAGTCTGACCTCCACTTTGGAAATCATTAAATTCTTACAACAATCTGAGTGGATATTGTCAATAAACTAGCTAAGATAAGTCAATAGATTTATAAGTTTGAAATTGGAAAGAAACCTGTCATGGAAGGTAGAGTCTTTTAAATTAAACTGTGCAACTTTCTCCTCATTGAAATAACAGTATATAATTGTTTATTAAGTCAGAACCCCATTGACTAGCTTGTTTTGTTAACAGAAAGGCAGCTGCTGTTTTGACAACTCTCTGTCGCGCTACATAAACAATGATAGTGCATAATTAAATTGCTTCTTTGAATTGACAACTTCAGGTGTTTTTTTTCTTCACTATTAATAAATGTTTAAATTAAAAAAAAAAAAGACTTATAATTATCAAAATTCTGGATTTTGTACTCCTATTTATATTCATTCAGGATGTTTGTGGATTTCATACACATGTGTTCATGAATCTCATATAGGATATGAAGTGATTGTGAACTCTATAAGCCCACAATCAATTCACATGATGTGTTAGTTAACTCCATAAAACTCACTCAGGCATTCACACTTCATCCATTGGGTGCTGCCTCCACATCAAATGGTGGCTATCACAAAGCACAATTTACTGTCTATTGTCATGAGATGGTAAATGCTGTCCTAAGTTCACCTGACCATAATTTTATGTTAGCAGTCCACCTTAACCTTGGTTTGCCTCATGCCTTCCCTTCCAAGATGACTTTTAGTAGGATAGTTTCTTCACATGTTCCAAGTTTTTTCAGTTTTTTTTTTCCCCAAAATGTGTTGAAAGTACACATACCCCCTCATTTTCAGAACTCCCTTTGTCATTTCCTTCTACCCAATTCTTCCTGTTTTCCTATAAACCCACATTTTAAAGATTCCCATTTTTTGCTTAGATTTCTTATTTACACACACTAAGATTTTATCAAAGTATATGGTGTAACAGAATGGTACATAACCAGTATGCTGTAGGAACCATTTACAATGAAAGTTAGGTTTATTTTCTTCTCCTTGTGTTCACTTTGTCATTTCTTATAATTAGACAAAAATGGTGTGAATTTTGTTTACTGTGGTTTAGCCTTCAATGTTGCATTTGTTTATATTATTGTATGATTCATTTGCTTGTTACTTTTAAAAGTATATATTTATTTTTAACAAAATTTACTTGTCTGTTACTGTGTTGTTTTATGTGTATGAAAGTGTTAATGAGTTGTATGTGTATGAAAGTTAATTTGTGTGTGTGTCAATGGACAAGGCAGATAATGTATATTACTGTTATCATTAATTCTGTCAATGTCCTAGGCAGCAAGCACATGGTCAAATAAATTAGAGTTAATTTGGTGGTTGTTTGATTTCACAGCTAATGGCTCTTAAAAAATGTCTTGTATAAATTACAGTTTTATATTGGTCAATGACTTTTGTGTTTTGTAGTCATTTTTTTGTGTTGTGCTTTTGTTTTTCACCCATTTTGTATGAATGAATAAGATGATCAAGAGTCCATGTATCCATTCTCACATACAGTTGAGCATTCTCCATGATTTTTCTTTCTTACATCCACCTGATGTGAACTATGAGTTTCATCCGTCGTGTTTCGATATTCTGATTGTTTACAATGTATGATGAACAGATGGCTGTGTTCACTTTCTGTGCGGTTTTGCCTTGAATTTTGGCGTGTGCTGAGACTGCTATGATGGGGACTACAGCTACCTATGGACATGTTTGGAGTGCAATGATGATGACCCGCAAATAACTCAATAAAAGGACTAAGTGGGCATAGGTAGTTATGTTGAGGCTTGCGTCTTACAGCTCAACACATCCAACTTCAGCTTGAGTAACAGTTGGCCTTCCCAATTATTTGATCCCTACTAGCTTGGACAGACTAGGCTGGTTAGCCTAATTGTAGGCACCCGTGAAGAGATGGAGTAGGATTTTTTAGGTTCTGGTTCACCAATTATGGTGCATTAACAGCTGACAGCTCCCACCACCCTAAAAAAAAAAAATCACTTTTGAGAATTAGAAAATTATATAGCAATCTCAGGACATCCTCACCCATAAATGCTGAAAATATCTAGTATAACAATTATATCATCTTTGATGTTAGAATAAGCAGCCGTATGTAATTAATTATAACTTTTTATTAAAAAAAAAATTGCACAGCTCTTCACATATCTTGAGATTTGGCCTTGTAAGCAAAGTCATGTATGTGTCCAGTTATGAATCTGCTTTGTTAAGTGATTGAGTAGTGTTATTAGTTTATGACAAAGCTGTGATATCTGCACCTTTATGCCTGACACATCTAACTTTGTCATGGGTACATTTGCTCAGACAGCAGTCTTTCTGACTGTCAAGGATTCTATAGCGTGCAAATACACATAGGACCACCTTTTTTTCCCCTCACATTTTCCAAGAGGTCTAGACTTTGAATCTCCTTACCCAGATACTAGGGAAGGTAATTTTTTTCTTTGGTTGGGGCGGGGATGAAGACAATCCCGTGTCTGTAGTGGGAATTCGAACCCACCTGGGACACACACAATGGGGGAGAGGCAACAATTATTGATATATCATCTTGAATGGAAGTAAAACAACTACAACACAGACAATGGCTAACAATCCTGTGACTTTTATTGAATCTGTTCTCATGGTAAATAATTCAAACACTTGCATATCAAATATGATCACTTTAATGATATAAAAATTGGGGTCGCCAATTTTCAAGACATTGGTTTTTTTTTTTTTTTTTTCCCCTGTGACCAGAGAATTGTCTTCACTTGTCAGCTGACAACAAACAATCCTTTGTAACTCTGGAAATGTGGCGAATAATGCTATCAGGTAGCCGAACATACTGACAGTCCGTACTTATAGACATTGTAAAATGGCTTACCCCCGAGATGAAATTCAAGTCATAAATCAACATGAGACAGGAAATCTGTGTTTCCTGTTTCTCTTCTAGAGTAAACACACAGCTGTATGTCATAAAGTTCAAATAAAACATTTTTAATGTTACAATTAAGTGGTAGTAATTATAACTATGGTATCGTAAACATGTCAGTCACAGATAGGTATCATAATCTAGGCTTAATTATTCATGGTTGACTAGCTTCTGAGTTTCATCCAATGTGTTCACCCATAACCATAAATGCATACTCTCAAATAGTTGCCCAAAATAACATATTCCTGAAACATAAACTGCACTAAAATTGATCAAAGACTCAACTGCTTGAACCAAGCTCCTTTGACCTAAGTGTGGCGGCTTCCACAGCATCGATTAAAGCTCCTCGAAAGCCATTTTTTTCTAGGGCATGTATGCCTGCTATTGTTGTCCCTGCCGGTGAACAGACTTCATCCTTCAAGAGTCCAGGATGTTTACCAGTTTCCAAAACCATTTTAGCTGCACCCTGTTGTGTAAACAAAATAAGAATATGTAATGCTGAGCTCAAAATGTATCAAAGATTTTGTAATGACATATCAACGAGCATTTGATTCTTGACATCTCAAAAAATGTGATTGTGGTGACTTGTCAAAAGATATGTGATCTTGCCATATTAACAAATATGTGAATTTGATATCTCATACATCAAGAGCGTTCTTCTTGAAAATGCATGGAAAAAGACCAAGAGGAAGACCCAGAAGAAGATGGATAGATGCAGTGACAGAGACATGTAACAACAAAGGAAAATCACTAATTCAGACAGTTCGAGCAGCTCAAGAACAACAAATGATATAAACCACAACACCTTTTAGGTATCAGTGATAAGAAGAAGATATCTCATAAATATGTGATGGTTACACCTCAACAAACATGATTTTGACATCTAAATGTTACTTTGACTACCTAACCAACAAACATGCTATGATGACATTTCAACTTACAGATTAAAAAAAATATATGGCCTTTGGTGTCTTTACATACGGTTTGTAAGTGTAATCATAAATCAATAGTTTGGTAAAGGAGTGTCCGAACACTCAATGATACAAAGAGTGGATTAATAAACATCATTAGTGCCTGTGCACCAACGTTGGCTGCATCAGACGAAAAGAAAGGCAATTTCTACCAACTTCAAATGATCATAGACTCACTTCCAAATGAAGAGCTATTATATACTTGGTGATTTCAACGCACGCACAGGATCTGACCAACATGCGTAGGTCATCACAGCATTTGAAAAATCAATGAAAATCAATGGCCAGAGACTCCCATCTTCATCTATGTGTAACTAATACCTACATTAATGTAAATCATAATGATAAATTAACATGGCGTCATGCTAGAAGTAGTCACTGACACCAACTAGACCTAGTTCTACTAACACGTAGGCAGTCTTTAAATAACATAAAAATAACAAGCATATCATAGTGCAGACTGCAATACAGACCATGCTCTCATCATTCTTCTTCTTCTTTTCTCTTTTCACTGATACCTAAAAGGTGTTGTAGTTTATATCATTTGTCTTTCTTGTGCTGCTCGAATTGTTTGAATTAGTGATTTTCCTTTGTTGTTACATGTCTCTGTCACTGCATCTATCCGTCTTCCTCTTGGTCTCATCATTGGTAAGATTAAAGCTAGAAGTAATCGTATTTACAAATCAAGAGAGCCTTCAGCGATCAAGATCAACATTACAACTAAAATCTCATAAAATAAAGACATTTTTAGATCTAAGTTTGAAGAACTCGTAGAAGATTCAAGTGTGGGTGACAGCTGGTACTCTGAAAACACACATCTATAATTGTGCTCTATCTACAGCAAAAAAAAGTTTAAAAAAAATGACTGGGTCGAAGAAAAATGCAACAAGACTAGACCCACTAATAGTTAATAAGAAAAAGGCACTACTGAACATCAAAAACAATCCCAAGCAAATCACCAAGGGCCAGCTTAAACATGCACAAGCCACTCTGCAACGCGAAACAAGATGTGCAAATGAATACTGGAACAATCTATGCTCTGAAATAAGAAAGCCTCAGACAGGGGCTACTCAAAAATCATGCATGACATAAAAAAGGCTCTTGGATCAAAAAACAATTAAATTCATCATCATTCATCAAGTACCGGGCCTACTGGCGTAGGTGATCATGTCTCTCCACAACTTTCGATCTCGGCAGCTATTTATCATTTCTGTTGTTGACCTTCTGCCAAGTCATTCTCTTTAGCTGTCTGTTATTTTTTTTCTTTGCTTCCCTCTATCTCTTCGTCCCTCAATTTTTCCAGTTGTTACAATATATTCAAGTTATTCTCTTCTCATTACATGGCCAAAAAATGATGATTGTCTCTTCCTAACATCAGAAATTAGCTCTCTTTTTGCTTTGACCTCTCTCAAAACCTCTTCATTACTCTTCTTAGCTGTCCATGGTATTCTCAATATTCTTCTGTAATACCACATTTCTACAGACTCCAGTGATTTTCTTGTCTGTTGTCCTATTGTCCATGACTCACATCCATATGTTAAGACTGGCTCTACGTAACATTTAAGAACTTTTTTTCTTGTTTCTATTGTCAAAAATGGATTGCATAGTATTTTCCTCATTTTTGGGAAAGCTGGTTTTGCCTGAGCCATTCTGCATCTCACCTCTTTTGTACATCTTCCGTCTGAGGCTAACAAAGTTCCCAAATATTTAAATTCATTTACCTGTTTTAATATTGTTCCACTTGTCTTTATTTTGCACTGATGTCTTTTTCTTTGTTGTTACCATTACCTCTGTCTTTTTGCTATTAAGGCTGAGTCCTTTATTTTTACTTTCTTTCACTATAATGTCCAACATTTCTTGTAACTCATTCTCACTCTTAGTGATTAATACTGTATCATCAGCATACCTTAGGTTATTTATATTATGATCTCCAATTGTTATTCCAGGCATGCCCCTTATGGATCTTAAAATAATCTCACTATAAATATTAAACAAATCTGGTGACAGCACACAACCTTGTTTAACACCCTGTTTTATTTGTTGAAACATTCCCAATTGGTTTCCAGTTCTTATGGCCGCTGTTTGTTGCCAGTACATGTTCTTTATTATTCTTAGATCTTTGCTGTCTATGTTTATGCTTTCTAAAATGTTGATTATTTCTTGGCGCTTTACTTTGTCAAATGCCTTGGTGCAATCTATGAAACATAGGTATAGATCTGTTTTCACCTCTATGGTTCTTTCTACTAAAGATCTTATGATATAAATGGCATTGCATTGCTTGTTCCTTTATCTCTAACAAGACCACACTTTTTATCGCTAATTTCTGGACTGATTTTGTTGAGCACTCTTCGCATGATGATTCTTAGTAATATCTTAGTCATATGACTCATAAGGCTTATTGTGCGATGATCATCGCATTCAATCGCACCCGATTTCTTTGGTAGGGCTATGAATATTGATTTGAGCATGTCGTCTGGTATATATCCGCTGTTGTAGATATCATTCAATATTTTTGTTATTATTCTATTCCAAAATCACCCATGTCTTCAATCTCTTCTTTAGTTATATTACCTGGTCCAGGAGCTATATATATATAAGCTCCTGAAAGAAGAGATATAACAAAAAAAGAAGAGATATAACAAAATATATTCCCATTGTTCTAAAGTAGCATGCATTCTACTGTACGTATTGCCTGACCACACATGCACATAGATGATAGGACTAGGCTTTTTGCTATATAACTTTTTTTGTTATATCTTGTTATATCCCTTAAAGAAGAGATATAACAAAATATATCGCTCTATATTGCCTTTGTGGATCTCACAAAGGCCTTTGACTCAGTAAATAGAGATGGGCTATACAGGGTGTTAGAAACCATAGGCTGCCCACCTAAATTACTTAAGCTGATTATGTCCTTTCATGAAAACATGAATGCTAAAATCCACTTTAATGAGAGTTCATCAGAAAGTTTTAAAGTCAACAACGACTTGCTGATGATGCAGCCCAAGATGCTCATAGTGAAGCCACCCTACAATCGGTGATCAACAACCTGGACAAAGCATGCGACCTTTTTTCAATGCCTATTAGTGTTCATAAAACAGTAATTCTAAGTCAAGGCAACATCAAACCTTTATTAATCACTTTAATTAAAAGATGTTCACTAGAATCAGTTCAGAAATTCACATATCTTGGATCCACAATTATGCAAACCATTTCTCTTGATGATGAAATAAACAGCAGAATTGGTAAGGCAGCTACGACTTTCGGCAAACTCACAGAAAGGGCCTGGAACAACACGCAACTGACATTAAAGACCAAACTCTTAATATATCAAACTTGTGTGCTTAGCACACTATTAAATGGATCTGAAACCTGGACAACATACTCAAACCAGGAAAAAAGACTAAGTGTCTTCCACATGCGATGTCTCCGTAGAATAATGCACATCAAATGGCAGGACAAACTAACCAACTTAACAGTCCTGCAACGAGCTAAGACACCAACAGTCATGTCAATGCACAGAAACCGAAGGTTAAGATGCTTGGGGCACATCCAGCAGATAGAAGAAAAACGCATCCCCAGGCAAACACTATTTGGTGAACTAATACACAGAAGAAAGACAAATCGGCAGACCTAAACTATGATATAGAGATATCTGTAAATCATCTCTGAATGACTTCATCTGTGAAAATGACTGGGAACATCTGGCAAGTGATCGCACATCATGGAGAGCATGTATAAGGAATGGTGTAACATCATTTCAGACTGTGCTAAACAATAACTACGTCTGTGAGGGGCCTGGAAACAATAACTACGTCTGTGAGGGGCCTGGAAACAATAACTATATCTGGTCAAGCAAGTAGAGATTGAACATGAAAGACAAACCAGGTACTCAAAAAATGTCTCGCTGAGGTTGAATGTGTTGAGCTGAAATGCACGAATATCATAGCTGATTGTAAACCATGGCACAGTGCAACTCATCTGTTTCATGCCGTTTTTAGTGCAATTTGTGTCTAAGTAGAGAGTGAGTGGCTGAATCAATAACTCAGGATTCAAACCAGAAGAATGTGGGTTTGAATCCTGGAAGGGACAAAAAACTTATTTTTTAGCAGGGGTGAAATAAAAACTCAGAGTTGAACACCTCGCAGTTACTCTAGACAAGCAGCCTTTATTCCCAAGTCCAGTATGGCCCCCTAGAAATGAGAAAATGGCATAAATATAGTTTTTATCTTGCATCAAAGCAGATGAAAACTAACATGAAATGTTCTATTTTGCCTTACTATCTCAGTGTCTGGTATAGTGACATTTCAATAAACCAGTGGTGTTATTTGTCCATCTTGGTCTGTGGAAACTATTCATTTCATCCAACTGTCAGTTTAGTCTATGTATGAGAATGGGACAGTTAAGTCTGATGAGAGACTGCAACAATTTAGAACTGTGTGGACTTGTTCCAGTTGCTCATGGCAGTGGATCCCTTTCACAAGCCTTTCTAGCTTGTCTCCGTTGTTTGATTGCTATTCTTTTGTTTGTCTCACTGGTTGTAGCTTCACAATGAAGAGATATATGCCAGGTAGAGACAAATAATAATAAATTAATATTATTATAGAGGGAAACTTCCTAGGCGATAATTCAGGGAATCATAGGAGGAAGAGGTATGTATTACAGCACTCAGAAAAAAATGACAAATAAACAACAGAAAAAAAAACGAACAATAAAACTGCTTCGGACTATATATTGTTCTTTGTTTTTTTATGTTGTTTATTTGTCATTTTTTTTCTGAGTGCTGTAGTACATACCTCTTCCTCCTATGATTCCCTATATGCCAGGTAGTTCTTTCATATTTTCTCAAGTGCCAAAATTAATGTTGAAGACTTTTAAAGGGTTCTTACAAGTGATCCAACATCACCTCAAAATAGATCACAACAGACTAAACAATTATTTGCATATGTTGAGCGTAGTCCTATCATCTATGTGCATGTGTGGTCAGGCAATACATACAGTAGAATGCATGCTACTTTAGAACAATGGGAAAATACCAGTGGACAAAGAGATAAAACATAGACAATAGTGCTGGATAGGACACACACTGTAGAAACCAAATGAGAATATTGCATAATATGCCCTTTTTTGAACCTCTAGGAGGGGAGACAAAGAAGGTGGCCAAAATATACTTTGAGAAGACATGCACAAACAGAGAGATGAAGTTAATGGGGAAGATATGGTACAAGATTAAGAGTATGGCAAAAAACAGGAGGTCCTGTGTGCAAATTACACATGTTAAAGAACCCTTGACAGATTAAAATAAAAAATAGTAGACAAAAATAAATGTCCACTGTCCGAACAAAAAATTGTTAAACAATTCGACCTATCCATGTTGAAGAAAGATATATTGAGCCGAAAGGCGCAGATATTGCAGCTATGCCGTAAACTAGCAACACAAGATATCCACGCCCACTGAACTAAGAAAAAAAGTATACAAACTATATGGCCTGTTGTGATCTTCTTGCCTGTTGGCCATTAGTGATCCAAGTTCTCATTATCAATGGTGGCACTGTGTGAGAGGGTCCCAAGAAATGTGAATTTGTTTATGACTTTCAGCTGTTTATCTTGACCTTTGACTCAGATCATACCAGACTATCTTTACTTCCCAAAATAGCTCTGGTACCCATTTCTAGAGGGAAGGTGAACCCTGGAGCTTTGTAGGTCAAACAAAATTCACCACACCTAGGAATTGAACTCTGACCATTGTGATTAGTAAGTTGCACACTAACCACTTAGCCACCTATGGTACTACCGTAAAATTGTCCATTATTTATTTTGTTTTTAATTATCACGTTTCATACCAGCAATGTTTGTGCTGCAAGTTTCAATGCAAGATCTCGTGGTAGTCCCATTTTGACACCACCATCTGCCAAGGATTCGATGGTCACAAAAGCCTGTAGACAAAATATAACAATTAAAAAAAAAAATGTTTGTGAAAACTAAATGGAGAAGAAAAAACTAGCATAAAGTTACACAAAACTATGATAAAGCTGGAGACATCTTCACAACTGGTTGCAATCTGATCATCAGAAGGGGATCCAGCAAGCCAGTGCTTTAACCCTTTAGCCTTTTGACACTCTGGGGTAGGTAGGCCCACCTGGGTCATAACTCTAAGGCATTGACCCCCTGTTGCGCATGAAGGTTCACACTATCTTTTTCTTCTACCTTTCAGCTCCCTGTGGAGCATAGGTCTTCAACAAACACTTTCCAAACCATTCTGTTTCTTGCCATTCTTTTAAGATCATTTCATGTCTTCCCCATCATCTTCATCTCTGCTTCCATCAGTCTTCTCCAAGAATTTCTTGGTCTTCCTCTTTGTCTTTTTCCCTGGTGATTCCAAAAAAGAACCTGGCATATAATAGCTAAACTTATCCTGCGCAACACTTCTAATTGAATTTACTGTCCATGGAACAAAGTAGAGAGGGAAAAAAACATGTACTGTCACAGCTTTATAATGAAGGAAGACAACACAAAATAGTATCAAATGCTGCAGGTGTATCAATAGTATATCAATTTATAATGAAGGAAGACAACACAAAATAGTATCAATGCTACAGGAAACACAAATTACAATTCTATACAATAAACATGAAAGACAATTTTTCTTCTTAACATTTGTATATGTTTTTTAGCTATTAATGTTAAAACTCGTGAAATTATTTAATTTTGTATTAATAAACAACAAAAGAACTATAAAGATAACTTGGCAATAAAGGAAGAGAGAACAGCAATGACAGGAGATAGTAAAAAAAACACTAAAAAGAACACTGAGGTGAAAGGCAACAACAGCAGGCATAATTTCCCTCGCCGAGATTGAACAACTCGTCCAGAGCATGAATATGTCTTCTTCTTCTTCTACCTTTCAGCTCCCTGTGGAGCATAGGCTTCAACAAACACTCTCCAAGCCGTTCCGTTTCTTGCCATTCATTTAAGGTCATTCCATGTCTTCCCCATCATCTTCGTCTCTGCTTCTATCTGTCTTCTCCAAGAATACCTTGGTCTTCCTCTTTGTCTTTTCCCCTGGGGATTCCAAAAATGGGCCTGTTGTGTAATACTCTCAGTTGGCTTCCGCAGTGTGTGTGTCCTATCCAGCGCCATCGTCTTCGCTGTATCGCTTTATCCACTGGTATTTGATTGGTACATTTCCATAATTCTATGTTAGTGAATTTGATATAAACATGATGATGACGTCATGGGACGCACCAAAATGGCAGCTTATTTATATTCGAGCTATGGACCAAGCAATGTTTACATTGAACAACACGATAAATGTCATTGCTGCGAGTTGGCAGATTTTTGAAAATGTTTTCAAGGGTTTGAACATAAATGTTTGTTCACAGTTCGTTAACCTTCGCTGTAGATAAAGTCGTTAATTGGATGGCTTCGTTTCAGACATTTTTGACGTTGGTAGCTAAGGACCTAACTTGTGCAAACCGATGGCATTGGCAAGGATCATTTTGAATCTACGAAGTGGGCTCATTGTGTGTTTAACTCAAACGTATATGTGCTTTTTAACCAAAGACCTTTTTTTGGGGACTCAATGCAGATATCCCCGATGGAAGAATAAATTGTACTATTAGTCCCATAAATGATTCGCGTCCAGAGGTTGATGATGTAAACAAAGCAGTTTTGTCATTGCAAGTGAATAATGTCCACACCTATAATTGGTCAGGATTGTGTAGCAGCAGCAGCTTTATAGCAAACACAGAAAACATCACAGGATTGTGCTGTTCTGAAACAGCTATGCCATGCTACCCTAGAATTGCCTTTAATGGGATTACTGTGACCACAAACCACTCTCTATGTGTGTGCCACATATTTACACCCCAGAAAGAAATACTGAATATAACAACACCATGTGCCGTCTGTGATATTAATGACCACAGACCAGGAGCCCCAGTATGATTGATACAACTGTTGCACCAAGCACTTCATCAGCAGAGCCATATTTATGGAATGTTAATCTGACATTGTTCTTGAATGATGTCCAAGTTAATGAGACATCAGAATCGTGTGGCAGCAGCTACAAGAAGGGAGCGGAGAACATCAAGTTCTGCTGCTATAAAGGAGACTTGCCTTGCTATCCCAGAATTGCCTTAAATGGAATCACTGTAGTTGAAAACTTCTCCTCTTGTGTAAACTACACATTCACATCTAAGAGTGAATCAGTGAAGGTCACAGAATTATATTCTCTCTGTGGTTTTACTAACTACAGGTCATATGGCTTCTGTTGGATTGGAAATGACAAATTACCACCACTGTGTGTCTATATGTTTGGAATTGGAGTCATCAATGACGGCCTAACATCATCGAGTGCTATGACGATCATCAATTTCGGGAGGACGTAAACTCCCATGGTATATGGTGGATAGGCGGCAGGAACCATTGAAGGCTATGTCTGAAAAGTGTTCCTTCTTGCAGTTTCCTCATATTCCAAGTCCGGCTTGTTGCAGGAGCTACTGAGTTAAGTGCTCTGTGCACACCGTGAGCTGTGTGTCTCATCCGTTTTGATCCTGCTTCGATATCCCGCTTGTTTACGATGAATGATGATATCGTATGACAGGGAACAGTTGGCTGTGTTCACTTTCTGCGCGGTTTCGCCTTATGTCTTTTGGCGTGTGCTGAGACTGCTACGATGGGGACTACAGTTACCTTTCTTTGTTTGGGAGATGAGTTGGTAATTCGGATGATTCCACTGGCATGGGCGGTTGAGCAATTATGGATTTTAATTCGTTTGCTGTGATGCCGAGGCCTTCCATAACCAATAACCAATAACCAATGACAATTGTCAAATGTTCAATTGAACATGAACGTGTTGCAAGACACAATACAGGTTTGTAAAAGGTTTGACACATGATAAATAGTCTTCTCATAAGATCACTCCAAGTCTTCCTCTATGCTCTTCATCATTGTGTCCACCTGTCTTTTCCAAGTATATTTTGGCTGTCCTCATTTTCTCCTTCCCTGGGGATTCAAAGAAAAGGGCTTGTCATATAATAGTCTCAGTTGATATAAGATCATCAGTTACTATGATTATATTTAGTTCTTTAGTTGCCATGGTCGTTAAAACCCTCACTGTGAACGTTTTAAAGTGAACAAGGAAGAAAAGGGGGAAAAAAAAACGTAAATTGTTACTTACTTAAGCAGGACCATGCTCAATCAGACATGACAACTAATATTTACATAAGCTGGGCCACTTCTACTCAGACCTGTCAACTAATACTTACATAAGCTGGGCCACTTCTACTCAGACCTGTCAACTGATACTTACATAAGCTGGGCCACTTCTACTCATACCTGTCAACTGATACTAACATAAGCTGGGCCACTTCTACTCATACCTGTCAACTAATACTTACATAAGCTGGGCCACTCCCACTCAGACCTGTCACCGCATCCAACAAGTACTCAGAGCTCTCATCACAGATGCCAATTGTTGTCAACAAGGTCTGCACAACCTTCACATCGCTCTTCAGGGCATGACTTCCAGGAGCCATCACTGAGGCTCCTGCCTGGACTAGAGCTGGTGTATTAGGCATTACTCGGACAACACGAGTGCCTTTGGGAAGTGACTAGGTAAACACAAATGAGTACGCAATTGTCAAACAATATTATATTAATTTTCACAAAGGGATCTATAATACTGGCATTCTTTTTCTTACTCACATTAATAAAATTACATCAATCTCAACCTAGAAACACACTGTGAACACTGACAAGAGAGGCAAAAGTAGTAGACTTCAACTTCTTTGCTGAGATTGAAAAGCCTGCCCACACCTAGGACTTGTGGTGAGATACCCTTTTGAATTTGTATGATGCCTGATGGTACTGGAAGAATGTTAGGTGGCAAAATCTCTCACAAATGGTATTTGTTTGTTTCACTTCACATGGCAACATGTCTGTCCAATTCTAGTTTGTCAAACAATTGACAGTTGATTCCAAAGTAGCAAGTTGTTTCTCCTTCTTGTGCTCACATGAGTCTTTCAACATCAGCCAAGTGCTTGTAATAAAATGTGACTATTGTCTGTAGTTCCTCTTTAGTTCCATACAGCTTTGAGTTAAATGTTGAATCTGATTATTCTCAATCTATGTTTGACAAACCCGTAAGTGCTTCTATAGTATATTCTTTGTGTTCTGACTGATGACTTCAATTCTTTTGTCATTTACTAGTTTCCTTTGACCATAGACCTCTTGTCTTGCTTTTCCTCTTCTGACTTGCTCTTCTTTCAGGTCATAGTTTCAGATTTTTCATCTCATCAAATATTAGACAATAAATTAACTCGTTCCGTACGTTTCGCCGCAACGTACATTTCACCACATAGTGCGCCACGCTCAATTTGGTTAGTGTGACGCTATCAAACCATATTCTTTTTTACATGTCTTGTATCATCTGGATATTGGTGAAATCTAATAACTTGTTCAATTATCTAAACATTGATATATAATATGTTATATGTTAGATAAACATAAATATGTAGATTGATTCTTAAAACGATTGAAAAATTTGGTCTCTGAAATCTCTTCCATTGGGTCGATAAAAAGCTTCCATATGGAAAGAGTTAAGAGAATAATCAGTTATCAACTAGAAGATCATAAATCATCTCCCCTTTTGAGGAGTAATATATTTCTGCTGTCTCAGTTTTTGTATGTTCTTTATAGTAGTTACGTCTTCTCAATATTCCTGTATGGTGCAGAAACATGGACATTAGACAAGAAAACAGAACAGAAAATTGAAGCCTTTGAAATGTGGATTTATAGAAGAATAGGTAGAATTGGATGGAAACAAAAGATAACAAACGATAAAGTTTTAAAACAGCTGAAAATAAAAAGAGAACTGCTGAACACAATTAAGACAAGACAAATTAAATTTTTGGGGCACGTTAAAAGACACAACAGCCTACTAAAAGTAATATTGGAAGGAAAAATACAAGGTAAAAGAGGCAGAGGCAGACCAAGGCTAACATGGACGAGTAACATCAAAAGATGGACAAGTCAATCTATGTCAGCCTGCACCATCAAAGCAAGAAACAGAGTAGAATGGCGATCCATGGTAGCCAACCTTCGTTGCGGAGAAGGCACACGATGATGATAGTAGTATTTCTCACTCACACTATTTTAAAAATTATATTTATGTTGTGTGAATAAAATAATGTGGGTTGTTTTGGTGCGATTCATTGTCACCATGTGCCAATTGGTGTAGGCGTAATGTCCTTCTACAATTTTCTATCCACAGTGCATCATATCAGTTCTGTTGTTGAGTGTTTTCCATGCCATAATACCAAATATCTAGTATCTTCTCTCTTTATCATCCATGATCTCTTTTTCCCTGTATTTTGCCAGTTGTAAATAAGCACTCTAACTTTCCCCTTCTCATGATGTGCCCAAAAAATGTTGATTATTTCTTTCTGATGTTTTTTTAGGGGCTATCTTTTTGTTTTGGCCTCTTTGAGAATTTGCTTTTTGGTTTTTTCAGCTATCCAGGGAACCTTCAACATTCTTCTGAGAAATCCCATCTCTGTGGTCTCTAATCGTCTTTTCTTTCGTAAATCGTAATTTGTTTGTCTACTGTCCATGATTTGCTTCCATTGGTAAAATTGGCTCTATATAGCACTGATGTAATTTCTTCCTCACCTCTATTGACATAGACTTGTAGCAAATCTTTATTTTTGGTAATTAAAGGCCTACAATACTGAATTATGTGAACAATATTATTGAAATTTAATATATAATTAATTATAAATCTAAATATGAAACAAAACATATAAAGAATTATAAATTACATACACTAACAATGCTTAAACCATAATTACTACTGATGAAACTAAGATACCACATTACAATAAGAAACAAACTGTTCACCTCCTCAATTGTCTTGATAGTTACACCTGCTGCGATGGAAACAAAGAGCTGGCTCACCAGACGAACCACAGATGCAACTTCCTGAAGAACTACTTTGACCAAGTTTGGTTTGACTGCAATCACCACGATATCACTCTTGGATACAACTACTTTGTTATCTTGTGTTGTCTCAACTCCAATATCCTCTCAAAGCAAAGAGTTAAATAAAATGTGTATAATTTTGTAAAAAGCAACATTTTTAAAGAAAAAGATGTAGGAACAGAGCACAGTTTTACCATTTAAAATCATGCACAAAAGTCACATACAAAATATCCATACAAGGTACAAAGAAAATGTAGACCTTCACTATGATCTAATAGGAAATAGGTCTGTAAAAGCAATCATGCGCAGTAATTTGGTGTTTTTCACTGACCCCTAATATAAGATAGGTCATATTCAGTGCCTAGCCCTGTCAATCATCATGAGAAGAGGAAAGTTGGAATACTTGGTTACAACTGGCAAAATAAAAGGAAAGAGAGATCGCGGACGACAAAGAGAGAAAATACTGGATAGCTTGGTGTCATGGCATGGAAAACAGTCAACAACAGAACTGATACGATGCACTGTAGATAGAAGATTGTGGAAGGACATGATCGCCTACGCCAACCGGCAGGGTACATGATGATGATGATGAGCCCTGTCAATAACAGGTTGTGAAAGCCTATCTATTTTTTTAGCTGAGGGCATAAGAGAACACTTCACGGTTGGAAATCTGAAAGTGTTCTTTGTGATCTCTGATATTTTGTGAAATACAGTGCCTATTTGTAAGACTTTATGTATTGAGAAGGGAACAGCTGGAATATATTGTAACAACCGGAAAAATCGAGGGACGAAGAGATAGAGGGAAGCAAAGAGAAAAGATACCAGATAGCTTAAGAGAATGGCTTGTCAGAAGGTCAACAACAGAAATGATTAAAAACTGTTGAGTTATGGAGAGACATGATCACCTACGCCAGCAGGCATGGTACTTGATGGTTTATAAGACTATCTTTGTCCTAATGTTGTGTTACCAGTGCCAACCAGCCAAGGACCTTAGACTCAAGAGCTATTTGAAAAATAATCATCACAGAAATTAAGTGTGTCAGATGCATGACAGAAAACAGCCTGTGAGATAAGATCAGAAATGAAGAGTTACAAAAAAAGACTAGGAACAGAACTAACTATTGAATACATAAAGTGACAGAGGATGTAATAGGAGTATCATTTTTTTTTAAATTGAAGGTGTAAGAGAACAATGCACAGTTGGAAATCTGAAAAAGCAGGTTGTGCAGTTAAATAAGTCATGCACTGTTTTGACATCAACAGCAATCACCAAGAAGTTGTTTATTTTTGAAAAATGATCAGTTGGAATATGCTGTGATGGAAGGGGAATGGATATGGGAATGCCAAGATGCAAAGTAACATTACTCTACTCAACTCTACTCAGTTCTGTTCTTTTCTGTCTATTGAATCAGAGTAGAGTGGAGTGGAGTAGAGTACATCTCTCTCATAAACTTAACCTGCCCCCGAGTTTATCAACCTAATTTCTGGCCATGTGAGGGTAGGTTTACATATATTCTCCCACTTTTCCAATAACAGCTAATATTGTCCATTCTCAAAACTTGCTAATGTTCTATTTCTTTGACTGCTTTTTGATTGTACCGTTTCTGCTATCACCTACTGGGTTTATTGGTACAAAGCTATGCAACCCAAGCTATATCTCTATATCCTATTATGTAATATATTTTATCTTAGTCTATATACTATTACAAGCTGATCAGAACAGAAGAAATCAGAATAGAATAGAATAGAATAGAATAGAATAGAATAGAATAGAATAGAATAGAATAGAATAGAATAGAATAGAATAGAATAGAATAGAATAGAATAGAATAGAATAGAATAGAAAATAAAGTACCCCCATCACGCCAAGTGGCATATATGGAATATGGTGTTAGTGACCACAAATTTTACAGACCTTCAGCAATAATTTTTGGGGTAATGTGGTCGGTTGTACGCCTGTGCCGCTTTACTTTCCAAGAAATAGAATAGAAATAGAATAGAATAGAATAGAATAGAATAGAATAGAATAGAATAGAATAGAATAGAATAGAATAGAATAGAATAGAATAGAATAGAATAGAATAGAACAGACAATTTCCCAGGTAAAAGTTGTGTTACTACAACCATTTAAATTATATTTGCCAGCTTTATGAAGTTGCTCATGGGGCTCTTGAGGTTGCTACATTGTTTATGAACTGTGTTGAGGACTTCCTCTGTGATCAGGACAGAGATTGTGGCTCATGATATCCTTGTAGCTCTACAGTGTTCGCGAACTGTGCCGAGGTTTTTCTGGTGACCAGAACAGAGATCGGAGTACTAATTATATGATTATCACTGCTAATGGCAGTTGTCTGAGCATAATGATAAAAGTTCTATAGAAACATCCTTCAACATGTACACTTTATTACACTGTAAACATTAATTAGACACTTGTGTGTTGAAACTCACTTCTAGCAGTTGAATCATCTACACTGTAAACATTAATTAGACACTTGTGTGTTGAAACTCATTTCTAGCAGTTGAATCATCTACACTGTAAACATTAATTAGACACTTGTGTGTTGGAACTCACTTCTAGCAGTTGAATCATCTACACTGTAAACATTAATTAGACACTTGTGTGTTGGAACTCACTTCTAGCAGTTGAATCATCTACACTGTAAACATTAATTAGACACACGTGTGTTGGAACTCACTTCTAGCAGTTGAATCATCTGTTCACTGGTGTCACTGGCAATGATCTGTTGAGCTTTGACTAGACCTAGTGAGTGAAGATAAACATTAGTAAACTGTATTTCATTCTCAGCAAGTTACAACAGTTACAATAAACTGAAGATAAACATTAGCAAACAGTATTTCATTCTCAGCAAGTTACAACAGTTACAATAAACTGAAGATAAACATTAGCAAACAGTATTTCATTATCAGCAAGTTACAACAGTTACAATAAACTGAAGATAAACATTAGCAAACAGTATTTCATTCTCAGCAAGTTACAACAGTTACAATAAACTGAAGATAAACATCAGCAAACAGTATTCCATTCTCAGCAAGTTACAACACAAACAATAAACTGTTAACCAGCAAGATAATCTCTCTCTCTCTCTCTCTCTCTCTGCAACCAAGACTCAATCAGAGTAGAATTCCAGACTCTCTCATGAAGTCAGCTGTCTGTTTAAGCAAATCGATTGCCCCATATAGTTTCTCTTCCAGGGAGGTGGACCACATTGCTCTTCTCAGGTCTGTGTACTGGGGGGGGGGGGGGGGGGCGCAATCCTGTAGAGCATGTTTTGTAGTCATATTGTCCAGTGTACAGTGGCAGAGGCTGGTTGTACCTATTTTGAATTTGGTGAACATATGATTTCTCATTCTATTGTGGCCAGTGTGTAGGCGAAGTATGATGACTTGATCCCTCCTTGATAGTTGATGGTATCCGTCCCTTTCGTTATGCTTTGGGTGTTCTCGTTTCCATTTTTCATTGTACTGACCTTTGAGGATGGATTTGGCTTCATTATAACTGAGCGGATGGTTCTCTTGTGGTAATCTTCCTCCCTCTTTAGCTAATTTGTCTGCGCGTTCGTTCTCGTGTATATTACAGTGTGATAGTATCCACTGAATGACTACTCTCTGGAAGTTATTGCATAGTTGGTCCAGGGTTGTTCTCAAGTCATCTAGTTCATTGTTCTTGAGGCTTTTTAGAGCTGGTAGTACTGAAAGAACATCAGTCAGAATCACCAATTTATTGTGCATGTTATTTTTGTGTTGAATAGCCAGTGTTGCAGCATCTCTGAGGGCCTCAGTTTCTGTTTTAAAGTTGTTTGAGAATTTCCCAGTAGCTATTGACTTTGTGATCTCGTCCTGGTTATTCAGCGTCAAGAACACACCACCCCCTCCATTTCTGGTGACATTTGTAGCAGAGCCATCTGTGTATAATTGGTACCACGAGTCCTGTGGGTAGGTATCGTGTATGTGTTTTTCTGCTACGCGTTTTCTTTCTGTTTCTGATTGGGTGCCTGTTTTCATGATTCCTGTTATATTTTCCAGCAAGATACTCTAACCATCTCTATGTATATCAACCTTTAACTGTTGAAGAGGGATGTCACTTTTGTAGCTGCTTCCATTGCAGCTATTGGGACATGCTCTGCTGACTCATAGACTACTAACTTAATTAGAATTAATGAGCAAGTACTTTAATTTTATGATAAGCTCTGATAGAGAGCATTGTATATATTGATATAAAAAGAGGAGTAAGACAAGTATGCATCCTATCACCAAGCCTGTTCAATCTATCATCATCACCATTACATTCCATGCCTACTGGTGTAGATGATCATGTCTCTCCACAACTCTTGATCTCAACAGTTATTTATCATGTCTGTTGTTGATCTTCTACCAAGCCATTCTCTTAACCTCTCTTGTATCTTTTCTCTTTGCTTCCCTCTATTTCTTCGTCCCTCAATTTTCCCAGTTGTTACAATATATTCCAGCTGTTCCCTTCTCATTGCATGGCCAAGAAATGATGATTGTTTCTTCCTAATATTGGAAATTAGCTCTCTTTTGCTTTGCCTCTTTCAGAACAATTTCATTACTCTTCTCTGCTATCCATGAATTTTCTCAATGTTAATCTATAATTGTGCATGAGAACACTAATCAAAAAGTACACAGAAAAATAAACAAGCAAATATATGCCTGCTTCATAGACTACACCAAAGATTTTGATAGAATACACAATAAACAACTTATAGAATGCCTAAAAGAGATACATCTAGATGACATGGACATACGACTAATATGTAATCTATACTGGGAGCAAACAGCAATAATAAAATATAACAAAGAGAACTCGACACCCATTGATATAAAAAGAGGAGTAAGACAGGGATGCATCCTATCACCAAGCTTGTTCAATCTATACACTGAGCAAATCTCATAACACCGATGAGAAAGATGCAGTCATCTATACAGACGGATCTGTAAGACGACACGAAAGAAGTGCATGGGCATTTACAGCATGCTCGGCAGGCAGAATAGCCAAGGAAGATAGTGGTGCATACGCCATGACCACGAGTAGCATGACAATGGAGGTGATGGCAGTGACCAGGGCATTCAAATGGTTAGAGTCACAAGACTACACCCACGCATGTATACTGAGTGATTCGATGAGCATGATAAAAAAAGTGGAGGCGGGCTTTGTACGCATGCAATTGGTAGAGTCGTTGCAGAAATCCAAAATACGTAAGGTCACCTTTGTCTATGTCCCTGGACATGCGGGAGCGCGGGGAAATGAGAGAGCGGACAGGTTGGCTAGCTGCGCTGTCGTTGAGGACGGGCAACTGATGGATCGGGCGGACATCATCAATGCCCTCCGAGATGTGGGAAGAGCACAGGACTTCGACAAACACAGATCAACGTCACTTCTTCGGATGATGGAAATGGGAGTTAAGATGGGCACGGCCAGAAATGAGAAACTTGGTGGCCGTGTAAGAAGACTTATCAACCAACATAGAACTAGAGTCGTCAGTCGCTGGACACTGAGGGAATTGCTGAGGAGGGGATCTGAGCACCTATGGACATGTTCGGAGTGCAATGATGATGACCCGCAAATAACTCAATAACTGAGCAAATCTTTAAAAACACCACGGAGATGCCAGACCTACAAATTAATGGAAAGATAATTAATAACCTACAACAATTACTTAATAAAATAAACACGACAAGCAAAACATATGGATTATACATGTATATGAATATCAAAAACACTAAAACTATTATTAAAAACAAAGAAAATACTCAAAACCCACAAGAGGATATAAAATTGAACGAATAGACCTGGAGACTGTTCAGAGCTACAACTACCTTGGACATACTATAACCAGTGATGGGGAATGTAAAACTGAAATAAACAAAAAAATAGGAATGGCAAAAAAGTAATTTTAATGTCATGAAAAATATACTAACATTAAAACAAACAACACTAGGGCTAAAACTAAGAATAGCAAAATGTTATGTCTTCTCAACATTCCTATATAATGCAGAAACATGAACATTAGACAAGAAAACAGAACAGAGAATTGAAGCCTTTGAAATGTGGATCTATAGAAGAATAGGTAGAATTGGATGGAAAGAAAAGAAAACAAAACAATGAAGTCTTAAAACAACTAAAAATGAAAAGAGAACTACTAAACACAATTCAAACAAGACAAATGCGATTTTGGGTCCATGTTAAAAGACACACCAGCCAACTAAAAGTAATCCTGGAGGGGAAAATACAAGATAAAAGAGGCAGAGGGAGAGCAAGACTAACATGGACGAGTAACATCAAAAGATGGACAAACCAGCCTATGACAACCTGCACCATCAAAGCAAGAAACAGCAGAATGGCGCTCCATGGTAGCCAACCTTCGATGCGGAGACAGCACTCAATGATGATGATGATGATGATGATGATGATAATGAAGCTCTGATAAACATGAATACATTGGGACTGGTTATAAGTAAAAAAAATACTTGATGCAGTGTAACATCTCTATAACATAATATGTGTAACATCTCTATAACATAATATGCGTAACATCTCTATAACATAATATGAACTTAATTTGATATTCATAAGCTCATGCACAGTTATTGCAATTAATTTAGGGTGGATACAGTTGTGAACGTGTGCAGCCTTCATACATTATTTGATTGAGGACATAGTCAAGTGGTGACCATTGAACTAATGAGAAGGCTGACCTCTAACCCGACTGACAGCTATCTATTTATCTATCAATCAATATATATATATATATATATATATATATATATATATATATATATATATATATACATATCAATCTATCAATCAATCTATATGTCAATCTATATACCAATCTATTATCAGTCTATTTATATATCAATCTATATATCAATCCATCTACCCATCCACCACTCACCCAGCCATCTATCTACTTCTAAGACTTTAATTACAACTGAACGACGTCGTGAGCAATGTTTTCTTAGACATCCGCGTCATTATTACAGAATAAATGTTTATTTCTCAAACTTTTGCGCAGAGGATGTTCCATTGGAGACCGCCTAAGGTCCCACGCGATAGCTCTCCATTTATGGATGTTCTTGCCTGCATTCAGACCCGTGACTACTGAAAGTCGACGACAGCAAGATATTCGCCTGGAGGTATTCAAAATGCATGTATACGCTGCCAGTAAACGATGATGTTGCAAGATTCATTGAAATACGCGTAGGCCTATGTGCGTATCATCAGAAAAGGACAACAGATAATTCGTCTGGAGGTATTCAAAATACACGAATACGCTGCCAGTAAGCGACGATGCTGAATGCGTCAACTTCGTATTCACAGTAGGAGTCTGCAGCATGTAACAGGTTAATCCTACTGATCTCTCGCCCGGTGGTCTGGCGAACTTTCCGAGGCCTCATGTTGTCTGCCATGAGGATCGTGATGGCTTAACTTGGCCACCGTAAATTTTCAACTTTTTAAAAAAGTTTGGTTTCAGCTGATCATTAATTCTCACTTCTTCACGATCACAAGCTTTCTTCTGTTTTCTTTTTTCCCGCTTTAATGACTTTTACTTAACTGAAATAAACTATTTTTCTTTTCACTTTTTTAGCTAAATCTAACCGTTACTTTTCTGAATTATCTCAATCACTCAATTACTCGCTCAGCCAATCACTTACTCAATGAGATACTCAATGACTTACTCCATCACTTAATCAATGACTTTCCCTCCCTCCTTATTTCACTTTGAACATTTTCCCAAAACTACATTTCCATTACCGTACATTTAAAACATATTTATTTCCAAAAAGATAGATTATGATTAATTACAATTCTTGCTGGTGCAGGCGATTGTGTTTCTCCACAAATTTATCCCTCTGCAATTGTTTTTTTTTAAAATTTGTTTCTGGTGTTCATTATTTGATTAATCTTTTGTCTCAAGCTGTCTATTGTTATCTCTATCGGTCTCTATTTTTTTGTTTCTATCAATTTATCTTTATTTCTATGGGTCTGTCGTTGTCTCTATCAGTCTCTTTTAGACTCTCTATAAGTCTCGCTTTATCTCTATCAGTTTCTCTTTCTTTATATAAGCCTTTCTTTGTCTCTATCAAGCTCTCTTTGTCTCTTTCAGTCTCTCTTTGTCTTTATTAGTCTATTGTTGTCTCCATCACTCTCTTTTTGTCTCTGTCAATCTCTCGTTGTCTCTATCACTCTCTCTTTGTATCTATCACTCTCTCTTTGTATCTATCACTCTCTCTTTGTATATATCACTCTCTTTTTTCTCAAGCAGTATTTCTTTGTGTCTATCAGTCTGTTTTTTTATTTCTATCAATTTATATTTATTTATATGGGTCCCTCGTTGTCTCTATCAGTCTCTTTAAGACTCTCTATAAGTCTCTCTTTGTCTCTTTCAGTCTCTCTTTGTCTTTATTAGTCTATTGTTGTCTCCATCACTCTCTTTTTGTCTGTCAATCTCTCGTTGTCTCTATCACTCTCTCTTTGTATATATCACTCTCTTTTTCTCTCAAGCAGTATTTCTTTGTGTCTATCAGTCTCTTTTTTATTTCTATCAATTTATATTTATTTCTATGGGTCCCTCGTTGTCTCTATCAGTCTCTTTAAGACTCTCCATAAGTCTCGCTTTATCTCTATCAGTTTCTCTTTGTTTATATAAGTCTTTCTTTGTCTCTATCAGGCTCTCTTTGTCTCTTTCAGTCTCCATTTGTCTTTATCAGTCTACTTTTATCTCCATGAGTCTCTGTTTGTCTCTATGGGTCTTTGTTTGTCTCTATTTATTTCTTTTTTTGTCTCGTTCAGTCCTCTTTTATCTATCAGTCTCTTTTTGTCTCTATCAGTCTCTTTATGTTGAAAGATAAGTTTATCTTTCTCTATGAATCTCTCTGTGTCTCTATCAGTCTCTGATTGTCTCTAACAGTGTCTCTTTGTCTCTGCCAGTCTCTCTTTGTCTCTGCCAGTCTCTCTTTGTCTCTGCCAGTCTCTCTTTGTCTCTATCAGTGTCTCTTTGTCTCTGCCAGTCTGTCTCTGTCTCTAACATTCTCTCTTTGTCTCTATCAGTCTCTCTTTGTCTCTGCCAGTTTCTGTTTGTCTCTAACAGTCTCTCCTTGTCTCTGCCAGTTTCTGTTTGTCTCTATCAGTCTCTCTTTGTCTGTATCAGTCTCTTTTTGTTGTCTTCAGTATATCTCTTTAACCCCATGAGTTTCCCTTTGTCTCTATCTCTTATCTCTATTTTCTTCAATACCAGTTTTGTATTGCTAATACGTGATCGACGTATAGATTTCGACATTTAGAGGAATCATATTTTCTTTTTTCAATTTCTCACTAATTCCTATAGCTTTCTAATAATTAGTGATCATCATCATCATCATCGTGTGCCCTCTCCGCAACGAAGGTTGGCTGCTATGGATCGCCATTCTACTCTGATTCTTACTTTGATGGTGCAGGCTGACATAGATTGACTTGTCCATCTTTTGAAGTTACTCGTCCATGTTAGTCTTGGTCTGCCTCTGCCTCTTTTACCTTGTATTTTTCCTTCCAATATTACTTTTAGTAGGCTGTTGTGTCTTTTAACGTGCCCCAAAAATTTAATTTGTCTTGTCTTAATTGTGTTCAGCAGTTCTCTTTTTATTTTCAGTTGTTTTAAAACTTCATCGTTTGTTATCTTTTGTTTCCATCCAATTCTACATATTCTTCTATAAATCCACATTTCAAAGGCTTCAATTTTCTGTTCTGTTTTCTTGTCTAATGTCCATGTTTCTGCACCATACAGGAATATTGAGAAGATGTAACATTTTGCCATTCTTAGTTTCAGTCCTGCTGATATTTGTTTTGTTGTTAGCATATTTTTCATGGCATTAAAATTACTTTTTGCCATACCTATTCTTTTGTTTATTTCAGTTTTGCATTCTCCATCATTGGTTATAGTATGTCCTAGGTAGTTGTAACTCTGGACTGTCTCCAGATGTGTTCCCTCAACTGTGATATTTAATTGTAGGTCTTGAGAATTTTCTTTGTTTATGATCATAGTTTTAGTCTTTTTGATATTCATATCTAGTCCATGTATGTGAAAAGTCTGCGACGGTGGATGGGGCGAATGAATTAATTGAAATAATCAACGGCCCAGAAAGCGAAAGCAGCAAAGTGTGTGGTACACATGAGGCATTTTCAGAACACGAAAGGCGAAAATGGCAGACCACCGTGAAAGAGATTGGAGCCTCATCACGTAACAATCCAAAGAAAGCCATGGAGAGAAATTAGTGATAGGTACATTAATAAAGACATCTTTGGTTTTGTAAAGTACGTTTGCGTCATTTAGATAGTATCTAGAACAAACACGACAAAATGCACAACCTCGATCTTTACCTTTAACAAATCGATTTATTTGTCCAAGAATAAATAAAGTTAAAGTGCTAGCCTCCGTCAGTCATAGTTGACTTTGGATTTTTTCAGCGCCCCATAAAAGATATCAAAATATAAAAATAAAGTTATACAGACATTTTGCTAGCTATTCTCTGAGTATGTTTAGGTGGAGTATTTTCTAAAATCAACCAATCAATCAATCAATCAATCAATCAATAAATCTATCTGTGAATCAATCAATAAATAAATAAATCTATCTGTTCGTTATCCCTGTCTATCCACCCACCCGTCCGCACGTCCGTCTGTCCGTATGTCTAGCTATCTCTCTGTCTGTCTATCTGTCTGTTTATCTATCTGTCTGTCTTTCTTTCTTTCTGTCTGTCTTTCTTTCTTTCTGTCTGTCTAGCTATCTCTCTGCCTGCCTGTCTGTCTGTCTAGCTATCTCTCTGCCTGCCTGTCTGTCTGTCTAGCTATCTCTCTGCCTGCCTGTCTAGCTATCTCTCTGCCTGCCTGTCTGTCTGTCTAGCTATCTCTCTGCCTGCCTGTCTGTCTGTCTAGCTATCTCTCTGCCTGCCTGCCTGTCTGTCTGTCTAGCTATCTCTCTGCCTGCCTGTCTGTCTGTCTAGCTATCTCTCTGCCTGCCTGTCTGTCTGTCTAGCTATCTCTCTGTCTGTCTATCTGTCTGTTTATCTATCTGTCTGTCTTTCTTTCTGTCTGTCTGTCTAGCTATCTCTCTGCCTGCCTGTCTGTCTGTCTAGCTATCTCTCTGCCTGCCTGCCTGTCTGTCTGTCTAGCTATCTCTCTGCCTGCCTGTCTGTCTGTCTAGCTATCTCTCTGCCTGCCTGTCTGTCTAGCTATCTTTCTGCCTGCCTGTCTGTCTAGCTATCTCTCTGCCTGCCTGTCTGTCTGTCTAGCTATCTCTCTGCCTGCCTGTCTGTCTAGCTATCTCTCTGCCTGCCTGTCTGTCTGTCTAGCTATCTCTCTGCCTGCCTGTCTGTCTGTCTAGCTATCTCTCTGCCTGCCTGTCTGTCTGTCTGTCTAGCTATCTCTCTGCCTGCCTGTCTGTCTGTCTAGCTATCTCTCTGCCTGCCTGTCTGTCTGTCTAGCTATCTCTCTGCCTGCCTGTCTGTCTGTCTAGCTATCTCTCTGCCTGCCTGTCTGTCTGTCTAGCTATCTCTCTGCCTGCCTGTCTGTCTGTCTAGCTATCTCTCTGCCTGCCTGTCTGTCTGTCTAGCTATCTCTCTGCCTGCCTGTCTGTCTGTCTCGATATCTCTCTGTCTGTCTATCTGTCTGTCTTTCTTTCTGTCTGTCTTTCTTTCTGTCTGTCTGTCTGTCTAGCTAATTCTCTGCCTGCCTGTCTGTCTGTCTACTTACCAGGTTTTTTTTTATTTCGGAGTTCCTGACTTTAGAAAATCTATCGCACGCAATGTTTCTGTTCTTGAGATTGTGGCTCTGCCCTATGTGCCGTCTTCGGCTCGAAAGGACAATAGACAGACAGGCAGGCAGATAAGCAGACAGTTAGACAAACAGACAGACAGACAGGTAGATAGGTAAGTCCCTGGACACGCGGGAGTACGAGGAAATGAAAGAATTGACAGGTTGGCTAGCTGCGTTGTCGTTAAGGACGGTCAACCAATGGATCGGGTGGACACCATCAGTACCCTCCGAGATGTGGGAAAAGCACAGGACTTCGACAACCAGAAATCCACGTCACTCCTTCGGATGAAAGAGATGGGAGTTAAGATGGGCACAGCCAGAAACGAGAAACTTAGTGGGCGTATAAGACGACTTATCAACCAACACAGAACTGGAGTTGTCAGTCGCTGGACACTGCGGGACATTGCTGAGGAGGGGATCTGAGCACCTATGGACATGTTCAGAGTGCAATGATGATGATCCGCAAATAACTCAATAACTCAATACTATAAGTGGCCGGAGATTCACTGTGCTGTGTTTTACAGAAAGCTCAGACATCTGTTACATTTCATCATATTATTCTCACTGCCTACCCTCTCGCTTTACCAGAACCACCGATAAGATGTGGAAGCTATCTTGGCCAGATTGCTGATCCTGACTCGATCGGTCAGCTATGAGTCACTGACTATTTTCAGACCAGTTTGGGGAAGCGAAGACGCACCTCACAGAAGCAGAGCTGGAAGTTGTCAGCGACCCACAGCTGATAGCTTGCGCCAGGATCGGTGAATCAGAACTATCCAGACCCTGCTCCACCTCTCCGTGGTGCCTCCAGCAACAGACTAACCTATCTAGTCAGGCCAAACGAGTAGGGATAGAAGAGGGAAGACAACCCGGTGCTAAAAAATTTCGTGCTGAAGTCGGATGTGTTGAACCGAAAGGCGCAAATATCACAGTTATACTGCAAACCACAACACAACGCAGACACGCCCACTTTACGTCCTTTTAATGGCGGACGACGGAGAGGTGTGCTCCTTTAGTCATCGGGCGAACGCAAGCAAGACCAGTTTGGGAAGTGGAAAAAGGGGAGAGGGGTGGCTTTTAAAACGATTATGTTGACAAGAATCTAAATATCCATCATAAACAAACACGCGTACGGAGATACTCAAACAAGAACTCAATTTTCAGAACAGTTGATTTTCTTTCGGAATATCCGAAGACGACCACTAGCGGTGGCTGCACAACTTTCATCCCATCCCTGTAAATACGGATCGGAATGCACCAATCATTTCTGACACCCCCCCCCCCCCCCCCCTCTTCCCGCACACAGTCTATACTTAGGCCAGAATTAACCATTGTCACATGGCTGCTACATGTTTTATACCTTCAAGCAGTTATATCTGGGGAGCACAAGCGCCTGCGACCTGCGGTCACAATAGCAGGGTCGGCGCCTCATCAGCCGACCAAGACCTAGCATTTCTACCTCCTCGCGGCCTCCCCTGGTAACTGCGTCAAAACAGGCTGGCTAACAGAAGCTAGGATCGCCGTGTTCCCCGTAGTGGTGGTGTAGCCCCTTTCTATTTCGTTTCGTTGTTCTCGCTGTTGTGTCGTTCTTGAATGACTGACTGATTGACTTAACGATCAATTAATGAACAGACTAACCGTCTAGCTTGATTCTGCAACCCACGGCGGCCTGGATTACTGGGTCAATCTTTCCAGACCACTAGCTGCATTCTCCCCGCGACTACAGGTCTGTTGTGAATGACAGGCCGACCCGCCCGTGATCAGCCACCGTGACCATACCACAGTTGGTCTCGCTGTCTGTCTTGTGTTGTAATCGTACTTCCTGCTGTGAATTACGCCTACAACCCTGTGCTCGTTCGTCGCAAACTCTGTAGCAATTACCTCGTTGTCAACACATAACAAGATCAATACTGAGTAAAATAGTGTGAACTTTATTTGAGCACATTCCCTCAAATCGATCGCTCAAGTGATCCAGAACAAATTGTCTTACCTCGACAAAATCATACAATGTTCAATTATACTCATATCATGGATAAAACTCTACATCACAAAGCTACACCTTCTTGTCTCACCTCGACAAAATCATACAATGTTCAATTATACTCATATCATGGATAAAACTCTACATCACAAAGCTACACATTTCCCACGCCAGCAGCTGTTGTCTGCGTGCGCATCAATGACTTCTTCTCTGCTTTCCCAGTATGGAAGAATTTAATACATGAACACTCACTTCATCACTCATTAGCAGCTCTGTGTCTGCCAACTTGTAACTGTTATTATATTCTCTTTCGCGCTCCACACTTGCAAAAAACTGGATCAGTGCACCAAAAATTACTACGTGTCAGCAGCTCTGTGTCTGCCAACTTATTAATGGCATTATATTCTTTATCACTCTCCATACTTGAAAACATGATCAGTGCACACAAAAATTAAAACTGCTGTAAGTTAGTGAGCCTCTTACTCACCATCTCATGAATCGATGTCTCCATTCGCTCTGCCTTGTTCCCAGCCGAATCAAACGGCGATACTAGAACATTGGTGATTATTCACAATAACAAACCCCAGCGACTTCACTAACAACTGTCACTGATAGCTTAGTGGGCAACTTCTCCGGCCCATGGATCTTTAACGCTCAACTAACAACCGGATACCCTAATAAACATTGGCATCCCAACTGAAAACTGGTCAACCTTGTCGTTCAAAGACTGGCAACCAACTGGCCCGCCTAACTACAAACAACTATTTACACTACACTTTTAAAGGTTGTTAGCTATGGAGGCTAACGCCTTTCGGCAGGACCTCTACACCGGTCCACCGCTAGCTCAATACTGCTTATCTTTTACACCCTAACTTTCCTTCTGTCTCTTATTCATGTGACCCTCTCGCAAATCTCGAACGTCACTCAGTCCCCTGAGTTGATTTCACGTTCCCCCTTTCTCTCGCCTTTCTCTCATCCATCTTTCACTCTGTCTAACTGATTTGTTACCTACCCTTCTCCCCTTATCTCTACACTCCTTTCCTTTATTCCCTTTTTCTTTCATTCTTTCTCCTCCTCTATCTCTTTCTTTCTTTCTCTCTCCCTACTACAGTGGCTGTTACTGATATAGAGGATCCAGTATTGCAGCACCTCTGGGCTGGACTATTAGTTTCCCAGCATAGCCTGGGACAGACGAACTCCTATGCCGGTGTTCTTTCTCGGGCCGGACGACGATGTTCCTTCCTCCCGGCGGATGATGACGTCGCCTTTGTTGATCTATCTTGTCTGCCTATGAGCTGCCAGCGCCTGTCTTTACTGCGTCTATTTCACTGCAGCGACCGCCCACCAGTGGCGTCACTCCCATGACCTGGCACAATCTAACAGCACAATCACCCTGGACTCGTAAGGCCGGACTTGTCCGGCTGCCTGGAGGCGATTAAGGGGAATCCCCTTACTGTGCCAGCCTGTGTTGGGTCACTCTGCCCCTGTGTGCTATCTATCAATCTATTGTCCTTTCAAGCCGAAGACGGCACATAGGGCTGAACCACAATCTCAAAAACAGAAACTTTGCGTGCCAAAGTGGCACATATTGCAGGGACCACTGCTCTAAAATATATAGCGCTGTTTCCATAACAGTACTTTTTACAATGACAGCTTGTCAAGCCTTCGATCAACCTCCTTAGTCGCCTACGACATGACTGGAAGGTCACAGTGTCACTATTCTTTACTTCCCACATAATGAGGCCCCGGTAACACACGGAAGGTCTGTCTGCTACTAATAGCCAAATTGATCGTTCTTGTAGTACTCCCTTTAGTGATTGACACCCCAGCGTTAGCTTTCACTAGGGACAGACGATTATAGCTAGCGCTAGAAAAACTTCAATGAACACTTTGTAAACTACTCCTCCTTAGGCTTTATTCTCATCATAACTAAATTTACATTTCACATTCTAAAGTTACAATTAGGATGGTGTTTCAGCCGCCTTGCACACACAGCTTACTCTCCTGCCGTACACCACTCGTGGTTGTCAAAACTTCAGCCACAAAAACTCACTGCAGCCCCGCTGCTACTCACAATTGATGGGCGTTCTGGGGTTCACTTCCCCTCGCTAATATGATGATCTAATGGAGAATCATACTCCGTCGTCCTGTCAGAAGGACCAGGAACCTTCCGAGTTATTGCGACCCTTGGTACTAATTGCCGTGTACTATGACACACAACTTCGTAGGATTTCTTTCCTTGAAGCTACACAGTGAACTATTCACCACTTGACAAAACTGTTCGTGTACTATGACACAACACTTCGTGGGGTTACTTCTATTGAAGCTACACAGTGAAACATTCACCGCTTGACAATAATGTTCGTGTACTACGACACAACACTTCATGGGATTATTTCTCTTGACTTAACAAACATTGTTCGTTCTAAACTAACACAACCACAGTCTAGTATTCGACTTTAATGACTATTTACTAATCTATCTTAACTCTAACTTAGTGGCTATTTACAATCTATCTTGAGACTAACTGGTGGACTATTCACATATTGCTACTACTGTTCTACGGTTGGTGTTGTTCCCTTGTAACTTATCCTATCCTTACTATTTACAGTTTACATACCAACTCCTGGAAACTGAATCTATTCCCTGTCGAATCCAAACACAACAACTAACTTGTGGATCGCTCTCGGGTGAACTAACTTTCCTGATCCCCAGTACCGGCTGTAACACAAAAGCACAGGCCGTCTGGATCGGATCCTCGCTACTTCTGGAATGACATTTAATTCCTCCCTTTGTCTAACCTAACTCTCCTTGCCTCGTTTCTAATCATGTTTCACGTTTTCCTCCTAGTTCACGACGCGCTCACCTTTTCTCGTGGTCCACGACTTTCCACTTGTTTACGCCTCTGGCGGACCCCCTCATTTTATTTGTTATTGTTATATTTTTATCTACTACCTCACTCCCCACTTTTCTTCTCAAACTCTCACTGTTATACCCTGCTTTACTCCAACCTCTCCAGTAAAAGCCGGGAATGTCAAGAAAGCCATTACAACCCGCCACATCTAATGAGTCAAAGAGCAGCAAGCTCGTATCAACTCGTGGCAATCAGTCAATCAGCAGTTATATCTTGTGTGTCTCATCTTTAAGCGAATGGGAGCATTTATTTATTGTGCTGCGCTGGGTTTTCCTGTGTAATGTTTCAGGCCAATGTTTGATTGACTGATTGGGTGAATTGCAACTAATCTTGTATTTGGTTGGTTGCGTTCGCCCGATGACTAAAGTATTCTAGAGTATCGTGGTAGACTAGAATATTCCTCTTCATCATCCGCCCTTACAAGGACGTAGTGGACGTGTCTGCGTTGTGTTGTGGTTTGCAGTATAACTGTTATATTTGCGCCTTTCGGCCCAACACATCCGACTTCAGCATGACATTTTTTAGTACCAGGTTGTCGTCCCTCTTCGATCCCTGCACGCTTGGCCAGGTTAGTCAGGTTAGTCTGTTACTGGAGGCACCACGGAGAGGTGGAGCAGGGTCTGGATGGTTCCTGGCGCAAGCCATCAACTTGTATTTAAGATATTATCTGGCGTGGCTTGTGCGTAATGTGAAAGTGCAAAACGATATCAGTAGTAAACCTGAAACAATATTTTTGGTCAATGTTTAAACATCTTGATCTTCATTCTTCCAGCTCCGCTAGACATCGCACACGGCTCGTAGTGTTTTTCGCCATTAATCTCTGTTCTTGGTGAGATGTTTGATCGTTTCTAATGAGCCTATGTCTGTCAATCTTGCCTCTCTTGTAAATGTTCATTTTAGTGTCTCTTTAGGTCTTCCTCTTTTTCTGTATCCTGATGGTTCCATTAGAAGAGCCTGTTTTAGAATTATCCTGTTGTCTCCACTCAAAACATGTTCGACATATGTTCGCTTTCTCTTCTTAATGGTAAATGACACCGTTGGTTGTACGGCCATTTCTCTTCTTAATATTAGTCTTGAATTAATGTCACGAGTATTTTTGTTCAAACACAGTGTTCTATAAATCACAATGATTTCTAATGTTATCTACTCGCGTTCTTGGAGCCGAGTGTCAGCAAATGAAACAGTAACAATGACATGTGGAAAACCGAACACATTAAAATCTAAAACACAGGTCATTTTATCTGCGTGTGATCGATGACAACAGAAGGTGGCGCGGCAATATAGATCTAACAATATTTATATTTCAATTGATGTTTGGATCAGTTGTCGGTAACAGATGTCAGAATGCGACACACGTCTCCAAGAAGAGACATTCTTCTCCTTCTCAATTCGTCCCACAAATAATATTAGTAGATGTGTACCCATAAGTGGCATTAGATTTTTAATTTACGTTATGTCGTGATATTACAGGATGGGAATAAATCTGCGCTTCTTAGCCCAACAGATGATCCGTACTTCAGCGCGACATTCTTGAGCACAGACAAACAAACAAATAATGAGTAATGGTACTTTTTCCAGCACTTGGAAAAGTCCGCAAACAAATAAGGAACGATGGTACTTTTTCCAGCACTTGGAAAAGTCCGCAAACAAATAAGGAACGATGGTACTTTTTCCAGCACTTGGAAAAGTCCGCAAACAAATAAGGAACGATGGTACTTTTTCCAGCACTTGGAAAAGTCCGCAAACAAATAAGGAACGATGGTACTTTTTCCAGCACTCGGAAAAGTCCACAAACAAACAACAGAAAACAGAGAACAAACAGCCCGAACTAGGACCGAACAGGTGCTCTTTTACACTGCGTCTTGCCACAAGAGACTTGCATTTCAACAATGAAGTTGCTACATCATCATCATCATCATGTATTTGAGTTTACTATCTATTCTAGAACTATTTGACATTATATTCCTGATTTACTCTGATACTTTTCTGTCCTTTGTCCCATAAAATAGTTATTGTGATATCGTCATGCCAGATTTCTGTGACAAACTCAAACATTAGTCCATTTGTTCACAATATATTTTGCCACGTTTGGTACAGGGGAATGAAGCAAAACATCTCGGTACTTATTTCATTTCTGGAAGTCTGTTGAGACCTGTAGAATAAAGACCTACTACGCAGTGCAGTCGCCACGAAATATAAGACATTGGTTGCATTTGTAATTTCAGTCCTGACTCAAGTTTTTATTTTGAACCTACTAGGAATGGACTACAACTACCTTGGACATACTATAACCAGTGATGGAAAATGTAAAACTCAAATAAACAAAAGAATATGAATGGCAAAAAGTTATTTTAATCATGAAAAATATACTAACATCAAAACAAATAACACCAGGGCTAAAACTAAGAATAGCAAATTTTTATGTCTTCTCAACATTCCTGTATGGTGCAGAAACATGGACATTAGACAAGAAAACAGAACAGAGAATTGAAGCCTTTGAAATGTGGACATATAGAAGAATAGGTAGAATTGGATAGAAAGAAAAGAAAACAAACGATGAAGTTTTAAAACAACTAAAAATAAAAAGAGAACTACTAAACACAATTCAAACAAGAGAAATGAAATTTTGGGCCATGTTAAAAGACACAACAGCCTACTACTAAAAGTAATCCTGGAGAGGAAAATACAAAGTAAAAGAGGCTGAGGCAGACCAAGACTAACATGAACAAGTAACATCAAAAGATGGACAAACTAGCCTATGACAACCTGCACCATCAAAGCAAGAGACAGCAGAATGGCGCTCCATGGTAGCCAACCTTCGTTGCGGAGATGACACTCGATGATGATGACTAGGAATGGAATCCACGACCGTCTAAGTGATAATGTGATGTTGTTGTTGTTGTTGTTATGGACCCAGCTAACTTTGAGCTGATGCCCTTCCGCCCAATGCCATGTAGAAGTATTTGAAAGTATTTATAATTTCTACGATTGATAATGTGATCAACTGGTTATTATAAATCTCCATTATATCCAATAGTAAACATTTTGGCCGCAATGATTAGCGAAGGGCTGACCACTTTTAGGGGAGAAAAGCATAGAGCCAGTGTCATCAGCCACGACAGTTTGGCTTCCAGGGTGCTGACCAAGGTCAAGGAAGAAAAGAAAAGAGCCAGTGTCATCAGCCACGACAGTTTGGCTTCCAGGGTGCTGACTAAGGTCAAGGGAGAAAAGAAAAGAGCCAGGTCATCAGCCACGACAGTTTGGCTTCCAGGGTGCTGACCAAGGTCAAGGGAGAAAAGAAAAGAAAAGAGCCAAATTCACCAGCCACAAAAGAGGCGACTTCGGAGATTGGGGTCAAGGTCATAATGGGGAATGTGTGCATAGGAGGAGACCTGAACACTTAGAAGTGTTCGTTGTGCAATGAAGCTGATCTGTCAACCAAACCAAACTAAACTAGCCATTAACGATCCGTGCTGTTCTTATACAGCTCACAGTTTGCTTCAATCTGTTCTGCCAAACCTCTACTCTTGATCTATATAGTTTGGTTTGTCTGTCACATTCAGCAGTTGTTTCTCTAAGTTTGCCTTAGAGTGAACATGGCGCCAGTACAGCTGTTTCTCGCTAGAGACCAAAGCTTAACATTATTAAAGCTGTGTTCTATCATTAGTCCAGTACAGCTGTTTCTTGCTAGAGACCAAAGCTTAACATTATTAAAGCTGTGTTCTATCATTAGTCCAGTACAGCTCTGTTTCTCGCTAGAGACCAAAGCTTAACATTATTAAAGCTGTGTTCTATCATTAGTCCAGTACAGCTCTGTTTCTCGCTAGAGACCAAAGCTTAACATTATTAAAGCTGTGTTCTATCATTAGTCCAGTACAGCTCTGTTTCTCGCTAGAGACCAAAGCTTAACATTATTAAAGCTGTGTTCTATCATTAGTCCAGTACAGCTCTGTTTCTCGCTAGAGACCAAAGCTTAACATTATTAAAGCTGTGTTCTATCATTAGTCCAGTACAGCTCTGTTTCTCGCTAGAGACCAAAGCTTAACATTATTAAAGCTGTGTTCTATCATTAGTCCAGTACAGCTCTGTTTCTCGCTAGAGACCAAAGCTTAACATTATTAAAGCTGTGTTCTATCATTAGTCCAGTACAGCTGTTTCTCGCTAGAGACCAAAGCTTAACATTATTAAAGCTGTGTTCTATCATTAGTCCAGTACAGCTGTTTCTCGCTAGAGACCAAAGCTTAACATTATTAAAGCTGTGTTCTATCATTAGTCCAGTACAGCTCTGTTTCTCGCTAGAGACCAAAGCTTAACATTATTAAAGCTGTGTTCTATCATTAGTCCAGTACAGCTTTTCCCAACCTTATTTTCAATTCGTAATCTTCCCATATAACAGCAAGTTAACCGGAGATCATCATTTTAATTAAACTGCTACTTAACGGTGATATTCCTTTGAGCTTCTCAAATGCCTTCTTTCTTTATCTTTTTATGTGTCCACCTGACGATCGTTCCTCTTCGTCATCCACCCAACTGAGGGTTAGAGCGTTAAATAGTCGTAGATGCGTTGTTCTCGTCAAGCTGCGATATCTGTCGCGAACACTTCGGACTTCAGTATGACATATAAAATTATGTTTTTGATGTCGAACTCAGTTGCATTCCCCTTCCAGTGTTTCCTGGCCAGACAATAAGTCTATTATAAGGCAGACCGCGAGAAAGTGGAGTTGGCCCTCATCGGAACTGAATGTCGAATACTTGACTCAATAACTACTCTTCTTCTTCTTTCCTCCCCCATTTGCTTTCACCGTCTAGGGGATACATAATTTGCGGTCTTTTGCTCTTCTGTTCGCCTCTGCTGCTGTTATGTTTCCTAGTACTTCTAATATTCCGTCGATCCATCTTTTTCGTGGTCGGCCCTTGGGTCTGGTGTTCACGGAACGTTTATTGAAGGCTCGTTGTGTTGTGTTTTGATCTTTCTATCTTGTCACGTGGCCAAACCATTTTATATGTTGTGTTTTATCTTATGTGTTCTGGGGGGGGGGGGGGGGAAAGGCGGGGTGAAGGCGGGGTATTCCTAGAATTTTTCTCAGTTATTCATTTCTGATCTTGTCTCACAGGCTATTTCCTGTCATTCATCTAACACACTTCATATCAGCACAGTTTTTTTCCTTATTGTTCTTGCATCTAGGGTCCATGACTGGCACTGGTAGCACAACCTTGGCATGAAGATTGTATTGTACAGTGCCCGTTTTGCCTCGAGTTATTTTCTTGCCGGACAATGGCGGTGCGGGTATCAGAAACTAGCAGCTGATCCGGATTATGTTTCTGATACCAGTGATCCTGACATGCGCAGTCTATGACTACTTTCATTAAGTGTTGTCTTGCGTTTTTACTTGATTCAAATATTACCTATCTTATTTGTATTATCTTATCATTTATGTTATGATACTTGTTTCGTGTCTTAATTTTCTCCTTCATAATTCGTTATTTTATTATGTCTAATTCTAACAATTCGACTATCAACAACGTTGCTTCTCTCCTTGACCATCTTTTATTTAAAGCGTTTAATCGCTTACACCTACTGGCGATAATAATAAATAATGGATGATACGGTTTCCACTGGTGCAGTATTTTGAAGTATTAAATGACAACAGAAGCACGACAACGACCACCTTACCAGATGCGATGAATCCTTTCGCCATTGCCTGGGCCATGCGACCCCCGCCGATAAATCCAATCCTCGTATCAGAGTTCAGTTGTATCGCTGAATAGCTCAATGTTTCTGATGGACTGTTTGATGCCATGTTCAAAATAATAAATACAGAACTCCTTTCTCTTTCCTTATGAATGAAATAAATGAGTCACTGGTGAAAATAACTGAATACATGCGGCAGCAGGTGTTCTTATGTTAATGAAGAAATGAGGAAAAGATGATTTCCGTGCCTGGTTGACTAGTTGACACCTTTGACCCGAACAAGTCCCGCCTATTTTCCCTTATCGCACAAGATACGCGATTTATCGATTGCAGCGGCGAGGTGATAGTGTCAGGGGAGATCAGAGAAGGTGGGCAAAGGATATAGCCTCGCGCTCTCCAAAGGACTGTGAAGGTTATTTGATTAAGAATTGAGAAATGTAACGATGACTGTAATGAAAGGTTAGTAAAGGGTCATTTCAGTTTAGAGACATACTAATAAATGAATATTGTTATAAAGGGAAACTTCCGAGGCGATAATTCAGTGAATCATAAGAAGAAGAGGTATGTTAGAGCACTTAGAAAAGATAAAATCAGAAAAGAAAACTTATAAACTATGCATCTTGACGCCAGAAAAGGATAATTCCTCTCCAGTCCTATAAGTTCCACAGACAGACCCAGAAATGGGAAATACCGTAAAGATGTTTTTTTTTAAAAATGTAGTTAATTCCTGGTTCAGGAAAGAAAGTCTTCTAGCAACCGATTCTAAGAGCGAGAAGCAGACTCATGACGATGACGTAACCAATGCGATGAATCCAATTTGAACAAACTCTTATTAAATGTACCAGTCTGACTCTAATTTTTTTTTTTTCTTTCGTGTTTTATGGGCCAAATCATCAAATCTTATCAGACTTACTGTCTAATTTTATAAATGTTTCTGTTGTTAATTATTTGTCATTTTTTTCCGAGTGCTGTAAACATACCTCCTCCTATGATTCGCTCATTTCAGTTTGACAGATTCAGTCTAGAGATTCACACGGCAACATAGCGCGTGACAGTTACTAATGAACGTCAAATGTTTCAAATCGTCCATGTCACCCTGTACGTGTTGTGTAAACTTTGAGGACTTCAGTGGCGTCAAAACGCATAGTTTATAAATAATTATACATTATGGTTGCCGGACTTGTTTTATGACAAGTGAAGATATTATACATATCATACAGACAACATATACAGAGAACATATCACCAATGAGGAAGTGCGATTAAAAAATCCACCGATCCACTAGACCAATAAAAGACTTATTGTTACATGTACTAGTAAAAGAGCGGAAACAGACCAAGAGGCCGACCAGGAAAATAGTGGAGAAACGGATACTAGAAATCTCGGAGGTATAACAGGAGAGATATAATTTAAGAGCCCAAAAGAAGAGCATCAAACCGCGAATCCAATCTCCACTGAACGCCAAAAGGCAAATGAGGAAGGAAATAAATAAAGACAAATGTGCCAGTTTTTAAAATGGAATATTTCCAAACCGAAATAAAAACTTAGACCCGAACATGGCAATCGCACTCATACGCGGCCTTTTTTCTCTTTGTACTATAAGTTCCACCGACAGACCCAGAAATGGGAAATACTCTAAAGATGTTTTTTTTTTCTTTTTAATGTAGTTAATTCCTGGTTCACGGAAAAGGCATTACAAAAAGAAATGCAGTCTGGACTTGAAACATTTCAAAAACGAGATAATTCCAGCAAGTGTCACCACGGACTTGCAAGCAATTATGAGAGCAGAAAATGTTCAATAAAATTGTCTACTGTGTGCTACAAGATTGTCTACTGGATGCTACAAGATGGTCTACTGTGTGCTACAAGATTGTCTACTGGATGCTACAAGATGGTCTACTGGATGCTACAAGATTGTCAACTGTCTGCTACAAGATTGTCTACTGTGTACTACAAGATTGTCTACTGTGTGCTACAAGATTGTCTACTGTCTGCTGCAAGATTGTCTACTGTATGCTACAAGATTGTCTACTTTTTGCTATAAGATTGTCTACTGTATGCTACAAGATGGTCTACTGTATGCTACAAGATGGTTTACTTTTTGCTATAAGATTGTCTACTGTATGCTACAAGATGGTCTACTTTTTGCTATAAGATTGTCTACTGTATGCTACAAGATGGTCTACTTTTTGCTATAAGATTGTCTGCTGGTTGCTACAAGATGGTCTACTTTTTGCTATAAGATTGTCTGCTGGATGCTACAAGATGGTCTACTTTTTGCTATAAGATTGTCTGCTGGTTGCTACAAGATGGTCTACTTTTTGCTATAAGATTGTCTGCTGGTTGCTACAAGATGGTCTACTTTTTGCTATAAGATTGTCTGCTGGTTGCTACAAGATGGTCTACTTTTTGCTATAAGATTGTCTGCTGGATGCTACAAGATGGTCTACTGTATGCTACAAGATTGTCTATTGTGTGCTACAAGATTGTCTATTGTGTGCTACAAGATGGTCTACTGTATGCTACAAGATTGTCTATTGTGTGCTACAAGATTGTCTACTGGATGCTACAAGATTGTCTACTGTATGCTACAAGATTGTCTACTGTGTGCTACAAGATGGTCTGCTGGATGCTACAAGATTGTCTATTGTGTGCTACAAGATTGTCTACTGTGTGCTACAAGATGGTCTGCTGGATGCTACAAGATTGTCTATTGTGTGCTACAAGATTGTCTACTGTGTGCTACAAGATGGTCTGCTGGATGCTACAAGATTGTCTATTGTGTGCTACAAGATTGTCAACTGTGTGCTACAAGATGGTTTACTTTTTGCTATAAGATTGTCTATTTATGCTACAAGATGGTCTGCTGGATGCTACAAGATTGTCTACTGTGTGCTACAAGATGGTCTACTTTTTGCTATAAGATTGTCTACTGTATGCTACAAGATGGTCTACTGTGTGCTACAAGATGGTCTACTTTTTGCTATAAGATTGTCTACTGTATGCTACAAGATGGTCTACTGTGTGCTACAAGATGGTCTACTTTTTGCTATAAGATTGTCTACTGTATGCTACAAGATGCTCTACTGTGTGCTACAAGATGGTCTGCTGGATGCTACAAGATGGTCTACTTTTTGCTATAAGATTGTCTACTGTATGCTACAAGATGGTCTACTTTTTGCTATAAGATTGTCTACTGTATGCTACAAGATGGTCTACTTTTTGCTATAAGATTGTCTACTGTATGCTACAAGATGGTCTACTTTTTGCTATAAGATTGTCTACTGTATGCTACAAGATGGTCTACTTTTTGCTATAAGATTGTCTACTGTATGCTACAAGATTGTCTACTGTATGCTACAAGATTGTCTACTGGATGCTACAAGATTGTCTAATGTATGCTACAAGATGGTCTACTGTATGCTACAAGATTGTCTACTGTATGCTACAAGATGGTCTACTGTATGCTACAAGATTGTCTACTGTATGCTACAAGATTGTCTACTGTATGCTACAAGATTGTCTACTGTATGCTACAAGATGGTCTACTGTATGCTACAAGATGGTCTTCTGTGTGCTACACGATTGTCTACGGTGGGTTACAAGATTGTCTACTGTATGCTACAAGATGGTCTACTGTATGCTACAAGATGGTCTTCTGTGTGCTACACGATTGTCTACGGTGGGTTATAAGATTGTCTACTGTATGCTACAAGATGGTCTACTGTATGCTACAAGATGGTCTACTGTATGCTACACGATTGTCTACGGTGGGCTACAAGATTGTCTACTGTATGCTACAAGATGGTCTACTGTATGCTACAAGATGGTCTTCTGTGTGCTACACGATTGTCTACGGTGGGTTACAAGATTGTCTACTGTGTGCTACAAGATGGTCTGCTGGATGCTACACGATTGTCTACTGTGTGCTACAAGATAGTCTGCTGCATGCTACAAGATTATCTACTGTGTGCTACAAGATGGTCTGCTGGATGCTATAAGATTGTCTACTGTGTGTTACATGATTATCTACTTTTTGCTACACAATTGTCTACTGTATGCTACACAATTATCTAATTTTTGCTACAAGATTGTAGCATGACTGCTACGCAAGAATGTAGCATCTTCCACTTACAGAAAGCCACACAAGAATGTAACATCTTTCACTTACAGAAAGTCACACAAGGATGTAACATCTTCCATTTACAGAAAGTCACACAAGAATGTAACATCTTCCACTTACAGAAAGTCACACAAGAATGTAACATCTTCCACTTACAGAAAGTCACACAAGGATGTAACATCCTCCACTTATAGAAAGTCACACAAGGATGTAACATCCTCCACTTACAGAAAGTCACACAAGGATGTAACATCTTCCACTTACATAAAGTCACACAAGGATGTAACATCCTCCACTTACAGAAAGTCACACAAGGATGTAACATCCTCCACTTACAGAAAGTCACACAAGAATGTGAACATCTTCCACTTACAGAAAGTCACACAAGGATGTAACATCCTCCACTTACAGATGTAACATCTTCCACTTACAGAAAGTCACACAAGAATGTAACATCTTCCACTTACAGAAAGTCACACACGGATGTAACATCCTCCACTTACAGAAAGTCACACAAAGATGTAACATCCTCCACTTACAGAAAGTCACACAAGGATGTAACATCCTCCACTTACAGAAAGTCACACAAGGATGTAACATCCTCCACTTATAGAAAGTCACACAAGGATGTAACATCTTCCACTTACAGAAAGTCACACAAGGATGTAACATCCTCCACTTACAGAAAGTCACACAAGGATGTAACATCCTCCACTTACAGAAAGTCACACAAGAATGTGAACATCTTCCACTTACAGAAAGTCACACAAGGATGTAACATCTTCCACTTACAGAAAGTCACACAAGGATGTAACATCTTCCACTTACAGAAAGTCACACAAGAATGTAACATCCTCCACTTACAGAAAACCGACCACATCAATCCAAAGAAATGTGCCGTGGGCATGGAAAAATCTGGTCACTAAAACCTTACTCGCCCTACGCCTAACAAGGCAGGGGAGAGAACCTTTATTATTTTTTTTTTAGAAATATGGCAAACCAGCCACAATACATGAATACCATTATATTCTATCGAACTTCCGTAGTCGGCCCATAGGGTATAGACTAAGATACTCTTTATCTGTTCCGAAATGTTCTTTCTATCAGTCTCAATCCTTGCAAAGATCTTCTATTAAATCTCGCCATTTGTCTCTGTGCAAGCATCTCGATCTCATTGTGGGAGCCGATTCCTGCTACCTTTGCCTCTCTGATCAATGTTCTACTCAGTGTCTTTCTGAGTCGACCTCTTTTCCTCCTACCTGTTGTTTCTCACATGAGGGCGTGCTTTACGGTTATTATCTCTCCTCATCGCAAGTCCAACGTCTTTTCTTGATTACTGATGATAGGTTGCGGTTTCTCCAATTTCTTCGTTTGTTTGAATTCCTTCCACGCTATACCAAGTATTTTTCTTAGACATTTATTTTCAAAAGCGTTCAACTTTGTTTGTATGTCTCTTGTTGTTTTCCAGCTCTGGTATGCATACTTAAGGGTTGATAGTACATTTGATATGATAGTTTTGTGTTTGTGCCGATGAGTTTTGATTTCCACAGCTTTTCAGGGATTCTGAAAGACATTACTGTTTTAGCTATTCTACATGAATACACATTTTAAAAAATGTCTTCATCTTCTACCTTTTGAGGTCCCAGTGGAGCATAGGTCTTCAACAAACACTTTCCAAGTCCTTCTATTTTTGCCATTCTTTTAAGATCATTCCATGTCTTCCCCATCATCTTCATCTCTGCTTCTATCTGTCTTCTCCAAGAATTCCTTGGTCTTCCTCTTTGTCTTTTCCCCTGGGGATTCCAAAAAAGGGCCTGTTGTGTAATACTCTCAGTTGGCTTCCGTAGTGTGTGTCCTATCCAGCGCCATCGTCTTCGCTGTAACTCTTTATCCACTGGTGTTTGACTGGTACATTTCCATAATTCTATGTTAGTGATTTTGTCCTGCCATTTCCATCCTTTTATCCTGCGTAAGCATCCATTAATGAAAGTCTGTATCTTCGTGATTGTCAATTTTGTTATTCTCCATGTTTCACAGCCATATAATAAATGTAGTTCTGACTAATTTTTAAATGGAGTCTGTGGTCTCGTATACTTGAAATACAATCTTCATCCCAACGTTGTGCTACCAATGCCAGACCTGGACCCTAGATGCAAGAACAGTAAGAGAAATAACTTCTACTGAGATGACACGAGTTAGGCGAATAACAGGAAACAGCCCGAGAGATAAGATTAGAAATGAAGAAATAAGAAAAGTGCTAGGAATAATCCCCGCCATTGAATATAGAGAAACAACAGATAAAATGGTTTGGCCACGTGATAAGGCAGAAAGATCAAAACACAACATAACGAGCATTCAATAAACGTTGCGAGAACACCGGACTCAAGGGTCGACCACGAAAAAGACGGATCGATGGAATATTAGAAGCACACTGAAACATAACAGCAGCAGAGGCAAACAGAAGAGCAAAAGACCGCAAATTATACCTCCCCTCGGCGCTGAAAGGTAAATGAGGAAGGAAAGAAGAAGAATTATACTTAGAAGACATAACCAGAAACTGAACCGATTGTATTGCCAAGATGGTCCATAATTAACCAGCGACACTACACATATATATGGGAGCCGCAATAGCTCAGTGGTTAGTGAACTGGACTACAAAGGACAAGAAGTAGGGTTCGATCCCAACCGACGGCTTCCGGGTTCACCCAGCCTTAAATGGGTACCAGATTTTTTATCTGGGAAAGTAAAGCGGCACGGGCGTAATACCGACACTATCCAAAAAATCAAGGTCTGTAAAATTGATGGTCACTAACACCATATTCCCTATACGCCACTTGGCGTGACGGGGGCTCTATATTTTACTTTACTACACATATATCAGGAATTGGAAAAGGGGGGGGGGGGGGAAGGTTAATAGGAATGGACGAGTCAGGTCCCCATTTGTAAGACTTGTTTGTGGTCTTGTGCTCACAACTGTCTCTCAAAATAATAGAAGCGACGTTGTTGAAATAATGAACGGACATAATAGGGGCCTCGCTTGCTGAGTGGTTAGTGTGCTCGTTTCCTGACCATAAAGGCCCGGGTTTGATTCCCAAAAGTGGCGGATTTTCTTCGGACCAACAATGCTCCAGGGTTCACCCAGCCTCTAAAAATGGGTACCAGAGATTATTCCGTGAAGTAAAGGCGGTCTGGCGTGTTACCGACCATATCATCCAACAATTTACAGTGGTCATGGTCACTAACATAATTTTCCCATACGCCTATTGGGAAGCCTTTTTAATCAGTAACAGTTTTACTTTGCTGCAAAAAAATAATGAAACAAAAAACAAGCAAAAAAAAAAAAAAACAAATGAGACAAAAGAAAGCAGATGTCATATTTAAGCTTTATTTCATACTTTCAGAAACTTTCTTGAAACTGAGACAAAAGCGATACAGAAATTATTCATATTTTTTTTTAGGTAACAATTAGTAACGAAGTGGTAATTGTGATGTAAATATTCATTATGTCTTTGCCTTCTGGATTCAATATTTCACTTCTGCTCTAGAGCCTCCAAAACTGAATTCAGACAAATACTATGTACATTTCTCTCTAAAACACTCATCAATAGGGCAGCTCCCAGGGCTTGCTGTTTGGGTAGAGAAGACTGGCCATTTTGTAGTTTTCTTTGGCATTTAAATATAAATTGTACTCATTTGATAGCGACATTAATGATGATAAATATGATTGTTTTATTATGTTAATTACAGTAAGTGGGGGTGAGTCAGGACAATAAGGGAACTGACCAGCTAGGATTGGTGACTGCTGTACCTGGAAGGATTGTAGTTGACAAGGGAGACAAATTGTGGTTACTTAGTGATCAGAGTTGTCTTGTGATTAATCTAATGACTGCTGGAATTTGGAGTCTTCGTTCTCTGAAGATAATATGGAAAGATGAGTTTCCTTCATGATTTTATCATTAGCAGGAGGTCAGCACAGGTAGCATATAATTAGGAATCAAATGCCAGGACTTGGAATTAAATATTAGAGTTTGGAATCCACGTTTTTATTGGAAAGAAAATAGTCAAATAATAAAGAGTTGTGTCTAGCCAGAACACAACTGCAAACATTAGTGTGTATATCCTTCATAAACTGATTGAAGATAGACAACTTTGGTGCTGTCTGGAATACATCAAGGGATATCCTGCTGACCAAAGCGAGTATGGGAGATGTGACATGTTGAAACAGAAGAAGTGTGAAGCTGTAAGAGAGGCTAGAATTTGTCAGTTCACATCATCCAGGAGGTTATAGTCGGTCCTTTTCTGTGGGACGTTCAGAGGGTGGACAAGATGACAACTTAAATGCAATAGCTGGAGAAATGAGTCACAAACACATTATATAAATTCATAGGATAGTTACATAACGTTACTATTCATTTCAGATTAGATTAATCAAGAAATTAACTACTTTTAACTCTTAATATGATGCACTAAAATATAAAATACCTGTTAACTCTTATAATGATTCCCTAAAATATAAAATACCTGTTAACTCTTATAATGGTGCCCTAAAATATAAAATACCTGTTAACTCTTATAATGGTGCCCTAAAATATAAAATACCTGTTAACTCTTATAATGATGTCCTAAAATATAAAATACCTGTTAACTCTTATAATGGTGCCCTAAAATATAAAATACTTGTTAACTCTTATAATGGTGCCCTAAAATATAAAATACCTGTTAACTCTTATAATGATTCCCTAAAATATAAAATACTTGTTAACTCTTATAATGATTCCCTAAAATATAAAATACCTGTTAACTCTTATAATGATGCCCTAAAATATAAAACACCTGTTAACTCTTATAATGAGGCACTAAAATATAAAATACCTGAAATTTGTATTTCTTCCATTTATCTCTTGATATTTCATTCCCGTCAATCACTTAATCTTCTTATGCTGTTAATTTCTTACTGTTTTCTTTCTCTTTGATCAAGAAAGCTTTCATCATATCCATCTCTTGATGTTCACTTTTGCTTATTTTGTTTTATTTCGTTAATCTTTTAATGTCTCCTTTTATCCCAACTTTTTATGTCTTCTTCTATTCCATCTTTTAATGTCTCCTTCTATCCCAACTTTTGATGTCTCCTTTTATCCCATCCTTTAATGTCTCCTTCTATCTCAACTTTTGATGTCTCCTTCTATCCCATCTTTTAATGTCTCCTTCTATCTCAACTTTTGATGTCTCCTTCTATCCCATCTTTAAATGTCTCCTAACATCCATTTTCTGGATGTGTACCTGCATGAAACTATATTTACTTCTGTCTTCTATTTCCACCTTGTCCACATTCTTCATATATGCTGTAAGATGTCTAGAATTATAACTAAAATATCATTCAGAGATAAAGCAAATAGCTGTGTGTTTAAAACACTTTCCTTGCAGGTCTTCAAACTACGATTGGACTAAATTGATTGAACAAGCACCAAAGATAATTTTTTTTCTATCCATCTATTGTTCTCTTGAGAAGAAGACCACATAAAGATCAGAAATTCAAGACTCTCCAGATCCAATAATCTTTGCTATTAATCATCAGACTTTGTACAGAACCTGTATTGTGTCTCATCAAACATCCCTGTCCTAAGTAACTCTCTTGGTCTCAAGCGAGGAAGGTTATGCCTGACGTTGTTGCCTCTCACCTCAAGTGTTCCTCTTAGTGCTTCTCTAGGTCAGCCTTTTTTTATTTTCCCTACAGTTTCCCTTATGACAAATTGCTTTGCGATTCCCTTGTTATCTCTTCTCATCACATGGTCAACATTTGCCTCTGCCTTCTTCTCTTTATAAATTATATTTTTTGATGCATGGCGGTGTCTCTCACTTCTGCTTGAATTCACTACTAGGTCTTGAAATTAAAAATCACTATTGCTAAAATAAAAACAAACAAATCAGTTACAGAATGTAATTGTAAATGTGTTATGACAAACACAACATTAAAACAAAAAAGGAGATCAAAGATCTTAGTTTTAAAATTCTTATTCTAAAATATTTCATGAGTGTGCCATGGAGGAAATCTGCCAGATGATGAAGCTGGTGCAAATTTCACCCCCCTGGGTTGATACTCCACGGTGGACAATGCCATGTACACATTCTACAGTATTTCAACTTAAACAATAAAATAAATAAATAAAACCAATCCAATACTTGAAAAGATCTTTTTAAAAAAAGACAAATCAACTTGGTATGATACCACCAACTACAATTGTGTCACAGAAAAATATGGCTACTAACTCCACATTTCTCCATACACCTATCAAAGCATGGAGGGAACCTTCACTTTTGAATTACACGAACCGAGCAACGAAATAATTATTGGTTAAAACAGCAAGCCCCGATGCTCTCATACAACAAAATATATCTACATGATGTGTGTACACAGAAGTCACAACAGAATTAGTGGACTTTTTCTTTGTCCATAGAGAATTCAATAAAGACAAAAAAAATCACAGATTAAAAAAAAAAGATGGTGTTACAGATGATTTTGATGAAGGTGTGGCATGGTTTAAATGATGAAAACACAATTGCCAGAATTCATTGTATGAAAATGGGGAGAAAACTGCACATATAACATCCAGGTAGAATTTTAAAATAAAAAACAGCGACATCAAATAATCAATATTTTATGATATCTGTCTGCGGGTTGTCAGTCTATCTTTGAACCCATATGTGATGCATTAATTTAAAACATAAATGTATAAAAAAGCAATTCATATATTAAAATGTGAAACCTACAGGGAGAAAATATGCTACATTATTTTTGTGTAACAGAGAGATCAAGTGTTAAATGCTACTTTTGTATTAATTATGAAGAAAGAAACTACTTGAAAGTAACATAAATGTTATTTTCATACAATAATGGAGAAAAAAATACCACATCGGAGAAACATGTTATTTTTGTCAGCTGACAGTAAGAGACAATTACTTCAAAGTGACAAACTAGAATATGTTTATCTGGTGATTAAGAAAAGAACTACATTATCTGACTAACTTGCCATTTTGTCTATCAATGGAGAGAAAGACTACATCTTGGAACAAATATGTTATTTTTTTTTTCAATTGATAGAGAGAAAAACTATTTCATTTTTACTTGGTAATGGAGAGAAGCTACCTCACAGGAAAAAAATGTGAGATTTTAGTCTAGTCATAGAGAGAAAAAGCCGCGATAGCTCAGTGGTTAGTGAACTGGACTACAAAGGACAAGAGGTAGGGTTTGATCCCAACCAACGGCTTCCGGGTTCACCCAGCCTTTAATGGGTACCAGAATTTTTTCTGGGAAAGTAAAGCGGCACGGGCGTAATACCGACCACATTACCCCAAAAATCATGTGCCGAAGGTATGTTATAATTATGGTCACTAACACCATATTCCCGATACACCACTTGGTGTGACGGGGGCTCTTTACTTTACTTTATAGAAAGAAAACCACTTCTTCTAAATTTCATTGATTTCAAAAAGACTTTTGATATTATACATAGAAGCTTGTTGTGGAACATACTCAGACAAAGTGGAATATTTCCCATGATTATGAACATCATCAAAGATCTGTACGATGGCTTCACTTGTACAATTCGCACAGAGGCAGGATTGAGAAATTGGTTCCTGATGATACCAGAGTGAAACAAGGATGTATCTTACCTCCATTGTGGGAGTGAAACAAGGATGTATCTTATCTCCATTGTTATTTGGAATTGGCATTGACTTCATAATGCAGAAATGCAGTACAGGTAAGAAAGGCTTAGGATGGACACTTGTGTCTCAATTGGAGGACCTTGATTTTGTGAACAACATAGTTCTTATAAACAGCAATGTGAACAACATAGTTCTTATAAACAGCAATGTGAACAAAATGTAAGAAAAAACAAATTCTCTGTCATTAATGGCTAGAAAAATAGAACTTGAGATCAACCAAGAAAAGAAAAGAGCACCAGAGATTTTTCTGGGAAGTAAAGATGGCCTGGCATGTCATAGACCATATCACTCAACGTTTACCATGGTCACAAACATCGTATTCCCCATACACTTAGCAAGGCTTTGAGGGAACCTTTACTTTTATTTAGGATAACTCAGTTGAATATTCATCTCCTGTTTCCATTTTTCTTGTGATAACCAAATGTTCCAACTTCTTCCATCTCATTCCCAAAGACAAGTGCTTCTCTTCTTTATGGTATTCATGAAATAAATTATTCTGACACACCTACCTGAACTCCACTCCCTATTTGTCTATAAAATTATGAACATTTTTGTCTGGAAACACAACAATGTTGCTTATAATTCCTTTGTCATTTACTTACACAGGGTGACCCTAAAATCTGGACACATAGGCAAAAATATATAAAGATTGGCTGAATGACAATTTCCATAACTGGTTTGGAAGACGTGATAATGTGGAATGATCTCCTTGTTGACCTGACCTTAGTCTCCTTAACTTCTTTCTCTGGGATATGCTAAAGGAGGTGTACTCAATGACAATCACAGGTGTAACACACTTGATTGAATGCATTAAGAGTGAATGTGCTAAAACTGATGGCAATGTGGATTTCTTACATCAAATTCACATTAATTTTGCAGCGTGCATGAACCTTTGATCACAAATGATGGAAATCATATTGAAGACATTAATTAATATTCCAATTGAATAAAAAGCAGTTAAGAATTGAAGAAAGAAACATTTCTTGTAAATACCTAATTTTGCCTGTGTCCAGACTTTGTGGACACCCTGTAGATTGTCCACATTTAGGACACATATAGTAAAGTGTGAAACTTATCAGTTAACAACTGTCCAGTTAGGCAACCTTGTCCCCCATCATTATAAGTCCTATTTAGGGTGAGCCTCAGTAAAAGAGTCAGTGTTTAATTAATGGAATGAACTCGAAGCTAGTGCAGAAATAAGAGGCATGGCTATGCAGCCAACAAAATGTCTACAATCAGGAAGGCATTTGTTGGCTTAGTGTTGAGACGAAATAATCAGAGAAATACAAATTAAACACTTCAATCAATAGGGAAACAACTGGGCCAAAATGGTTGTGGTTAGTCGAAGGCCCCAGTACCACTGCAAACGAATTAAAATCCATAATTGCTCAACCGCCCGTGCCAATGAAATCATCCAAATTAAAACTCATCTCATTGAAGGATCCAAACAATGAAAGGCAGCTGCAGTCCCCCATCAAAGCAGCTACAGCACACAATAAAAGACATAAGGCCAAGTGGCAACAAAAGTGAACAAAGCTGAATTGTCCTTCTTCATAATATATCATTCATCGTAAGCAATCAGAATATCGAAACACAATCTGGATGAAACACACAGATCATGCTGTGCACAGAGCACTAAACTCAGTAGCCAAGATAGAGAAGCTAACCTCAAGAGGAAAATTAATCACATAAAAATGGCAGCTTTACAATTATTACTTTCCCCTTAATCTTACTCCACACTAACTTTATCAAAGCCTGGCATGATTATATAATTATGTCTAATCTGACTTTAAAAAGGACCAAGAAAAACACTGACAAGAGAATATGTAGTTAAAGTCAGTGATTTCATGAGTATCTGTTGCATTAACATTGCGGCATGGAACAAATACTTTGAATGATGTCCCATTTGCTGGAGTTACAAAAAATACAGAAGAAACCCCTTGGACAAACATTAACAGTCAAAAGTTATAACTGTAAATGTGTACCTCAATATTAAATTGCCTTGAAATAATTGTTATGCATGTAAGAATGATGACATATAGAAATGTAAACAACAAGAAATTGAACTGGTTTCAGTGTAAAGAAGCATATAAATTTAGGAACTTGATATCTTCTCTGTCTGTATACACACATAAAACATAAGTAATCTCCCTCTCTGTCTATGCTCATACACAGATATAAAAATGTAACAGATTCTATCTGTCAATATAGAAATGTAATAGACTGGTAGCCTCTCTCCATTAACCAATATAAAAATGTAATAGACTGGTAGCCTCTCTCCATTAACCAATATAAAAATGTAATAGACTGGTAGCCTCTCTCCATTAACCAATATAAAAATGTAATAGACTGGTAGTCTCTCTCCATTAACCAATATAAAAATGTAATAGACTGGTAGTCTCTCTCCATTAACCAATATAAAAATGTAATAGACTGGTAGCCTCTCTCCATTAACCAATATAAAAATGTAATAGACTGGTAGCCTCTCTCCATTAACCAATATAAAAATGTAATAGACTGGTAGCCTTTCTCCATTAACCAATATAAAAATGTAATAGACTGGTAGTCTCTCTCCATTAACCAATATAAAAATGTAATAGACTGGTAGTCTCTCTCCATTAACCAATATAAAAATGTAATAGACTGGTAGTCTCTCTCCATTAACCAATATAAAAATGTAATAGACTGGTAGTCTCTCTCCATTAACCAATATAAAAATGTAATAGACTGGTAGCCTCTCTCCATTAACCAATATAAAAATGTAATAGACTGGTAGTCTCTCTCCATTAACCAATATAAAAATGTAATAGACTGGTAGTCTCTCTCCATTAACCAATATAAAAATGTAATAGACTGGTAGTCTCTCTCCATTAACCAATATAAAAATGTAATAGACTGGTAGCCTCTCTCCATTAACCAATATAAAAATGTAATAGACTGGTAGCCTCTCTCCATTAACCAATATAAAAATGTAATAGACTGGTAGTCTCTCTCCATTAACCAATATAAAACATGTAGCAGACTGGTATTCCCTCTCTGCCTATATAAATATAGACAAGAAACAATGAAAAGCTGATCTTCCTAAATGTTATTTTAGAAATGTAAAAGATAATAAGTATCACCCCTTCCATCCTCGTTAAATTTAAGTAGTTATTGTTGTCTCATATCCAGGGCATGAAAAAACAGAAACACAAGATTCTATACAACTCATTATGAACGAAGTTGACACCAAATAGCAATGAGAAAAATATATCAATTAATTAAACCATTTAAGCGTTATCACATACATTGTGTGATGATTTTTTTTGTGTGTCAGCATTTCACAGCTGAATTTAGCACGAAACACTGGTTATTTTAACAGTACAGCATGAAACAATAGTTATGTTAACAGTGTGGCATGAGACACTGATCATGTTAACGGCTGAAAATGAAAAAAAAAAAATCGTTACATTAACAGAATAGCATGAAACACTTGTTACGCTAACATTTTTATTTAGCATGAAACACTGGTTACGTTAACATTTCTAGCGAACTCCACAAATAATAAAGCACAAATAATTGTTAGCAATGATGGACATGTGAAACTCAATTGCAGACTTCATTATACGGTGAAGTTACATAAAATAGTTTGTGTAAAACATATCAATGATTACTTGTGTGCAGCAATATCAGTGAAGGAATATCTCTTTCACCTGTGGATTTATCTTTCATAATATCAGCGTCTGACAGAGGACAAGACTTCTACAAGCTTATTCCACTCTTCTTCCCTCCTTGGAACAAACATTTCTCGCTCTGTCCATGACTTTCTTACTGCTCCTATTTTTTTTAGGGGAAAAGGTGACCGAATTGATAACTGGTCGTGTTCCAAACCAAGAGAATGTGAGTTCGAATCATGGTAGGTTTTTTTTTTTTAATCGGGGGGGGGGGGGGGGGGGGGGGGGGAATAAAAACTTAGACATGAGCACCTTATGGTGTCTGCACTGGATAAACTGCCTTTGCTCTTTGGCCTACAAATCTCCCTTGCAGACCTCTGAAACGGGAAAATTTAAAGTTACTTTTTATTTGATTTTGTTTGTAATTTCCCTCTCAGTGTTTTTTTGAATTACCTCGTCTCTCTAGAATGCATTAGTAATGTCCGTCTTTAAGTTACTTTTTTAAAAAATGCGTGTCCTATTCAGTATCATGTCTTCTATTGTAATTCTACTTTTTTGTTTGGCAAAGAATGAGTTGGATTCTTTCTACACACATAATCATTTGAGAAAATTTGTTTTTAACCTACTATATGTTGTTGTCCATGTTTTTGAGCAATATAACAATACTGGTTCAAAGTTTTATCTAAGCAACATTATCTAGCTGATAAGAAAGTTATATATTGTCATAACCATAAACCATCAATGTTAATCTCATTTCTGTATCAAATTGTACTCTTTGTTATGCACACCATCTCCTTCTATTTTCATATTTCTTCATCCATCGCTTCCACCTCGACCCAGACAACTGTCATTGGACAATAATTCACATAATTTTGAGTTGTCTTATTTACTATATCTTCCTCAACCAATATCTTCTCTTCTCTCCTCTCCTCTCCTGAACCAGACATATTGTGCTAAAATAAACTCTGAATTCATCATCAATTTTCATAGTTTGCCTTGTCTTCAAGCTTTCAAAATAAACTCTGAATTCATCATCAATTTTCATAGTTTGCCTTGTCTTCAAGCTTTCAAAATAAACTCTGAATTCATCATCAATTTTCATAGTTTGCCTTGTCTTCAAGCTTTCAAAATAAACTCTGAATTCATCATCAATTTTCATAGTTTGCCTTGTCTTCAAGCTTTCAAAATAAACTCTGAATTCATCATCAATTTTCATAGTTTGCCTTGTCTTCAAGCTTTCAAAATAAACTCTGAATTCATCATCAATTTTCATAGTTTGCCTTGTCTTCAAGCTTTCCCTCAAACTTGTGAGATCCAGACAAAGACAACTTTCATCCCAAATGATTTTTTTCTTTATAAAGACAATTTCATGCTTTCTTTCAACTCTCTTTACACAAACTTTTTCCCTGGACTTTCTTTGACAAATCCGCTGTTTTAATTTTATTGAGAAATAAAAAACAAATGTTCACATATATTAGGTGGTCTCCATATCTTTTTCAATGGGTTTTTTTTTTTTTTTTTTAGACACAACTCTTTCTACTGCTATAATATCTTCAGTAAATATTCTTTTCAGTCAAAACATCAGTATTTTTTATCTGTACTTCCATTTCAAGATCAATATTCTAACCTTACCTTTATATTTGCCATCTGAATAACCTATGATTTATATTACTTTTCAGTTCTGAGATTTCATGTAAAATCTCCTCATATCTTTTTACAGGAATCATCAGCATGTGCCATACCGGTTGGCACAGGTAATCATATCCTTCCACAATTCTCTATGTACAGTGCTTCGTATCAATTCTGTTGTTGATGGTTTTCTATGCCACAACACCAAGCTATACAATATCTTTTCTCTTTGCCAACCGCGATCTCTCTTTCCCTCTATTTTGCCAGTTGTACCCAAGTATTCCAACTTTCCTTTTCTCATGATGTGCACGAAAAATGTTGATTGTTTCTTTCTGATATTTCTTAGGAGCTCCCTTTTTGTGCTGGCCTCTTTAAGAATTTCCTCTTTGGTCTTTTTAGCTGTCCAGGGCAACATTTTTTTGAGAAATCCCATCTAAATTGCCTCTAATCATCGTTTGATTTGTTTGTATATAAAGGAATAGGTGATGCTTAATTATATATTAATGATTGCTATAGTACTTAATGGGAACCCGACTAGACTACCGACGTTTGGACAACCCGTGTTCGATTCCCGCTGGGAGCAGTGTGAAGTGTACTAGTGGTTGGAAAAAAAAAAATACCCACACGGTTGACCCAGACATTGGCAGAAAATGGGTAGCAGGGTATTCTTTCGATGCTTGAGGCGACACTATACAGAAATCTCTGAACATTTCTGGATAGGTGTCCGAGCACATATGGATGTAAACTCACGTGCTAAGACGCCGGTTCAAGTCTCGTACTTTACCTTTACTTAATGGGACCACATTGTCCCCAGCTGCGATAGCTCAGTGGTTAGTTAACTGGACTACTAAGGGCAAGAGGTCAGGTTCGATTCTGATCGATGGCTTCCAGGTTCACGCAACCTTAAATGGGTACCAGATTTTTTTCTGGGAAAGTAAAGTGGCACGGGCGTAATACCGACCACATTATCCCAAAAATCATGATCACTAACACCATATTCCCTATATGCCACTTGGCATGGGAGGCTCTTTACTTTACTCATCTACCATTAGGAAGAGAAGATGGACATATGTTGGACTTGTTTTGAGATGAGACAACAAAAGAATTCCAAAACAGACGCTTCTATGGGAAACATCAGAATACAGAAAAATAGGAAGACCTAGAGAGACACTAAAAAGAACACTTATAAGAGAAGCAAAGCTAGCAGACATAGACTCATTAAATAAGGTAGAAAATCTCGCCAAAAATAGAGACGGATGGTGAAAAACACTACAACCCCTATTCAATAGCTTATAGGTAAATCTGGCCCTGGAGTTTATGACTCCCAAGGGGATTACAAAAGAGAATTCAGGCTGGTCATAGAGGTTTTTTTAATAAATTTTTTACAGCTAGTGGAACCACATTTTGAATACTTTTGATAAATTTTAATTCAGCTAATATAAAAGGGGTTGCAGGCTAATTGGCTATCATGGGATCTGTAGTCTACTTGTTTAACATAAATGGGAATCTCAGTCAATTTGGCTAATAATAAATGGCTAATTGACCACTATAAAGGAGAGCAGGGATTTAGGAACAGTTGATAAATACAGGTTACATACAAATTGCTTTAAAAAGTATCCTCGGAATTATAAATATACATCTACCTTATGATATATCGTCTATATAAGCTAAATAATTTAACAGACAAATTCCTTCACAGACAAATTCCTTCACTGATTATGCAAATTATTTAAGATAAATCAAATGTTATGATGCAATCAATAGAGTATGCACAAAATAAACTAAAGATGTCATTGGAAGCAGGAATGTAATACAGGCAGCAAACTCATGTGAAAGAAAGATAACTCTATTGTGCTAGATTATATTATTGCACAAATTAAACTGGCGTAAGGTCAACTAAATTACACACATTCATTGAGAAAAAGGGTGGGGGTATAATATTTATTGTCTTCCTTGCTCTGTCCGCTAAAAAAATGAATACATGTAATAAATACAATTATATTGAAATCACAACCAAATAAAATAAAAATAGTGCAAGAAAATGTACACTAAAACCTGCAGGTGGTAAACAATTTATTGATGTTTGAGGTTACAACAAAAATTTGATCATTTATCATCAGTACACAGAGGTTCTCACATTGTGCTGTCATGAACACAGACAATAATCTGAACAAATACAAGTTTGTGACCATGATTTTGTGAAATAAAGTTATCGGGGAAGAAACTGTCTACCCAAAAATGTCAATGTCTAAGTCTTAGTTACAACTTTTTAATCAGAACCAGAATTATGCATGTATGAGTTGATAACAGTCAGTGGTTTAAAGCTGACTGCATACATTAGGGCTGGTGAACCAAAGCTAACCAAAAACCAAATCCAACTCCACTTGGTGGTCCTGGAAACAGAAAGAAATCCTGGAAACAGAAAGAAATCCTGGAAACAGACAAGAAATCCTGGAAACAGACAAGAAATCCTGGCCCAATCAATGGAATCATAACAAACAAAAAACAAAGGGAATTCTAGTTTCAAAGAGGCTATGATAAAGTTTGATGTATTAAGCATAAAGGGGCAAATCTAGCAGCAAGTGTATACACCACACCAAACATCAATCCAGGGCAAATGACAGTGAAGCATCCTATAGTTTCTTATGCAGCAATTTGCTCTAATCTTATATGTAGCCCCAACCACATGTCTTCACTTGTACCACACATTAAAGTTAAGCTGGAGTTAAACGAAAATTAAGTTTTCTGTGCTACTATTATTTTATCCTCTTCCCATATTTCATATAATTATTGGAAAGAGTTCGGTACGATTGGTTGGCAACTGAAAACTGAAGATCTTGCTTCATCCGGTCTGTAGGTCTCATTAGAAACAGTCTGTGCCATGGCAAACTGGCAAGTGAGACGAACATGGTCTTTATGGTGATGTTTGGAAGTCCTAGTATTGCTCTGCTCGCTGAGCTCCAACTTCTCCAGCAGAAACTAAGACAACCAAAAAGCTACCACAGCATTATCACATCATTTCAGAACTGCTGCCACATTAACTGAGTCAATGAGCCAACTGGTTATTATCAACCACATTGCACTGATCATTGATGTCAACTCAACTCATTGATATATCTTCATTTAGTTTGTGTTATTTTTTTCCATATTATCAAACCCTTCCAACTCACTTTTGCTATTTACCTAACACTGCTCATTTTCTCCATTTTCATCACTTTATTTGTACTATTTCGTTATATTTCACCATTGTATTCATAGCTGTTTGTCATTAATATTTTAGTTTGCCTTTACGACTCACTTCGTAAACAAGAAACTATATGTGATTCTTCATTAAAGTTTTTAGAAAAAGGTGCCATTTTTACTAACATTTAAGGTTACTAATTGAATATTTCACACAAAAGAGAATGTTGAAATTGTCAATCTTTGAATAATTTCTTCATTAGCTATGGGGAACCTGTGATGACCTCAAATGCACCTCCTTGTTTGTGACCCAAATCAGTCTAAATGTCTATAGGTGTAGCAATAGCTGATCGCAGAAGAAGAAACATTTCTCCTTATAAGCATTAATCTATTCAATTATCACCAGTAATCTGGCAGATACAAGCACTCGGTAATAAAAAATAACCATCTGAACAAGGGAAAACTGAACAAAAACACACTCTCATCTTATTTCCATATTTGACTGACTTTTTTTTTTCATTATATATGAGAAGGTCTTGAAGCCAGTAAAAGGTTTTATCAAATATGTTATATAATCTTGTCAAGTTGTATATCTGTTGTATGTTTCCAGGACCCCAAGTTTTATTATCACCTGATGTAATTTTATGCTACTTGCCAGTTTTTTTTTTTTTTTAAATTCAGAAACACAAGGAAAGAGCGAGCCAAAAAAAAAACATTTACATGTTTTGAATAACTAAGCTACTCAATAAAATCTGTTTATCCACACAGCAAGCCAAAATCAAACCAAAACACTCATAGTTTGGCTTGAATCCATACTAAAAACTTGGCACAGATATAGATAAAAAAGATCTTTGAAACAATTTGACAATAGTATTCAACAGTAAGAAAACATAAAAAAAAGTACAATAAAAGTGAAACTGTATGTGCAATAAAAATGGGAATGGTGATGAACATTGAAATATTTTCAACAATGAATGACGTTATGCTTCTAATTGGTTGGCAATAATAATTTATACAAGTACCAAGCATTATACAAACTTTTATCCAACCTGGCTATACATTTACTCAGAAAATATACAGTCTGCATATAAACTCTTCTAAAATAAAAAAAAAATAAAAAATAAAAATTGCGCGAGACAAATTCATATTAATTACCCTAAATAATGTGACATTAATATTTAGTAGCACAGAGAGAGAAGTGTTATTTTAAGGATGAACAGTGAACAGATTGTTAGAGCATATCTTGAAATGAAAATCAACGCAATATACAATGAGAAAAAACACAACAAAATAAACACTGATGAGAAGAAATTGGTTGTATACTTTAGTATAATACAAATATCTGGCCTACTAAATGATGCAGTTTAGAAACTACTGATTGAGCTGATTTCTCTATTCTGCTGATTTATTTTGATTTTTATTAATTTTTTGTTCAATTTTTTGATTTTAATAGTTTATTGATATTTTTTGACTTCACAAATTTGAGCTTTAGTGATTGAGTTAATTTATTAGTGTACTGATCTTATTTATTAATTTGTTGATGGCTTTTGATTTAATTACTTATTTATTTATTTTTTTTTTAGAACAAATCTCTATTTATTTAATGACTCTATTACACTCTATTAATCAATCAATCAATCAATTTCCTAAAACTATACTTTTTTTTACACTTACTTAAACTATATATGTATTTTATTCAATTATGTTATCTGTTGTTTTCTTTATTTTGCTCCTTCATCATTTCAGAATAATTGCCAGGTTGAGAGAAAAAAAAATAATTTGTAAGCCTTAATACCTATTTAAAAAAAGAAATGTTTGAGAAAATAATAAACAGAAGATTACAGCGTAAAATACACAAATAAAAGGGCTGAAACATTATGTATGAAAGGTTGATTTCTACTGGTCAGAATGTCTGCTACTGATGCAGCAAATACGATTTCTTATCAAATAATGTTCTGTAACTCACCACATTAACGGTCAAAACTGTACAAACCAGTATTAAGAAGCTTAGCGTAAAACAATCATAATGACAAAATGTAACGGTGTAAAATATCTCAAATGTATATGAATTTAAATAACACATACGTACATGATATGAAACCTGTAAAACTTTACGACTGTTACTTTGTCACTTGGATTGAAAACAACACTGAAGAGATTGACTTTGGTTTAGATACAACCGCGGTTTGACATGTTGTCAAAGTTACCCATCAAGAGAAGCAGGACAATGAGCCAATAAAATATGGGAGGCAATTAATTATGACACACAGCAATGATAGTGACATGCAAGTAAATTGAATTTCTCTGAATGAGGCTTGCACATGTCCGTCTCACTCTCGTCCTTTCTCATGCTCCGTTTTGGGCAACAGAACACAATGATGCATTAGCATAAAAGACGTAATACTAAGATAATCACATATATCCACATATATATATATATATATATATAAAACATAATGATTGCGGAAATCTGCATTTTAACTGATTTTTCAAAAAATCATTAAAACATATGATAGTAATTTGTATATACCAAAACTCTTTAAAGTATAACTAAACATGTTTGACATTAATTTGCTCATTTGAAAACTCTATCCAAAGGATTAATTAAACAAAATATCATTTTTAGTGATAGTTTCTGGGCAAAATGTCCACTACTTTCTCCTAGCACACGTGTTGTGTCTATTGTTTCAACTGAAGGCCTACTGAATCATGTCGTTTTGCTTTTTGCTTTCTTTCTCTCTCACTTTACAGCTGTAACCATTCTCTCTCTTTTTTTTTTTGCCTTCTTTTAAAAAATATTTTCAATCCTTCTCCTAGTACACGTGTTGTGTCTATTGTTTCAACTGAAGGCCTACTGAGTCATGTTGTTTTGCTTTTTGCTTTCTTTTAAAAAATATTTTCAATCTTTCTCCTAGTACACGTGTTGTGTCTATTGTTTCAACTGAAGGCCTACTGAGTCATGTTGTTTTGCTTTTTGCTTTTAAAAAATATTTTCAATCTTTCTCCTAGTATAAAATTTCACAAACAAAAAACTTGAATAGTCCAACATCATAGTTTCAACATGTTTTACATTATACTATAGTTGGAGCTAAGATGGTTTACATCAGCTGCACAAATGATGTGCGTACACAGAGTGTGTTCTGTGGGCCTAGAACCAGAGGTTGTGCAAAATGTTGTTACAGGGATGCCTGCCTTCAAGACCCAAGATGATGTCACATAGCCAGCCACACGGAAATGGGAACCACTTGCAGAAGTCCAAGGCAGCTGTCAAGCAGATTGTGAAAAGAGGAAAGACAAGAAAAACATAAACACAGCAGAAAGAGATCTAGAAGTGCTCACGTGGGCACTGTATCTCAATGTATGTCATTGTGACTGTCACTCCAAAATTGATTTGTCTAGACACAAAAGGTTTCTGTTGAAAAAGTAGCAAATCTTTCAATGCTCAATAACCTTTTGCTCTTTCAGACAGAAAGGCCAAATTATAAAAAGGATAAAGAGTAAGCAAAGAGTAATTGGTCATTATGACAGCTTGAAAAGTGATACAATATAAGATTAGCAGACTTATTGAAGAAAGTGAGAAAAAGGAACTCAGTTTAAATGAAAAGAAAACATAAGTAATAGTAGTCTCAAAAGACAAGATTTCACCTAAGGGCAATATACTTGTATATGCAAATAATAAATGCTCAGAAAAAGTAGATTGTTCTAAATATCTAGGAACAGCATTAACACCAGATGGAAGATGTCTTACTATAAATATCTAGGAACAGCATTAACACCAGATGGAAGATGTCTTACTATAAATATCTAGGAACAGCATTAACACCAGGTGGAAGATGTCTTACTATGAATATCTAGGAACAGCATTAACACCAGGTGGAAGATGTCTTACTATGAATATCTAGGAACAGCATTAACACCAGATGGAAGATGTCTTACTATAAATATCTAGGAACAGCATTAACACCAGGTGGAAGATGTCTTACTATAAATATCTAGGAACAGCATTAACACCAGGTGGAAGATGTCTTACTATAAATATCTAGGAGCAGCATTAACACCAGGTGGAAGATGTCTTACTATAAATATCTAGGAACAGCATTAACACCAGATGTAAGATGTCTTACTATGAATATCTAGGAACAGCATTAACACCAGGTGGAAGATGTCTTACTATAAATATCTAGGAGCAGCATTAACACCAAATGGAAGATATCTTACTAAGGTAAATAGAAGAATCACACAGGACAAGAATATTTTTAATAAAATGAGAACTATGTTATGCAACAAATAATCACTGAAAGTAAGAAAGAGAGTCTTATGGTTCTGCATCAAATCAGTGCTGCTTTATGATTGCAAAACATAGACAGTAAACAAAGTGATGCAATGCTGGATAGAATCAACTCTGGTGTGGTTTTCAAGACTGAAACTTAAGGTACCATGGATGGCCAAAATATACAGTGATGAGGTACTGGAAGAGGAAGATGAAGAAAACATTAGGAAAAGGAGTCCAGATTTTAGAGGGCATGTGTGAAGAGGTGGAATGGAATATTTAGTGATAGCAGAAAAAAATAGAAAGTTGAAGAGGTGGAAGAAGGCAAAGAGAAAAGAAGATGGATAGCATTGCAATGGTGGATCAATGGTGGAACTGTTACCCAGCACATAAGATCAAGAGTTAACTTAGTATCCAAAGTTTCTCGGCATTGACTATGATTGAATATGAGATCAGGGTTGGAGAAAAACCCCAAGTGAAGAGTTTGCCTCAACTGCCTAAGACAATAGGGTCTTTAAATATTTGTGTGCCTCTTTTTGTTCGAAAACTAATTTTATGAAAACATTTTTGATTTCAACAATTTCATTCAGGAGGAACATAATTGTATGTGTCAAAGGACATGAAAAGATCAACAGGATTTATATTTTCTGGCAGGTAAAATCCATTGGTATGAAGAAATTAAAGCTTTGATTAGATGTTTAATCATTTCTTCAAGTCTATATTCTGGTTCTTAACTTGTCAGACTTTTGAAGGCCTACAATAGGACAGAGCTAGCAAGTCCTACTAGTCTGATAATATTTTAGTTCATAACTTGTTGGACTTTTGAAGGGTCTATTGAACAGAGTTAGCAAGTTTTAAAATTCATAAAAATTAACAAGCTATTGTAGAACATTTAGAAAATTCTGTCTGTTTTGTTTGTTACTTTACATTCAAGCAGAGTAGAGTTACCAGCAATTTACCATTTTCATAACAGAACTATTGCACTTTACAAAACAATTCCAATATTTGATTGAGATCATAAACTGTTATACTCAACAATTTGTTAACTTGTCTGAAAAATGTTAAACTCTAGAGTAATTAAACAATAAAGGTAAAGTACGAGACTTGAACCGGCATCTTAACACGCGAGTTTACACCCATTTGTGCTCGGCCGCCTATCCAAAATTGTTAGGATATTTCTGTATAGTGTCGCCTTAAGCACCGAAACTCAGATGTGATGCGACATTCCTCACCTTCCCAGGTTAATACCCTGGTACCCATTTCTGCCAAAGGCTGGGTCAACCGTGGGGGTATTTTTTTTTTTTTCCAACCACGAGTACAACTCATACTGCTCCCAGTGGAAATCGAACACGGGTTGTCTGAATGTCGGTAGTCCATTCGGGTGGTTTTCCAACTAGGCTACCGAGGCCCCCAATTAAACTATACTCTTTGCTTAACTCATCTTGGGAGCTCTTACCAAAACTTTGTTCACACCAAATTAAGTCAGGATCAAGTATGAACTTAGTTAAGTTTTTGACGAAACTCGGTAACAACATGAGCTTTTGTTAAAAAAAAAACTCAAGTTTGTGCCAATTAAGTTGTGATCAAGTCTAATCTTGATACACATCAAGTTAGTTAAGCTCTTATCGAAAGTAACAAGCATCAAGAGCTCTTGTCACAACTCAACACATACAAAACTAGTTCAGGTGTTACATTCTACAATACAGGGTGGACACAAGCACTTATCAATATAAATCTTTTAAGTATCTGGCTCCACATGCCACGGTCTCAGCTGGTTGGCTAAATTATTCGAAAGTAGGGGAATATTATGGGGTAACTGGGGGTATGAACTTCTCAGACGAAGTTACAGGCCAATCCAGTAGAGTCATAGTCAATGACCTCATGATCCAAATCAGGGTGAGACTATAGTTATTGGAGGACTTGGGCTGCGCCAGCTTTGGAAATTGGGCATCAGAAAATAAGGTTGCTCAAGACACTTCACACAGTGATACATTTATACTAAGAGCTTCATATATGAGAAGAGAACAAGAGAAATTGTGCTGGCACAGGCACATCACAGGATCTAACTGCCTGGTTATGACTATCTAATAGGAAACTGTGAAAGAGAAACCAGATCAATGATATGGAGGTGATGGCGCACCTCACAGAAGCAGAGCTGGAAATTGTCAGAAACCCACAACTGATGGCTTGCGCCAGAATCTGTGAACCACAACCATCCAGACCCCGCTCCACCTCTCTGTGATGCCTCCAGCAACAGACTAACCTGTCTAGTCTGGCCACGCGTGTAGGGATAAAAGACAGAAGACAATCCAGTACTCAAAAATATTGTGCTGAAGTCGGATGTGTTGGGCTGAAAGCTGCAGATATCACGGTTTACTGCAAACCACAACACAATGCAGGCACGCCCACTTAATGTCCTTTTAAGGGCGGATGATGAAAAGGTGTACTCCTCTAGTCATCAGGCGAATGCAGGTAAGCAGATCAATATCAAAGACTGAACACAGAAAACATTCAAATGAAATCAATTACTGACATACAACAGGGAAGAATGGGGAGAAATAGAGAACAACTCATTGTGTCAGTGAACCCAATAACTTTCAACGGAACAAATGGATTATGCAGACTGACAACTCAGAACTGATAAAACTTAGCAACTCAAACCAGTATATGTCAGGTCAGCTGATTTCATATCACAACTCATTAAGAGCTTTAGTTACAACTGAGAATATGACAAAGATTTGAAGATCTTTATGCCAAAGACTAAATTTTTATTGGCTATGAGGGGCTCTTAATCTTAACAATGAAGAGCTCAGCTAAGAGAGATTATATCATCATCAGGAGTACCTGTCACAACACAATACACACCACCACATATTGAGTTAGTATCACAACTTGTCCAGAGCTTTAGTTACTACTCAGAACATGACAAAGGTTTGATGGGCATCTCGTTCTCATTTCTTATTGGCTACCACCATGAGCTTTTGTCACAACCAATAATGATTAATGCCAAAACTAAAATTAGCATGAATTCAATTGAATTATGTCACAGTTCTATATATTACAACTTAATATGTAACACCTTAGCTGAATTAACATCACAAATCAGCAAACATTAAATATATCAGGATCTCTTATCACAACTTTTTGTCATAATTCAAGTGTTCCATACTTCCTTTCCTGTCCACACTTTATCACTTCTTATTAAGTCTACAACAAAATAGGACCTCTTGAGGGGATATAACTTAATGTGAAATAATGTTCCAAATGAGAGTTTAAAAAGAAACAATTTATACGTAAAATCAATAAATCTGCAGTTTTCTTAAAAGCTACCAATGATGCTCACATATAAAGTTAAAATAGTACAAATTATTATGTCTTAGTTTATGGCACAAACAAAACAGTGGCAGTAAGAAATTAGAATAGCGACAAAAATAACAAACAACACACAAAACTGTATAACAAATGTTCAACTTAATAGCACAGCAAAGTTTGTGATCCGTTTTAGTTGAACTATAACACACTGTTCCTGCCCACAGCTTGATGGTTAACTGAAGGATTAACAGAGTTGAATCTAACAGACTGCTGTAAATTTGTTTCTGATTGTTTTATTAGACAGAATTTGTAACATTTACTTTACACTAGATAATTATTGCAGATTTTTGTTGTTTACACTGACAGATTATATCAAACAAGTGAATTAAAATGAAAAAAAATATTATTGAAAGTTCTAATAGACACAATGTAGCACTTTATTTATGGGTAAAACTTGTAACATTTAGTAATAGATGTTACAATTGGTAGACAGAAATTTAAAAAAATGACTGGAGGGGCTCTATTTATGTAGGTGATGACTTAGGTAAACAGGAATTTACAAAGCATTTATTGTAGTAAAATTGTTACTGGTGAAATAATGGTATATTTGTTACAGATGGCTTAAATTACAAAATTGCCACTCATTATCTTACTGGCAAAATCGTTACTGGTGACTTATATAGTAAAATTGTTACTGATGACTTTAATGATACAAATGTTACAGATGAAAAAGTGACAAAATTGTTACAGATGACCACTTTGAAAAAAGTAACAAGTGGCTTGAAGGATGAATTTATGACTGATGATTTAGCAAGATGTTGTAAATGACTGATTGTTGAAAGTGTGACAGCGAAGGTTCATGATTACACTCATGTGACATGTAACAAACTTCACATTACACTGTCTTGCATTTTCTTCTCACTCCCCCCTCTACATAGTAACTTTGACCCCTCCGACTGATCCATACAACTTGATACCAAAAAAAGTTGTAAAAAACCCCCCAAAAATTTCAATAACAAACACAACTGCTAAAATACCAAATTATGATACAAAATATTCTATCTATCTATTGACCTTTCGAGCAGTAGCTGGTCCACAGGGCATATACCCAGATACTCCTTCTCTTATCTAAATTTTAATTCTAGCAGTTTTTAATCTTTGTATAGATCTTTTACCAAATCTCGCTATTTGTCTCTGTTCTGTGCAAGAAACTCTATCTCATTGAGGGAGCCAATTCCTGCTGCTCTTGCCTCTCTGATCGATGTTTCTGGTGGATCCAAGATGGAGGATTTGTTTTTCTCCTGCTTGGTATAGAACCATTGATCAGAGGTTTAACAAGCTGCTATTGTAAAAATGCTTTTGTTAATGAAACGTAAATACTTCCTTGCCCAGCTGTAAAAGTTACGGTGCTCTTTCTCTTCACTTCTTAAACCCCTTCGAGTGTCAAGGGAGATGCAAAGCTCTAGTTCTTGCCCTTCTAGCACTTTCAACCATTATCAACTGATGTTGTCAGTCCATCTTTCTCTGGGTCTACCACAGACTCTTCTTCCATCTCCTCTTTTAATATATGTTTATTATGCTATAGAACTCTTGGCACTCTTTCCCTATTAGCAAACCATTTCATTTGTTGCCCCAGTACAGTACCCACTATGTGAATTAAATGGTACTCAATTGCAGCACATGAAAACATGTTTATCTGATTACATCTTTCCAGTACCAATTTCCAGCTTTTCTTGTATTTAAAATATTACTAATTCTACAACATCAGGCCCTCTCATAAATGAAACAATTCCAGTACATCAAAATCAGGGTTTATTTATAACTGAAGCCATTTCTGCACTGCATTCTCAAGGTCTCTCATAAATGAACTCAAATATTTGATTATTAGATCATTTTACAAATGAAATATACCAAGTGCTACAACAATAGGTTTTATCATGAATTAAATTATTTCAACATTATCAGGTTTTGTAATAAATGAACTAATCCACATTATCAGGTTTTCTAATAAATGAACTTATCCACATTATCAGGTTTTCTAATAAATGAAATAATCCATATTTTCAGGTTTTCTTAAAAAAATATACCTAGTTGTTGAAATTATTAAATTAAATTTGAAACATGTTCCTCTGTTTAACAAATGCTCTTCAGAAAGTTGTCACTTTTTTCTTGGCATTTCAGTAACTTGTTGCTTTTCTTAAGGCTCTTACAAAAGTTGTCACCTTTCTCTTATGATTCAATGCCTTTCAAACTGTTGTCACCTTTCTCTTATGATTCAATGTTTTTTAAACTGTTGTCACCTTTCTCTTATGATTCAATGCCTTTCAAACTGTTGTCACCTTTCTCTTATGTTTCAATGCCTTTCGAACTGTTGTCACCTTTCTCTTATGTTTCAATGCCTTTCGAACTGTTGTCACCTTTCTCTTATGTTTCAATGCCTTTCGAACTGTTGTCACCTTTCTCTTATGTTTCAATGCCTTTCAAACTGTTGTCACCTTTCTCTTATGATTCAATGCCTTTCAAACTGTTGTCACCTTTCTCTTAAGATTCAATGCCTTTCAAACTGTTGTCACCTTTCTCTTATGATTCAATGCCTTTCAAACTGTTGTCACCTTTCTCTTATGTTTCAATGCCTTTCAAACTGTTGTCACCTTTCTCTTATGATTCAATGCCTTTCAAACTGTTGTCACCTTTCTCTTATGTTTCAATGCCTTTCAAACTGTTGTCACCTTTCTCTTATGTTTCAATGCCTTTCAAACTGTTGTCACCTTTCTCTTATGATTCAATGCCTTTCAAACTGTTGTCACCTTTCTCTTATGATTCAATGCCTTTCAAACTGTTGTCACCTTTCTCTTACGATTCAATGTTTTTTAAACTGTTGTCACCTTTCTCTTACGATTCAATGTTTTTTAAACTGTTGTCACCTTTCTCTTATGTTTCAATGCCTTTCAAGCTGTTGTCACCTTTCTCTTACGATTCAATGTTTTTTAAACTGTTGTCACCTTTCTCTTATGATTCAATGCCTTTCAAACTGTTGTCACCTTTCTCTTATGTTTCAATGCCTTTCGAACTGTTGTCACCTTTCTCTTATGTTTCAATGCCTTTCAAACTGTTGTCACCTTTCTCTTATGTTTCAATGCCTTTCAAACTGTTGTCACCTTTCTCTTATGATTCAATGCCTTTCAAACTGTTGTCACCTTTCTCTTATGTTTCAATGCCTTTCAAACTGTTGTCACCTTTCTCTTATGATTCAATGCCTTTCAAACTGTTGTCACCTTTCTCTTAAGATTCAATGCCTTTCAAACTGTTGTCACCTTTCTCTTATGTTTCAATGCCTTTCAAACTGTTGTCACCTTTCTCTTATGATTCAATGCCTTTCAAACTGTTGTCACCTTTCTCTTATGATTCAATGCCTTTCAAACTGTTGTCACCTTTCTCTTACGATTCAATGTTTTTTAAACTGTTGTCACCTTTCTCTTACGATTCAATGTTTTTTAAACTGTTGTCACCTTTCTCTTATGTTTCAATGCCTTTCAAGCTGTTGTCACCTTTCTCTTACGATTCAATGTTTTTTAAACTGTTGTCACCTTTCTCTTATGATTCAATGCCTTTCAAACTGTTGTCACCTTTCTCTTATGATTCAATGCCTTTCAAACTGTTGTCACCTTTCTCTTACGATTCAATGTTTTTTAAACTGTTGTCACCTTTCTCTTAAGATTCAATGCCTTTCAAACTGTTGTCACCTTTCTCTTATGTTTCAATGCCTTTCAAACTGTTGCCACCTTTCTCTTATGTTTCAATGCCTTTCAAACTGTTGTCACCTTTCTCTTAAGATTCAATGCCTTTCAAACTGTTGTCACCTTTCTCTTATGTTTCAATGCCTTTCAAACTGTTGTCACCTTTCTCTTATGATTCAATGCTTTTCAAACTGTTGTCACCTTTCTCTTATGTTTCAATGCCTTTCAAACTGTTGTCACCTTTCTCTTATGTTTCAATGCCTTTCAAACTGTTGTCACCTTTCTCTTATGATTCAATGCCTTTCAAACTGTTGTCACCTTTCTCTTAAGATTCAATGCCTTTCAAACTGTTGTCACCTTTCTCTTATGTTTCAATGCCTTTCAAACTGTTTCCACTTTTCTCTTACGATTCAATGCCTTTCAAACTGTTGTCACCTTTCTCTTATGTTTCAATGCCTTTCAAACTGTTTCCACTTTTCTCTTACGATTCAATGCCTTTCAAACTGTTGTCACCTTTCTCTTATGTTTCAATGCCTTTCAAACTGTTTCCACTTTTCTCTTACGATTCAATGCCTTTCAAACTGTTGTCACCTTTCTCTTATGATTCAATGCCTTTCAACCTGTTTCCACTTTTCTCTTATGATTCAATGCCTTTCAAACTGTTGCCACCTTTCTCTTATGATTCAATGCCTTTCAAACTGTTGCCACCTTTCTCTTATGATTCAATGCCTTTCAACCTGTTTCCACTTTTCTCTTATGATTCAATGCCTTTCAACCTGTTTCCACTTTTCTCTTATGATTCAATGCCTTTCAACCTGTTTCCACTTTTCTCTTATGATTCAATGCCTTTCAACCTGTTTCCACTTTTCTCTTATGATTCAATGCCTTTCAAACTGTTGCCACCTTTCTCTTATGATTCAATGCCTTTCAAACTTTTGCTACTTTTCTCTTCTTGACCTTTCAGAAAGCTGTCATTTGTTTTGTTTGACAACCAAACCTTTAAAGCTATAACTCCCCTATTAATACACTTGATCTTTCAATTGGCACTTCTTTCATCTCAACCATTATTATAAAGACAGATGACACCTCTCTCTAAACCTTTATGTACATCTTCCAACACTAAACCTGTATATACATCTTCCAACACTAAACCTGTATATACATCTTCCAACACTAAACCTGTATATACATCTTCCAACACTAAACCTTTATGTACATCTTCTAACAATCTGATTTTTTCTTGCCACAGTTAAGCTTTCAGCAAGACCCAGGGCTTGAGTTTGGTCTTTTCTTGACATTCTATTTGATTCAATCTCTTTCTGTCCTTTCTCTAACCAATCTGGCTTCGTTTTAAACTTCTCTTATTCAAGTATTCTGAAATATTCTTGCCATTTGAATATCCTAGAACACAAAGAAAGGACTTTTAAAATAAAATATAACTCAACTGTCCTGCTTACATAATTTGCTTCACAAGAATTTGTAGTTTTATCGTCCTTTCAGACACAAAGTGTAATGATAACAATGCTAGGTTATTGGTTGATAGAATTTGCTTATTGTTATCAGGAATTAAGACAGTGAAGAGTTATCAACTTGAAAAACAGTAAAATGTTATCATATTCCTTTGAACATATGCAATATTAGCTTTCAAGCCAGTGCAATGCAGTAAGTCCCTAAACTATGCTCACTGTTATAAACCACTAGAGACTTGTAGTGTTATAAGCTTGTAAAACATACACAGCTTTGTTGCACCTTCACAGATGTGTAAAGTTCTCAGTCTCTTACATTGGTACTATTATCAGTCTAAATGTTTCTACTAGTATATTGGACAAGTGCAGTGTTATCAGCCTTGAAATAATCTGAAGCAATATCAGCTCTTGGGAAGAAATATGTTCTGTATTATCAGCCTCTAAGTCCTCTAAAGCAATATCAGCTTCTGTGAAAGTGACATTTGCAGTAAATCAGTCTCTAAGTCATTTGAAGCAATATCAGCTCTTAAGAAAGTGACGTGTAGTTTTTTTATCCTTTACGTCATTTGATGCAGTATCAGCTCTTAAGAAAGTGATATGTGCAGTTTTATCAGCCTCTAAGACATGTGTAGCAATTCCAACCCTTAAACTTGTGCTGTGTTATTAACCTGCTACACAAAATTAACATTATCAGGTTGAGAACTGGTACAATGTTATTATTCTCAAAGATGTGTAGTCTTTATCTTACAAGTACTACGTTATCAACATTTAGTGCTGATATTGTGTTATTAATCTTTCAAACATGAGCCCTGTTATCAATTTTTTGACCTGGCGTAATGTTATCAATTTCTAAGACAAGACAATTGTAGAATTAGAGAAATGTGTAACTATCAGCCAGTATTATATAAATAGTACAATTATTCTATAATCTTGACAAACAAACACATATGTTCCTTTTGCTGTAAAACTTGGTATATTTAAATGATTAAAGTAAAAAATAAAACTGAAGTGAGATCAAACATAATATTCACTTAGATATTGAAAACTACATCAATTTGGTTACATAAACAAATGAAATTATCAGCCCCTAGGTTTATATTGTTGTAGCTTATCACATAACAATAATAATAATAAAAAAATAATTAAGATTATGACAATAATAATCAGCCACCTAGGTTCATCATCACCAACATTAGACAGGATAATGTCACGGGGAATGAAAATCAATGATAAATGTCGATTCACAATAAAAGCAACATCAATGGCAATCAACAAAAATGTTGCATGTGACAACCTTTGTTAAATGTTGAATCATTTCTCTGTTTATATACAACACATTGTAACCAACTAACACTGAAACTTCTAAACCAGTGGTTCCCAACCCATGCAGTTTAGACCCCATTTCAAGTTGGCAGTTGTGCTGCAGCAAAAGTAATAATGACACATTTACAACTGTACATAATTTAAATGCATTGGAAAAAAAAAACTCACTCCAAGATAAGTTATGTTTACTCAATAGCTGCTGCGCATCAACAAGATCTTGAGTACCAAAAGCCAATGAGGTGCCAATTTTATTTGCCAATCTTTATTGAAGATTAATCACACCACAACTGGTTGTCTTTCATTTCAATAGTTAAACAAAAACTTCACCACTAACTTGCCCAGACAAGAATATTGCTCTTTAGATTATTAGTTTGAAAGTTTCTTGCTAACTGCATTGCCCTGCTTCAGTGACTGTAGTCTGTAGCTCTTAATGTGTTATTTCATCATTTTTAAAATCAACCCCTTCTCCATTTTCAAGGAACTATAACCTCCATTATTATTCTTTCAAAGCCAATATGACATTTGATATGAAAGCCACAATATTTGAGTTTTCTTTCACTGTCAGTTCTTATTTATTTTTACTTCCCTTCAGATAATTTGATTAGCTCTTTAACAATAATGTTTGTTTGGTGAATTTGTTTGTAGTGTTTCATCTCACATAATGTAGATTTTAGTACATAAATATCATTTAAAAAACATATAAGAATTATTGTTTTAAATACATATTTGGCTGAAAGTAGTAACAGTTATTTTATAAGATTATAATTTAGAAATTATATATATAAAAAAAGCTCTAATTACTTTTCAGTGAAGTAACTGGCAGCACAAACATGCAAAGGTTGGTGGACACAAGTAGTGTACATCAGCATAAGGTTGAGAACCACTGTCCTAAAACGTGGATAATTTCAATGTGATCATGACTTCACAGCCACTGTCATGAAGAAATGATGTCAGTGATGAAAAGATGTGGGGAAAAAAAAAAATGTGAAATGGATCACAACAATCAACTTGTTTTATTTCCAATGGAATTAAAGTACAGAAATGAAGTCACAATATTCATTTTTTCTTTAAGTTGCTTGATGTAGTTGACCTCATGTATGACCCTCCAGACATGCCTGTTCCGGATGTTAAGTTAGTCAACGATCCACCGAGTCCAGGCATGCTTCGTCGGTTTACAGGGTTGGCTCCCTTCTTGGAGTTCTTCCTCTTTTTGTCCCAGACAAGCTTGCTGGGTTGTACGAACACACCATGAAGCGCCTTGCACTGGAAGTAACGAACTCCTTTCACTGTACCATCATTCTTGCCTGTAGAAGAAGAAATAAGCAGAAATAAAATCACACTAGGCACTAAAATATAAAAAAAAAACAAACAGAAATATATAAATGACTTTTGATATCTTGACTGATGATTGGCAGAAAGCAATTAATGATTTGTCAGTAACTTTTTTTTTTTTTTTTTTTTTTTTTTTGGCATTCGACAGCTTTTTACCTCTGACGAAGTCCCTAGAGACTAGGAACTGAATATTGCGTGTTAATCCATTTTTCCCTGGCAGCCGTGTGCAAAGGGATCCCTCGCTGCACAGGCAGATAACTTCGTCTTTGGAGTTACTCATATTTTTTACGTCGATGAATAATTGACGTTTCAAGCCGGGCCTCGCCTCTGAAACCAGGGGTGGTTGCTGCAGAGAGAAATCACAAATAAAAATCCCAACTGGTGGTGCAGCCGGGATTTGAACCCACAACCTCTCTGTCTCGAGGCCTACGTCTTGCCTCAAGACCAACCAGTCCCCCTGTCAGTAGTTTGACAATATAGAGAGGAGAAATGAAAAAAAAAAAAAAAAAAAGGAAAAATGGTATGATTAAAACTTTACGTAATTGAAAGACGACATTCAGCGTTACTGCGGCTTTACAATTTTATGCATTTATCTGCATTTCTGTTGAAAATTCTAGCCTGGGCAGCGGACAAATTTATGGCCTACTCATTTTCGATTCTAACTGCCAAGGGTTTTTTTAAAGTGCACACGGGACCTCCTGTTTATTGCAGTTATCCGAGAGGGCTAGACATAGGATCTCATTACACAAAAGATCAAGGGATGGTAATGTCAAAGAAACCACAGATTAATTTTGTCAAATTTTTGAAAAAATCACCCTCGCTTTGGTGGGTCATACTTCCCGTCCTGAGGCAGACATCATACCTCTGAACTACCCAGCGCCGCCCAGTGCAGTGGTTCATGATGTGACAGCTCCATTGCACTGAACTTTCTGCCTCAAGATTACAGCCTCAGAGAAGTCAGTCATAAAACTAGGATTTTCACAGTGGCCCCAAACTTGCTGCAGATATAAAGTACAAGCACAACCACTTGTGTCCCACAGAGATGTGATAACACTGTAATAGATAAGATTCATCTGGTTAGAAACTCACAGATTAACAGGAAACAAAATGTTCAACTTACCTTCTGGCTGGTCCAACTCCACGCCAATCCACACTCCGCTGGCAAACTGAACTGTACCAACAAATCTCACAGTGCCAGGCTTTGAGAAGCCTTTGGAGGAGGTGACAGTGGCATGCTCCCCCTCTTGAATCCAGGCTGGAATTGGCCCTTCATGTAGTCGGTCCAGATCAGCACGGCTTCCAAATGAGCACTCACTCATGGCATCTTCATTTACTGGTGACATGAAGAGCAATGAAGGAGTTAGGGGATAAACATGAAATGGAGATCTGATTGAAACATGAAATGGAGATCTGATTGAAACATAAAATGGAGATCTGAATGAAACATGAAATGGAGATCTGATTGAAACATGAAATGGAGAAATGACTGAAACATGAAATGGAGATATGATTGAAACATGAAATGGAGATCTGAGTGAAACATGAAATGGAGATCTGATTGAAACATGAAATGGAGATATGATTGAAACATGAAATGGAGATATGACTGAAACATGAAATGGAGATATGATTGAAATATAAAATGGAGATATGATTGAAACGTGAAAAGGAGATATGATTGAAATGTGAAAAAGAGATATCATTGAAACATGAAATGGAGATATGACTGAAACATGAAAAGGAGATATGACTGAAACATAAATGGAGATATGATTGAAACATGAAAAGGAGATATGACTGAAACATGAAATGGAGATATGATTGAAACATGAAAAGGAGATATGACTGAAACATGAAATGGAGATATGATTGAAACATGAAATGGAGATATGATTTATTAAAGTATGAATGGGAGGAGAAACATGAAAAGAGGTGAAATAAGAACAAGATCAATAATAAAAGAATATGAAGAATAAAGAGAATATGTGTAGAAAGTATGCACATGACGTGATGAGCAATAAGAATATCAGGAAAAGCTAAAAATAAGTAGCAACGAGAGAAAAAAATTACCAAAGAAATATATCATCATCATCATCATGTACCCTGCCGGTTGGTGTAGGCGATCATGTCCCTCCACAATCTTCTATCTACAGTGCATCGTATCAGTTCTGTTGTTGACTGTTTTCCATGCCATGACACCAAGCTATCCAGTATTTTCTCTCTTTGTCGTCCACGATCTCTCTTTCCTTTTATTTTGCCAGTTGTAACCAAGTATTCCAACTTTCCTCTTCTCATGATGTGCCCGAAAAATGTTGATTGCTTCTTTCTGATGTTTTTTAAGAGCTCCCTTTTTGTGTTGGCCTCTTTGAGAACTTCCTCATTGGTCTTTTTATCTGTCCAGGGAACTTTCAACATTCTTCTGAGAAATCCCATCTCTGTGGCCTCTAACCGTCTTTTCATTTGTTTGTCTACTGTCCATGATTCGCTTCCATAGGTCAGAATTGGTTATATAAAGAGAGAAAAAATTACCAAAGAAATATATAAATAACAAACTGACAAACATAGTAAAAACATTAAGAATTGAAAGACTATGAAATAAAAACATAGAGCAATGAAATGATGAGTCAAAGGAATATACCAAATAGATAATCCTTAAGCAAAAAAAAAAAATATAAATTAGTTGAAAAAAAAAAAAAAAGAGAGAAGAAACAATAATGAAATGACTGTATAATAATCACCTCTTCTTCTTCTTCTTCTACCTTTTTAGCTCCCAGTGGAGCATAGGTCTTCAACAAACGCTTTCCAAGACGTTCTGTTTTTTGCCATTCTTTTAATATCATTCCATGTCTTCCCCATCATCTTCATCTCTGCTTCTATCTGTCTTCTCCAAGAATTCCTTGGTCTTCCTCTTTGTCTTTTCCCCTGGGGATTCCAAAAAAGGGCCTGTTGTATAATACTCTCAGTTGGCTTCCGTATTGTGTATCCTATCCAGCGCCATCGTCTTTGCTGTATCGCTTTATCCACTGGTGTTTGACTGGTACATTTCCATAATTCTATGTTAGTGATTTTGTCCTGCCATTTCCATCCTTTTATCCTGCGTAAGCATCCATTAATGAAAGTCTGTATCTTCGTGATTGTCAATTTTGTTGTTCTCCATGTTTCACAGCCATATAATAGGACCGCCTTAACATTTGAGTTGAAAATTTTTATTTTAGTATTTAACCTAATTTCTTTGGATTTCCATATGTTTCCCAGTGCAACGAAAGCTCCTCTTGCTTTTGATATCCTTATTTTGGTAGCATTTTCTGTTCCTCCCTCTTTATCTATATTACTGCCCAGATATATGTAAGATTGTATAGTAATCACCTACATAGCAGTATTAACATATGAGTATGGATCAAATTAAAACTTAAAAACGTACACAATGGTGAAAATATAAATCACCAGGAGAAAATAAAGTGGTTGAAATAATAAACTACTTGGAAAAATGTAGAAAAATAAACCATTAAGAGAAAAAAGTGACTACATAAAGTATATGAAGAAAACTGTTAAAGGTAAGCACTGGAGAATAATAGTGGAAAGATAAACACTTACCAGTTAAAGGTAAGCACTGAAAAATAATAGTGGAAAGATAAACACTTACCAGCTAAATATTCCTCTGAGCTGTTTGTGTTTACACAGTATCCTCCTTCCTGCCAGGCCCTTGTCATAGTGTCCACTTGAGGGGAGACAATCATGGACATTGGTCGGGGACGTAACCCTGAACTCTTTTTCTTGTTGTTCGCAATCTTCTTGTCACCTTGATTTTTATCTCCTTTTTCATTATGGTTTTTATCTTCTTTGATTTGAGTAGAAGTGGATAGAAATGAGGAGTTTTTAACTGTGTTGATTTTACCTCCAGTATTCTTATCCTTTCGTGAATCAACTATTGCACTGGATGGGGTCACAGTTATCTTTCCATCATTCTGACTGGGCTTTGGGCTTGGCTTTTGAACTGTGTGGCTTTTGACCTCAGACTCATTGAACTTTGAACCACCTGATAATTCCAAGTCATCATCCTCGTCTACATCATCTTCACCTAACTTCTCCAGCTCCTCCATGGCATCTACACTGTATGGATCACTATCCACTTCCACAATGCAGTTTTCACTGTACTCTGTATGTTCTCCGGTGTTTTTCAGATCTTCAACTATCTGCAGGTCATTACTTTCATCATTCCCGACCTCAAGATTCTGATCATCAAAATTAGCCACGTCATCAGAAGTCAAACTTGGAGTCATTTCTGCTGGAGCAGCAACATTACTTTCCTGTTCTGAACTGGTGGTCTTAATATCAGTGTCAGTGTTCTGGCCTGTTTCATCTTTAGTGACATCTTTGTCTTCACTTTCCTGTGGATGATTTTCCCCGAGATCATCAGTGTCTATGTTATGTGATACGTTTTGTTGACGATTGTGTTCAGTGTTCTCCTCAATGCTCTTGATGCTGGCCGAGTCCTCTGAGGACAAGGTGAGTGTTGACACTGCCTGGGATCCATATCCACTGGATGTCATACTAGGAGTGTAGCCTGTCAGAACAGAAATAACAAGTTTTACATTTAATTAATGATGGAAACAAACAAGAAAATCACTGGAGTCTGTAGAAATGTGGTTTTACAGAAGAATGTTGAGAGTACCATGGACAGCTAACAAGAGTAATGAAAACGTTCTGAAAAAGGCCAAAGCAAAAAGAGAGCTAATTTCCAATATTAGGAAGAAACAATCATCATTTTTTGGCCATGTAATGAGAAGAGAACAACTAGAATATATTGCAACAACTGGGAAAATTGAGGGACGAAGAGATAGAGGAAAGCAAAGAGAAAAAAATACCAGACAGCTTAAGAGAATGGCTTGGCAGAAGGTCAACAACAGAAATGATAAACAACTGTTGAGATAAAAAATGTGGAGAGACATGATCACCTACGCCAGCAGGCCCGGTACTTGATGATGATGATGAATGACGGAAATACCAATAAGATGGCAACGAGCTGATATACTTCAACACCTTCTTCTATGTTCTCTTACTAGAGGACTTAACCCCCCCCATCCCCAGTTCAATGCTTTTGTTTTCTGCATCCATTAATTTGGAACTGCTTCCCTAGCCTTTGGTTTCCCTTTTGATTTCCTGCAAGGCAGTAGTTGTTTGTAATCAGAGTTATTTCTCCTAGGAAATGAGTCTTACCTGACAATTCTTTCCTATCCAGGTTTGTATTGAGTTTTTCTTCTCTAAGGTGAATTATTAAGCTGGAAAGAATACATTTCAAGTGAACAGATAAGGGATGAATCAAAACAAGAATACGTGTCGAGCTTTATAAGGAGAAGAGGTTAGAAATACATTTGTCATGTGCTGAGAATGAATGAAGAAAGACTTCCCCATCAGGCATTTATGTGGAAACCATCTGGTAAAAGAAAACAAGGCAGACCAGAGAATTACTATGCAGAGCAATTACTACGGAAAGCTCAACCATGGGACTAAGAAACAACCAAAAACTACAAGAACTAGCAGCAAATTGTCAATCATGGAGAACTTTGACTTCCGCCCTATCTTCGGCCCAAGAGAAAAATGATGAAAAAGATAGATTATCTGCCAGATAAGAAATTTATACAAGATGACTAACATGGTCATTATATTTTGAGATTATATTTTGGCAAACAGATGATTCATGTAGCAAGCTTGTCATATACATCTAATCAACACTGTTCTATTGACACTATATCAGGCACCCAAACCTGGAGTCACACAAGTCACTGAGTCACCACATTGTCAACCGATGGCATTCATGATACACTAAACAATCAAAAAGTGAATATAATCTCTCTTGTTAAGTAAGAAAGGACTAACTATATGTGCTCTAGAATAGAAGCAAGTCTGTTACAGCTGAGAACTTGAGTAACCAGGACAGATGATATGTCTACATTTGACTACATTATTACAATAAAACAAGACCCATATAATGGCCAAGAGGCCTTCTTTAGATATATTGTGTAATGCAAAAAAAAAAATGGCAAGGTAATAAACATAAATACACAAGTAACGGTAACAAGGAAGAAATAGTATTAGGACAAATGTAATTGAGAGATTTGAGAGGTTTTCTAAGTTGATAGATCTATTAAGGAAAGTAATTTTAAAATGGGATAGTAACAAGCATAGATTTGATAGGATCTCTAAGTTGATAGATCTATTAAGGGAGATGTTTTAAAGGGAATAGTACAAGCATAGATTTGATAGGATCTCTAAGTTGATAGATCTTTTAAGGAAGATGTTTTAAAGGGGATAGTACAAACATAGATTTGATAGGATCTCTAAGTTGATAGATCTTTTAAGGAAGATGTTTTAAAGGGGATAGTACAAACATAGATTTGATAGGATCTCTAAGTTGATAGATCTTTTAAGGAAGATGTTTTAAAGGGGATAGTACAAACAGATATTGTGTAGGATCTTCAAGTTAATCATCATCATCATATGCTGTACCGGTTGGCGTTGGCGATCATGTCCTTCCACAATCTTCTATCCACAGTGCATCGTATGAGTTCTGTTGTTGACTGTTTTCCATGCCATGACATCAAGCTATCCTGTATTTTCTCTCTTTGTCGTCCACGATCTCTCTTTCCTTTTATTTTGCCAGTTATAACCAAGTATTCCAACTTTCCTCTTCTCATGATGTGCCTAAAAAATGTTGACTGCTTCTTTCTGATGTTTTTTAAGAGCTCCCTTTTTGTGTTGGCCTCTTTGAGAACTTTCTCATGGGTCTTTTTAGCTGTCCAGGGTACTTTCAACATTCTTCTGAGAAATCCCATCTCTGTGGCCTCTAATCTTCTTTTCATTTGTTTGTCTACTGTCCATGATTCGCTTCCATAGGTCAGAATTGGTTCTGGGAATTATAGAAGGAAGAGGTATGTATTACAGCACTCAGAAAAGATGACAAATAAACAACAACAGAAAAAAACAAGGAAGATGTTTTAAAGGGAATAGTACAAGCATAGATTTGATAGGATCTCTAAGTTGATAGATCTTTTAAGGAAGATGTTTTAAAGGGGATAGTACAAACATAGATTTGATAGGATCTCTAAGTTGATAGATCTTTTAAGGAAGATGTTTTAAAGGGGATAGTACAAACATAGATTTGATAGGATCTCTAAAGTGCAGTTTCGTCCTCTTTTCTGAGTGCTGTAATACATACCTCTTCCTTCTATAATTCCCTGAATTATCGCCTCGGAAGTTTCCCTCTATAATAATATTTATTTATTATTATTTATCTCCAGAATTGGTTCTATATAGCATCGATGAACTCTCTTTCTCATTTCTATTGACATAGATTTGTTGCATAAGATACTTTTCATTTTCTGAAATGCTATTTTGGCCTGAGCTATTCTGCTTTTTATTTCTGTATTGCATCTTCCATCTGATGTTATTATTGTGCCCAAGTATTTCAAACGTTGCACTTGTTTCAGATTTGTCTTGTTTATTTTTATGCTGCATGATGGTGATGATTGTTTCTTTGATATAACCATTACTTCTGTTTTCTTACTATTCAGACTGAGACCTTTCTTGTTGCTTTCTTTTACTATTATATCTATCATTTCTTGTAGCTCATTCTCTGTCTCTACTATTAAGACTGTGTCATCCGCATATCGTAAATTATTTATGTTGTGACCGTTGACTTCAATTCCTTTTTTGTCTACTATTGATCTCATAATATGTTCGCTGTAAAGTGAAAGCAAATCCGGCGATAGAACACAGCCTTGTCTGACTCTTTGTTTTATAAATTGAAATTGTCCTGTTTGGTTGTTAATTCGTATAGCTGCTGTTTGTTGCCAGTACATGTTTTTTATGATTCGCAGATCCTTGCCATCAACGTTTAATTTCTCCAGCATATTTATTATTTCCACGTGCATTACTTTGTCAAATGCTTTCATGTAGTCTATAAAGCACATAACTTTCTTTACCTCTATAGATCTTTCTATCAATGTTCTTAAGATGTATATTGCATTATTGGTGCCCTTTCCTTTCACAAATCCACATTACTCCTCACTTATTTCTGGTTTTTTTTTGTTCCTTACACGTCTCATGATGATTCTTAGTAACATTTTAGTCATATGGCTCGAGACTAATAGTGCGATGGTCTTCACAATCAGTGGCGCCTGACTTCTTCGGTATGGCTACAAAGATAGATTTGAGTAGATCTTTAGGTATGTGTCCAGTGTTATATATGTCATTGAGTAGTTTTGTTATGACTTGTACTCCCAGCTCTCCTAATGCATTTATCTCTTCGATTGTTATATTGTCGGGACCTGGAGCTTTGCCTCTTTTCATGTGTTGAATTGCGTCCTCCACTTCACTCTGCATTATTGGTGGTCCTGTGTCTTCATTTTAATTGTTTAATTCTGGTCTTTCATCATCATAGAGTTGATTGATATATTCTGTCCATCTTTCCATTGTCTTCTCCTGTCCCATTATTATATTTCTTTCCTTTGATTTCACACATCCTGAAACTTTGACTTCTTTTCTTCAAGCTAATAGATATATTTAAAAAAGTGTTTCAAAGAGGACAGTATAAATAGCTGAAATAATTGAAGAAAAACATACAAATTGTTATACACATTTCTTTCTGAATATTATGCTCTGTATTAAAAGGTAATGGAGGAATTATTTTTCTCCGGCTTAGTATAGAACCGTTGATCAGAGGTTTAACAAGCCGCTATCGTAAAAACGATGTTGTTAATGAAACGTAGACCTGATACAGAATGTGTAAATTAGCAGTAGATAGTAGTGATAGTTTTTTCGGCCCTAAAACAACCATGTATGATGGTTACACATGTGCAGTTCGAACAGAGGAAGGACTGAGCGAATGTTTCCCAATAGAAACTGGGGTTAAACAAGGATGTATTTTATCGCCCTTGTTATTTGGAATTGTTATGGACTTCATAATGAAGAAATGCTGCACTGGTAATAAAGGCATCGAATGGATACAAGGAGACCATTTGGAGGACCTGGACTTTGCTGATGACATAGTTCTCATCAGCAATCAGATAAAAACGATGCAGGAAAACACAAATGAACTATCATCAATAGCCAGCAAAATTGGGCTTGAGGTCAATCATGAAAAGACTAAAGTCATGAAAAGTTTAATTCCAACAAGTGACAAAATATACATGGAAAACAAACCAGTAGAAGAGATCGATCACTTCATCTATCTTGGAAGTCACATTGATCGAGAAGGGGATACGAGCAAAGAAATTAGAATCAGACTGGCTAAAGCAGCAATGTCTTTCAGAAGCCTTGAAAAGTTGTGGAAATCAAAACTCATTAGCACAAACACAAAACTTAGGCTATTCAAATCAAATGTACTATCAACCCTTACGTATGCGTGTGAAAGCTGGAAAACAACAAGAGATATAGAAACAAAGTTGAACGCATTCGAAAATAAATGTCTAAGGAAAATACTTGGTATAGAATGGAACGAATTCAAAACAAACGAGGAAATTAGAGAAATCGCCAATCAACCACTAATATCTTCAGTAATAAAGAAAAGACGATGGTCATACGTTGGACATGTGATGAGAAGAGATAATAATCGAATAGCAAAGCAAGCCCTCATATGGGAAACAACAGGTAAAAGAAAAAGAGGAAGACCCAGGGAGACACTGAGAAGAACATTGATGAGAGAGGCAAGAGCAGCAGGAATCGGCTCCCTCAATGAGATAGAACTGCTTGCACAGAACAGAGACAGATGGCGAGATTTGATAAAATATCTTTAAAAGAAAACTGCTAGAACAAAAATTCATATAGGAGAAGGTGTATCTTGGTCTACGCCCTATGGGCCGGTTACGGCTCGAAAGGTCAATAGATAGATAGATTAAAAGGTAAAGGTAATGAAGTTTCTATAATGAATTATTACATTGTAGAGTAATGAAGTAAACATCACCATATTATTAGATGATGTTCCTTCCTCAACTCATTCACCAAATCCCCCACTGCTCACTGCTGCCTTTGCTATCCTGCTTCTGATCTCTTTCTTTGTTTTCATAATGCACCTACTGAATTCTTTTACTTTGATTTCTAATTCTCCACAAAAGACTGTTGTAATGAGATTGTCTATTTTTATTTCTACATGTATATTCACTCAAATATGACGCTGACCTTTGACATGAGCATCTGCTAAGCTATCTCCTGTTGAAGATGGGGTCATGTTGATAGCACATCTGTCCCCTTTTGACGTTTGCTGTGACTGGTTTGATTCGTAATCCTGATATTCATCTGAGTCGACACTATGAGAATCAGCTTCTGGGTCAAGACGTCTTCGGACAGTAGATGTGTGACCAGGATTTTCTTCTTCATCAAGGTCCTAGAATTATAATTTATATCGGATAATGGCACATTTAACAGTCAAATTATGATCAAGAAGATACTTTTGTAAATGGTTAAACTATCATTTATATCAGATAAGTGCACATTTAAAAGCCCAACAATTTTTGATCAAGATGATACTATTGTAAACAGTCAAACTATCATTTGTATCTTGTACAGAATTCATCCCTATTTTCTGCAAATTGTATTAGTGGATGGGTCTTTGTGGGGGCTGGAAAATAAAGGTTACATGTCCCTATGCAGTTGCCACATTACGTTCAGGAAGGGTGGAACCATGAGAATCTTTTCCAATGGAGACTAATTCTCTAAACAAAGGTCTAAAAAGGAGTGACCTTTCCTATCAATGGAGGACATAATACGTATTAACTCTTTCAGTATGGAAGCTTTTTGTCAATGCAATGGAACAGATTTCAGAGACAGAATTTTTCATAGTTTTAAAAATCAATCGACATATTTATATTTATCTAACACATAATGTATTATATATGAGTTTTTAGATAGTTGAACAAGGAATTAGATTTCACCAACACCAAGATGATACAAGACCTATGAAAGGAATATGATTTGATGACGGTTTACACTAATCAAAATGAGAGTGATACACTCTGCGGCTAAATGTATGTGGCCGAAATCAGCATGACGCCTGGTGCATCAAAAAATGAGGAAAGAATTAAGTAAAAATACCATTATTGTTTACTTTATTATTGAAGACATTTTTATTTTGAGCCATCAAACAACAATCACAAATACTATATCACAGTCAATGTCATTATGACAATCCTTCAATTATTGTTACCTGCGTTTCAACTTGATTATATGAGAAACATTTATATTTTATTATTCAAATTGAATTTTGAAAGTTTAAAAATGACATATTCAACGCTAGGTAAATCACACAAAAACTCTTATAGCCACAGCTCAGAACTTACATTCACTTCACTAACACTGACAATATAACTGTGATCATGAAATAATACATTCACAATTTGTAGGTTTCAGTTGAAAAAGCTTTAAGTGCTTGCTAGGTGGTCTCTATTACAGGTTAATACAGTACGTCTGATCAATTAAAGGTTAATACAGGTACGTCTGATCAATTAAAGGTTAATACAGGTACGTCTGATCTATTAAAGGTTAATACAGGTACATCTGATCTATTAAAGGTTAATACAGGTACGTCTGATCTATTAAAGGTTAATACAGGTACGTCTGATCTATTAAAGGTTAATACAGTACGTCTGATCAATTAAAGGTTAATACAGGTATGTCTGATCTATTAAAGGTTAATACAGGTACATCTGATCTATTAAAGGTTAATACAGGTACGTCTGATCTCAGGTACATCTGATCTATTAAAGGTTAATACAGGTATGTCTGATCTATTAAAGGTTAATACAGGTATGTCTGATCTATTAAAGGTTAATACAGGTACGTCTGATCTATTAAAGGTTAATACAGGTACGTCTGATCTATTAAAGGTTAATACAGGTACACCTGATGTTATAAGTGATAACAGAGATTATGCTTGTACAATCTCACTATATAAATATGGTTTTAATATTATCCAACAAATAAATGAAACGGAGAAAGTAAACATAAAATACCTAACATTTGTTTTAGAATATCAAAATGCCTGCCAGTCAGTCTTTCAGTGGAGACAAGGCACCTGACAGCAACAGAGCTGGAAGCTATCAGGGCTCATAAGTAGTAAAGTAAAGTACCCCCCGTCACGCCAAGTGGCGTATAGGGAAATATGGTGTTAGTGACCCTATATTTTACAGACCTTCAGCACATGATTTTTGGGGTAATGTGGTCGGTATTACGCCCGTGCTGCTTTTACTTTCCCAGAAAAAATCCGGTACCCATTTAAGGCTGGGTGAACCCGGAGCCGTCGGTTGGGATCGAACCCTACCCCTTGTCCGTAGTAGTCCAGTTCACTAACCACTGAGCTATCGCGGCTCCTACTAATTTTTAGGGAATTAGTAAAACCCAGGTGTCCTCGCCAGGATTACGAACCCCGGCTGTTGCCGTGGTAAGCCAACCGCCTATCGATTGCGCTAACCGGACACCCCATCAGGGCTCATATCTGAAGGATTTGTTTGCATCAGGACTGTGAACCAGAACCATTTAAACCCTAAACTACCTTTTTGTGGCGCCTGTGGATACAGACTAACCAATCTAGCCTGGCCAAGTGAGAAGAGATCAAAGAGGGAAGGCAACCAGAAACTCAAAAATGCAATGCTGAAGTTGGATGTTTTGGGCCAAAAGGCAAAAATAAACCACAACACATCTACAACCAATTAACAACCTTTTAAGGATGGATGACGAAGAGGTTTATACATTCCTTCATTTTTGTTTGAACATCTAGAAAGAAAGAACAAGTTTCTCAGTGTTTAGGTCAGAGTTTTATTGCCATAAAAACAGACACAGAACTAGCATTTTGAAGAAAAAAATCATGAATCATACAGCTGAGAAGGCAATACAATATGAAGCATTGTCAAAGAATAGAAAGATGCCCATTAAAATATGTGCTTGGATGATAACAAGCTGTCCTTCATAAACCATGATGACAACAGCTTGAGGACGTGTGTTTTTGTACTTCCTTTGTTTATGAAGAAGTGGCCGTACAGTTTTTATCTATTGACCTTTTAAGCCATGGCCAACCCATAGGGTATAGACCCAGATACTCTTTCTCTTTTTCTAAATTTTCCTTCTAGCAGTCTCAGTTCTTACAAAGATCTTTTATAAAATTTTGCCATTTGTCTCTGTTCTGTGCAAGCATCTCAATCTCATTGAGGGAGTTGAATCCTGCTTCTTTTGTCTCTCTGATCAATGTTCTTCTCAGTGTCTATCTGGGGTTGGCCTCTTTTCCTTCTACCTGTTGTTTCCCACTTGAGGGCTTATTCTGTTATTATTTCTTTTCATCACATCACATGTCCAACATATGACCATCGTCTTTTGTTGATTACTGATGATACTAGTGGTTCATTGGTGATTTCTCTAATTTCCTCATTTGTTTTTAATTCGTTTCATGCTATACCAAGTATTTTCCTTAGACATTTATTTTCAAATGCGTTCAATTTTGTTTCTATGTCTCTTGTTGTTTTCCAGCTCTCGTACGCATATGTAAAGTTTGATAATACGTTTGATTTGAATAGTTTAAGTTTCATTTTTATGCTGATAAGTTTTGATTTCCACATCTTCTCAATGCTTTTGAAGGACATTGCTGCTTTAGCTATACAGTTTCTGGCACAGTTTTGTTCTGGCAGAGTTTTTTCTGGCACAGTTTTATTCTGGCACAGTTTTATTCTGTCACAGTTTTATTCTGGCACAGTTTTATTCAGGCACAGTTTTGTTCTGGCACAGTTTTATTCAGGCACAGTTTTATTCTGGCACAGTTTTATTCTGTCACAGTTTCTGGTACAGTTTTATTCTGGCACAGTTTTATTCTGTCACAGTTTCTGGTACAGTTTTATTCAGGCACAGATTTATTCTGTCACAGTTTTATTCTGTCACAGTTTCTGGTACAGTTTTATTCTGGCACAGTTTTATTCTGGCACAGTTTTATTCTGGCACAGTTTTATTCTGTCACAGTTTCTGGTACAGTTTTATTCAGGCACAGTTCCCTGCTAGGTGTTCGAATGAAAGTCTAATAGAATGAACAGACAGCAGAGAAAAGTAAGATAAAAAGTGTAGCACACACAAAATGGGAACACTTACATCATCAGTCTCAGGTCGCAGCAATGGTTTGCTTTGCTGCTCCTCCAGCAAAGTCCGCATGGGCTTCATGATGGCTTTCCCCGCTGAAGACAGGGGACTCAACAAGGATTTTGGGGTAGCTTAAATGGGAGTTAACAGGAGTTATTGAACACTAGGTAATCACATCATTAATACACTGTAATCACATAATTAATGCTTATATAATGGAATACACCTTTCTTGTAGTGAGATGATGCTTCACTCAACCATAGATTGGGGTCAATAAGGTTATATTTAGATTTAACGATAAATGAATAATAGACTAACATCCTTCATAACTTGACATGTATAAAAACAAATAATTGGATTTAAATAAAAATTTACCATTAATATATTTTTCATGAGTATTAGATATCATTTGCATTATTTTTAAAAAGTGATAAATATTCAAGAGTGAGTGAATATCATTTATGTGAATTTGTTGAAATGCTCGTATTTGTTCTTAGATATAACTGACCTGAGTGATTATATGTAAGTTATGCTGAATGACCTGGTATAATTTTTCTAAATAGGTGGGAATGAAATTCTTCAATCACGTATGACTTTATCGAGTGAGTAGATATTATTTTTGTGTGTGTGGATATAATGTTTATTATTGAGCTGCTATAATTTTCCTGAGTGAGTGAATGTGTTTTTGTAATTATTTAGTGGATATAATGTTCGTTATTGAACTAGAGTGAATGAATGTGTTTATCATTATTGAGCTGCTATGATTTTCCTGAGTGAGTGAATGTGTGTTTATCATTATTGAGCTGCTATTATTTTCCTGAGTGAGTGAATGTGTTTATCATCATTACTGAGCTACTATTATTTTCATGAGTGAATGAATGTGTGTTTATCATTATTGAGCTGCTATGATTTTCCTGAGCGAATGAATGTGTGTTTATCATTATTGAGCTGCTATGACTTTCCTGAGTGTGTGAATGAATGTGTTTGTCATTATTGAGCTGCTATGATCTTTCTGATTGAAAGTTTATTGAATGTGGAGGGAATTATTCTAGAATAAGTGGATATAATTATTTTGAGTGAGTCAATATAATTATCCTAACTGAAGGGGACACTTTTTGGGGAAACAGAACTAATACAGATATATTTAATAGTTTTATACAATATTCAGGAGCCGCGATAGCTCAGTGGTTAGTGAACTGGACTACAAAGGACAAGAGGTAGGGTTCGATCCCAACCAACGACTTCCAGTTCACCCAGCCTTAAATGGGTACCGGATTTTTTTCTGGGAAAGTAAAGCGACACGGGCGTAATACAACCACATTACCGCAAAAATAATGTGTTGAAGGTCTGTAAAATTTATGGTCACTAACTCCATATTCCCTATACGCCGCTTGGCGTGACGGGGGGTACTTTACTTTTTTTTTTTTTAATACAATATTCACAAATGATTCAAGTATCACTTTTATTATTAAACTTTTCATCTTTAAAATATTGTCTGATGAGTGAATTAGACTACATGAAACCTCAACTTCTTTGTTATCATTATGATGAGCTCATATGTTTTACTACCTGATATAATGACTTGGATTTCAAGAATATAAATATTAATATAAACAACTAAGAATATAAATATATACAATTTTACAGATCCATTCTTTATGACGATTAACACTTGATTTATATAGAACAGTCTAATAAATAACTGAGAAGTGTTATCACAATTGCTTCATGTTTTTTTTAAAGTGCCATTGCAATTGCTTAATGATTTTTAAGATGCCATTGCAACTGCTTAATGCTAAAAAATTGGCACCACTCATGAATCCAACTAAAAAAAAAGAGACTAAAGAAATGAAATTCGAAATGGCATTAAAAAAAATGCATATTATATCATTAGTGTTAAAATTATAACAAAACAAATTTATCATAGCAGTTGCAAACAAAACAATAAAACAAATGAAACAAAGGATAAAGGAAACAAAGTTCTGTAACTATATATTAACAACAAAAGTACAGAGTATTATCAAATTGGTACAATATACAGTAGCAAACATTTGTAAAACATAAAAGTTTACAGCAATAACACAAAGTGCTACTTTTAAATTAATGCAATTGTTAAAAAAAAAAAAAATCAATATTTTGAAAAATAAAATGTTAACAATATAAAAAGTAAAAAAACAAACACACAAAAAAAGTATTTTTAAAATAGTTAACAAACCCACAAAAATAATGTAACAAATGAATTAACAACAGTAAGGGTATTGAATATTACTAATTAGAAACAATTACAAAAAAGGTACAAAATGTATTAAAAATAACAATAAAGTATTTAAAAAAAAATGAATCAAATTATTTTGAACGTCTACAAACTGAGGTATAACTATTTAAAAATAGAGCAATGGTCATACAAGTGTTGAGGAATAAGGAAAAGCAATAATGTGTAAAACAATATTTAAAAAACCCATTAAAATATTAAACAATAGGTGAGATACAAATAGAAAACAAAGATGCAAAAACTGGAAATGCTACTAAGAAGTGCAAAATAAAACAAGGACAAAAATAACTGAAACATGCATGCACAATGTGAATTAGAATTGACACAAAATTAAAGTTGGCACTGTCACAATTTTCCTTGGTTTCTTCTAATTAGGAAACCTTTTTGCCTCAAGGTATCTGATTTTTGTAAATGCACATGCAGATTGTGGACAAATGTAGAGAATCAATATTAATCTGTGAAGTTTGTGATCTTCTTTCTGTGATTTCAGCAACATAATTCGCTGTAGTCCACAACACCTCAAAAAAACTGAAGATATTTCTTTTATTGGGTTGAAATAAAAATTTGTTGCAGTCTTTAAAGTGAATCAAGCGTTATTGGTTTATTCATTGTTGGCGTTGTGTGTGCTGCAGCATAATGATGGAAGATCATATATCCCTAACTATATGCTCAAAAAGAAGGGCAAAATCAAGTTTAGATGTTGTTTGTGAACCTGCAGCCCTGGTGCAACTCCTTCACAGTTGTTAAACAGGGATGTTGCTTAACTTCAGGAAAGCTATGAGGAGAAAGGGGGAGGACCTGTGAATCATTATATCATTTCACACTGCAACTATGAGGAGAAAGGGGGAGGACTTGTGAATCATTTTATCATTTCACACTGCAACTATGAAGAGAAAGGGGAGGACTTGTGAATCATTTTATCATTTCACACTGCAACTATGAAGAGAAAGGGGGAGGACTTGTGAATCACTTTATCATTTCACACTGCAACTATGAGGAGAAAGGGGGAGGACTTGTGAATCATTATATCATTTCACACTGCAACTATGAGGAGAAAGGGGGAGGACTTGTGAATCATTTTATCATTTCACACTGCAACTATGAAGAGAAAGAGGGAGAACTTGTGAATCATTTTATCATTTCACACTGCAACTATGAAGAGAAAGAGGGAGAACTTGTGAATCATTTTATCATTTCACACTGCAACTATGAAGAGAAAGAGGGAGAACTTGTGAATCATTTTATCATTTCACACTGCAACTATGAAGAGAAAGAGGGAGAACTTGTGAATCATTTTATCATTTCACACTGCAACTATGAAGAGAAAGGGGGAGGACTTGTGAATCATTTTATCATTTCACACTGCAACTATGAAGAGAAAGGGGGAGGACTTGTGAATCATTTTATCATTTCACACTGCAACTATGAAGAGAAAGGGGGAGGACTTGTGAATCATTTTATCATTTCACACTGCAAGATTTGCTGGGGAAAAGATCTGAGCATTTATGGACTGTTGATTGATATGTAATGAGGGTAATTCGATGACGAGCAACTACATAACAACTTAAATTAGTTGTCTATTGGTCAAAATTTTGTTGTTGTTGTTGTTTTATTAGGCACCAAATTAACCTGCTATTGATAAAGTTTAAGTTAACATGGCTTTTAATATATTCTAATTTAAACTGATTGTCTCTCAGCAGATCTGTATTATTTTGGTATGTTCTGAGTGGGAATGGCAAAAAAGCAATTTTAAACATTAAAAAAAGAAAAGCAGATAATCAAAATTAAAACTATGAATTGTAACATGTTATATCTACTCAACATTCCTGTATGGTGCAGAAACATGGACATTAAATAAGAAAACAGAGCAAAACATTGAAGATTTTAAAATGTGGATCTAAATAAAAATGGGTAGAATTGGGTGGAAGGAAAAGAAGACACACAAGGAAGTTGTGAATCAGCTGAAAAGGAAAAAAAAAGGAACTATTATTTTACACAATTCGAAAAAGACAACTGCAATTCTTAGGACATGTGAAGAGATACAATACCCTACTAAAGATTTTCTTATAAGGCAAGGTACAAGGTAGATGAGGCAGAGGCAGATCAAGACTAAAGTGGACTGATAACATCAAAAGATGGGCAGGTAAACCTATGACAATGTGCACCATCAATACAAGAGAGGGAGTAAAATGGTGTTTCATGGTAGTCAACCTTCAATGTACAGATAACACTCAGTCAATGAATGTATGTTATAGTTGAGTTTAGATCTCTATTAAATTTCATAAACTGACTGCTTCATATTAATTCAAGGTGTCATTTCTATGTCCATCATGCCAATGGGTCTAGATCTCTCTTAATGACTGCTTCATATTAATTCAAGGTGTCATTTCTATGCCCATCATGCCAATGGGTCTAGATCTCTCTTAATGACTGCTTCATATTAATTCAAGGTGTCATTCCTATGCCCATCATGCCAATGGGTCTAGATCTCTCTTAATGACTGCTTCATATTAATTCAAGGTGTCATTCCTATGCCCATCATGCCAATGAGTCTAGATCTCTCTTAATGACGGCTTCATATTAATTCAAGGTGTCATTCCTATGTCCATCATGCCAATGGGTCTAGATCTCTCTTAATGACTGCTTCATATTAATTCAAGGTGTCATTTCTATGCCCATCATGCCAATGGGTCTAGATCTCTCTTAATGACTGCTTCATATTAATTCAAGGTGTCATTCCTATGCCCATCATGCCAATAGAACAGCAGATAAAATTCACATGATCAATATCTGTGGACACTTCAACAGAGCAGATTATAGTCCTGTGATGTTCTGACACAAAATAAAGCTGTAAGAAAACACTGTTTTCTCCCCACCTTATTCTCTAATCACCAGATTTAAGTAGGCATAACTTATGATAATCCCTGTTCCTGAGCTAACTTTAGTTTAAAATCATCTCCAAAGTATTTTCTGAAACAGAAGTTAGTGTCACACGTTGAGGCCATCAGAACACAAATGTTTTCATCTCATTTTATTAACTCCCATCATTTTGAAGGTGAGTTTCCAGTGATCATCTTCATAACTACAACCTTCTCTAAACACAATCATATCACAAATTTACAGTTGGGTCAACTGAAGCATGTCTGGGATCAAACAATATATCTTTTGGTCATAAGGCCAGAGCACTAACCAGTATATCATTACTTATATCATCACTATTATTGCCATTCAAATCACAGAATAACAGACATGCATTGACATTAAGGAGGATGCTTCAGATCAAATGGTGAGACACCTTTAGAAATGATGAACTGTAACAAAGAATAAATGAACCCATATGTGAGGTAATAGATAACAGACAATGAAGAGGGACAAGACACAAACTTCAAAGCCAACTACATGCATTACCAGACAAGATCCTACATGGAACTCTCAGGGAAAAAGGAAACACACCTATAAACTTTAGAGTAAAACCCACAGAGCAGGGGTCTTAATTATATCTTTAGAGGAGGACTCACAAAGCAGGGGTCTTAATTATATTTTTAGAGTAGAACTCACACAGCAGGGGTCTTAATTATATCTATCTTTAGAGGAGAACTCACAGGGCAGGGGTTTTAATTATATCTATCTTTAGAGGAGAACTCACAGGGCAGGGGGTCTTAATTATATATATCTTTAGAGAAGAACTCACAGAGCTGGAGTCTTAATTATATTTTTAGAGTAGAACTCACAGAGTTGGGGTCTTAATTATATCTATACAATTTAATTAGATTAATCTTTCCAATTTTATTGGATGCTCTCATACAAATATCATATTTCTTGTTTGATTAGTTTTTGCAATTCTTTTGGATGTTTTAGCATCTCCTTCTTTATCAGGGTTGAAGCATTTTAATTACATGAACTTGGCTCTTTGTCCTGTATCAGGATGAAGTCATAGGAAAAACATTATGACAACAAATGAGCTAAGTCACATGGTTGGTACTTGCATATGCTTGCACGAATAACAAATGAGCTAGTCACATGGTTGGTACTTGCATATGCTTGCACGAATAACAAATGAGCTAGTCACATGGTTGGTACTTGCATATGCCTGCACGAATTAATTTTTTGTCTTCTAGACCAACATCATGGCTGACACACTCTATCTTCGGCAGGCCTGATCTTGATTTCACGTAGGACTTTTTATTTTCATATGGTGAATGCTAGCCAAAGCTGTTGAGCTCACTGTAATAGTATACCTGTTAGAGTGTCTATGGGCGAGGGGAATGAGGAAATTGTGCAGGGCATGAGGAGAGAGTTAGATCATTTTAAAAAATAGATCCATGAATGTGTCAAAGGTCGAAAGTTCAAGGAGAGCGATCTGGAAGGTTCTCAGGGAAAAAAAATGATCCATAAATGTGCCCACGGTAGCTTCCTGTGATTGTATTAGGCTCTCTTCTGAGTACCTGACCTATCTAGATCTAGTGTCTGTTTGTTATCTCCTCTTGATTGTACCTCTTGAACAATTCTTATATGGTCAAAATATTCCAATAATTGTCCTCAGGCAGGTTGAATGAAATGATAATAGTCTCTGTGCCTCCAGCATTTAGAGCCATTCTCCTTCTTATCCTCAGCAAACACTCATTAAGTGGGCATGGCTGTACTGTGTTGTTAATTTTTGGCCTGACACATTCGTATTCAAGCCACGATAGCTCAGTGGTTATTGAACTGGACTACATAGGACAAGAGGTTGGGTTTTGATCCTGAATGACAGCTTCTGGGCTTAAATGAGTACCGGATATTTTTTCTGGGAAAGTAAAGCGGCACGGGTGTAATACTAACCACATTAACCCAAAAATCATGTGCTGAAGGTAAAAATTAAAAAATTTAAAATAAAATTTTGTCACCGTAAAAATTATGGTCACTAACACCATATTCCATATACGCCACTTGGTGTGATCGGGCTCTTTACTTTAAAAAAAAAAAAAATCCGTATTCAGCATAGGTATATTTTTATTTGCATATCAATTTTGTCCAGGTAGTGGCTATTTCCCGTGTGTTACCGGGGCCTCATTATGAGGGAGGTAAAGAATAGTGACACTGTGACCTTCCAGGCATGTCGTAAGAGGCGACTAAGGAGGTTGATCGATGGCTTGACAAGCTGTCATTGTAAAAAGTATTGTTATGGAAACAGCGCCATAGATTTTAGAGCAGTGATCTCTGCAATATGTGCCATTTTGGCACGCAAGGTTTCTGTTTTTGAGATTGTGGTTCTGCCCTATGTGCCGTCTTCGGCTCGAAAGGACAATAGATAGATAGATAGATAGTGGCTATTTTGGTTCTCTCATTTCAGCTTTTAATTTCCATAAGTTCTTTAATATGCTAAATGCTCATGTGATATTCTGTTTTTCACAGTTATCTGAGACAGGTTGACATTGGATCTCACTATCAAGAGAATGGGAAAGGGTAAAACCTAGAAGAAACCACAGATTCAATGGGAAAAATGTGTACCACCCATAGCAAGATTTAAACCCTGGACAATCTTGCTCAGTGGCTGACTACTTTCCTGTAGACCACCAGGTTCCCCATTTAGGCCATTAAAAAAGCACTAAAAGTGCACAGCCACCCCATATAAATATTTATCTAAAACTAAAATACATTTGAATTTAAAACAAAAGATATGGAATAATTAAATGAAAATTACAAGGTAACAACTATGCAATAATGTTTGTTTTTGAATACTATGTAAAAAAAAAAGAATTACATTTAACAATACTCAATTTATTAAAAAAAATTAATTAGTTCACAAACAATGTCATAGATTCCAGTGACAACATCAAGACCTACGAGTGTAATTTAACAACAAACGGAATAAGTACTCAAAACAAAAGTGTGGCAAAACAAGACTGACTAGACTAAGTGGAGAGAAGTTGTTAAGCATGCACACAAAACAAGAAAAATGTACACTACCATAGTGCACAATGGAGCGCGAGAAAAATGAAGATGTGCAGTGGGATGTGCCACTACCTGAGCGCGACAACGGGAGGTTCAGGAATTTTGGACGAGCTGCAAGGATGTACGCAAGCAAGACAATAAGTTATCAAATAAGAGCAGACATGAACAGAATAAAAGACAGTGCAAGAACAAAGTAAATAAAGAAAGTAAGAGAAGTTGATTTACTGACCCAAAGTTCCGAAGGTTATACATTAAAAAATTAATCATATTTGGAATTTGTATGTAGTGTCATCATTTATGCATCCTGAAGTTTATTTCTGAAAGAATAGGACTAAATCTTTCTGAAGTTTATTTTAGGATATATGAGACTACATCAAAGTTTATTTTTTAATGAACTGGACTACATGTACGTTTATTTTTTAATAAATGGGACTGCATCAAAGTTTATTTTTTAATAAATGGGACTGCATCAAAGTTTATTTTTTAATAAATTGGACTGCATCAAAGTTTATTTTTAATGAATAGGAACTTCCTGAAGTTTATTTCTGAATAAACAGGGCTACAGTAAAATTTAATGTCTATTTCTCAAATATGAATGTGGGTTTCCTAAATTCACAGCAGTTCCAAGGAATAATGCAACATTTTTTAAAGAAAATCACAACAGCATCGATATCTATGCTGTGTCACAAATTTACATTTTCATCAGCACTTCTATGAAATCACCATAACTTATAACCTTAATGAAAAACCATAAGAAAATTTGCACAAAACAATTTATAACTGCATCTCCCCTCTCCAAGTACCCACATATACAATAACGTAAGAATATAAGGGTTTTTTTTTGGTTTGTGTGAAATAATTTAATCTCACATTTCTCATCCACAATAAATGGAAATGTGGAAAAGCAAATGCTTTTCCTTGTTCTAATTACTATCCTTTGATAACTCTGCAAGCTGATATTTATTTTGGTACGGCTGGGTTTTCATTTGTGACTGAAATGAATGAAGCTAACAGTATTAACACATGCTGCTTGTATGTTAACCAAGATTCCAAGTGTTAAAAAGAATACTCATTACAATTTTTTAAAATTACTGTTTCAATACTTCTTACATTTTCTCAAGTGTCATCACATGCCACACAGGGCTTGCAATGTATCGCATCACAAATCCCTATCCTGGGTAGGTTTATTATTCATAGTAAAGAAGTCAATGATCTGTCTATCTTTGCCTCTTTTGTCAGTGTTTATTCTCAGTGCCTCTTAAGGGTGAACTATTTTTCTTTATCCTGTTGTTTTCCATGAGGGGCTTACTTTGTGATTCTCTGGTGATTTTTCTCATTACATGGCTGCTGACATGTGTCCACCTTCTCTTCTTGATTTTAGATGAGACTTGTTGGCTGAATCACTATTTTATTTTTTACTGCATCAGCCTTGAATTCATTCTATTGTATACAAAGTGTATTTTTTTTTTACTTCATTCTATTGTATACAAAGTGTATTTTCTTGAATTCATTCTATTGTATACAAAGTGTATTTTCTTGAATTCATTCTAATGTAATCAAAGTATATTTTCTTAAATATTTGTTTTTGAATACATCTAGTTTATTCTCTATTTCTTTCACACTGTTTAAATTGCCTAATCTCATATTTGTCACTCATTTTTGCATGTTTATACATTTTTTTTCTTCATTTGTCCTGCTCATGATAAATACATTTATGCTTATTTTGTCTGTTTGTGAATTTTGTGTAAAACTGCTGAACATCTTATTTACTAAATAAAACTATAATGAATCAAAATTTTTGAAAATGTAAATATTTTTGAAATCCAACCAGGAACTCTGAGTGAAGTAAAATTCATAATAATATCAATGAAAACTTAACTCTGCAATCAAAATCAGAACACATAAGCACATAGCAATTCAGATGAATGAAAGACACAAACAAAAACTTGGAGTGCTGGCAAATTAAAAACAATGATACCAAATGAGCAATTATGAATTCTAACACCATTATAATTCTATGCTTCTTGGATTAAGTAATAATCAGAATAAAACATATTTAAGTATTGCACAATGTTCACTTTAAACTGGATTAAAAAGATAGAATTCATATGGCTGCATTAATTTGTCAAGATTATCTTCAAAAAGTGTTGGTACAGACCAAACGTTTATAACTTACATTTTAAAGGAAAATTATTACGAAGCACAGAGACAAAATTATTAACAGCTGCAAGTACAGTAACCTATTTGGGTAATTTATAAGAATTTATTGCTGCAAAGGTAAAAGTAATGATCTTCCATGGGACTTCTGCTGTTGTAAAGAATAGAGATTTTTGTCTAGAGTCACATCTTTAGACAAGTGTGGCCAGTGCTCTCTCCCCAAATGCCTTTCTTCCTTTGACCAAAAGGTCAGGTACCCATTTAAAAACGAAATGTTAGTTGGGTTGAGTGGAGGATGTTTCTAACCCTGATCTTCCATACAAAGAGTTACTCCCCTGCAACTTTGGTCCTCTATTCACATTTTTCTGAAATGTGTAAAAACTACAATCCTAAACTTCTGGTTATGGTTTATACCGTGAACATTTTTTCCCCTAAACTTTCTTATTCTTTGCTTTCACAAGTTCAACGATGATTCTTCTTCTTCTTTCCTTCCTTATCTGCCTCTCAGCATTGAGGGGAGATATAATTTGCGGTCTTTTGCTCTTCTGTTCACCTCTGCTGTTATGTTTCCTAGTGCTTCTAATATTCCATCAATCCATGTTTTTCAAGCTCGACCCTTGGGTCTGGTGTTCTCACAACGTTTGTTGAAGGCTCGTTGTGTTGTGTTTTGATCTTTCTGCCTTGTCACGTGGCCAAACCATTTTATCTGTTGTTTCCTTATATATTCCATGACGGGGGCTATTCCTAGCTTTTTTTCTCAGTTCTTCATTTCTGATCTTATCTCTCAGACTGTTTCCTGTCATTCGTCTAACACATTTCATCTCTGTAGAGGTTATTTTTCTTATTGTTCTTGCATCTAGGGTCCAGGTCTGGCATTGGTAGCACAACAATGATTGAAATGATATTTTATCTCTTTTTTTTTATTTTCCTCCTAAAGGACAAAGTAATGATATATTTTGTTTACAATTGTAGTGTCTTTTTTTTGAGTCACTTTACAGGAATGTTGTTATTTAATCTTTAAAAAACTCTATGATATGTATATCGATAGCTTACACAGGCAGGTATAATATACATGTTGGGCCATTGCTTCAAAATTAAGAAATAATTTGAAAATTTAATTACACTTTTTAATACAATATAGAAGATTATATCTGACATATGTGAATATCGTATATCATTAAAAAGAGCCCTCTGGTCATTATAACACACATTAACAAATTTGAAGCATTAACAACTGAGAATTTATAACTTGAGTTGGGTTTATTGCTTGAGCCATTTCTTCTGGTATTTTTTTAAGCAAAGAAGCTGTTATCCTTGACTTTAAAGTTTTAAAAATTAACAAGTGAATAATTTATAAACAATAAAATAAAATATGAAAGCGTAACAATGATAACAGAATGAAACATGAGCAAGCCAATCAGCAAGCTTAAGTGAGACAAATTTACAGGCCAGAAACAAACATCAAGTGAGTAAGCTTTAGACCAGATTTTGTAAAAAAAAAAAATAAAATTGGCAGACAAACCAAATGTGGTGAAGCCGGAGCTAGCGGTGTTAATCAAACCTACAAGAAATGAGGAGCATAATGCATTTAAATTGTGCAACAAAATCTCTCAATGTTAATGTCCACACTGGCATGACATATAATCTAATCATACAAAAAAGAGACAAACCACGCAGAGATTTATACATTTCATCATATATTGATATAGCATATAATTAATTATATTAATACTTCCAGCCAACAGTTTCATTGGAAACACATAATGCAATGGACATGTTCAGAGTGCAATGATGATGACCCGCTTATAACTCAATAACATAATACAATCTCCTCGAAACAACCATTTTGATTAATTGGAACATATCCACAAATAAAAAAAAACAGATAATTTTTTTAAAAAAGGCAATTTATACTTGACAAACATTGTAATAGAAAATATTTGATCTATATCTGACATAAAGGAAAACAATGTACATTATCAACAACACATCATGTATATATATATGCATTTGTTCAAGTGAGTGCAAAGGTCAAACATGTAATATCTTCTGTGAAATAAGAAAAAAACTATTAAAATGGAACAAAACATCAACAACCATTTCTGAGTTCGGCTACATACCTATTTTGTACAAAAAATAAACAAAAACATACTTTAAAGTTATATATATCATATGTCATAGACGTATGAAGGTACTTTAGTGCATAATTATCACAGCTTGAAATATTCAGAAAAAATGTGCTCTAATAATCACAGTCCGAGAAAACATAATCATCACAACATATACATACAGAGATACAACGTATGATGCAACATATTTTTAAACATATGTGACATATAAAAATGTTATTACATGCACATTGTGCAGAAAGTTCCAAGAACTATAGAACACAGACACGTAGGTCCTGCTCAAGGTCCGATACTTGATAGCAAAGATCGTTGGATATGGGGAGTCTAAAACTTCTTCCTTATTTTTGCTGTCTTTGGCTTGAAAAGACAATAGGTAGGTAGGTAGACAGACAGACAGAAAGATAGATTGTTAGAACTATTAATCAACATTTAGACTAAAGTCTAGTAGCTCTGCTTGTCTATTCTTGACCATCATCAATGTACTCAGACAATGTCCATTAGTACTCCAGTCTCTTTCCTGAACACATCTGAAGACATCAACAAAGAACACAAACTCCCAGCACTGGTGTCTACTTGTCTATAGCAAGAAGAAAATCATCTCATTAACAACATATTCTTGAATCAGAAGTCTTTGTATGTCATTACAAATATATTTTAACAACTGGGAAAATTGAGGGATGAAGAGATAGAGTGAAGCAAAGAGAAACGATACCAGACAGCTTAAGAGAATGGCTTGGCAGAAAGTCAACAACAGAAATGATAAAAAACTGTCGTGATCGAAAGTTGTGGAGAGACATGATCACCTACACCAGCAGGCACGGTACTTGATGATGATGACATCATTACAAACACACATAAGAAGTTGAAAGTAGGAAATAAAGCAGGAAACAAAAATTGAGACATATTGAAGGATGCCATCTTAAGTAAAGTAAAGGTTCCCTCTCCTGCCTTGCTTGACATAAAGGGAATATGGTGTTAGGGACCATATTTGTCCATGACTATGGCATATTTGTCATATTCAAAAATAAATGTCTAAGGAAAATACTTGGTATAGCGTGGAACGAATTCAAAACAAACAAGGAAATTAGAGAAATCACTAATCAGCCACTAATATCTTCAGTAATAAAGAAAAGACGATGGTCATTTGTTGGACATGTGATGAGAAGAGATAATAACTGAATAGCAAAGCAAGCCTTCATGTGGGAAACAACAGGTAAGTGGAAAAGAGAAAGACCCAGAGAGACACTGAGAAGAACATTGATGAGAGAGGCAAGAGCAGCAGGAATCAGCTCCTCAATGAGATAGAGCTGCGTGCACAGAACAGAAACAAATGGCGAGATTTGATAAAATATCTTTAAAAGAATTGAAAACTGCTAGAACAAAAATTCAGATAAAAGCAGGAGTATCTAAGTCTACACCCTATGGGCCGGTTACGGCTCGAAAGGTCAACAGATAGATAGATGGCATATTTTTGGGTGTTGTGATCTGTATCATGCCAGGCTACCTTTATTTCCAGGAAAATTCTCTCATCATAAGAAACATTACAAAAATATTTTACTTCAAAGCTCATTAGAGGAGTGTTTAGGTTCTTGTGAACAGTTTATAGAAAAGGTAATAAGGAAAAAGATATATGTGTGATAAAAACAATAATCTTGGTTTATTCTTTGTAACACATGAAGTATGATGTGAAGGCACACACAATGTGTGAAAGTGGATATATGTGATATGAGAGAGAGAGGGGGGGGGGAAGAGAAAGTGAAGTAGAGCGAGGAAGAGAGAGTGGAAGAGAAAAAGAGAGAAAGAGGGAGAGAGAGGAGGAGAAAGAGAGAGAGAGCGGGGAAGAGAGAAAGTGAATAAGAGCGAGGAAGAGAGAGTGGAAGAAAAAAAGAGAGAGAGGAGGAGAAGAGAGAGAGAGAGGAAAGAGAGGAAAAGAAAGGAAGCGAGAGAGAAAGGAGTGAGAGAGGGATGGAGAGAGAGTGAGAGATAATGATGAAGAGAGAGAAGGAGAGAGGAAGGAGAGAAAGAAGGAGACAGAAAGAAAAAAAGAGAGAAAGTGAGAGAGGAGAGAGAGTATGGGAGAGAAAGTGAGATAGATATTAAGAGAGAGAAAGGGAGAAAAAGAAAGATGGAGAGAGAAGGAGAAAGACTGAGAGAAAAATGGAGAGAGGAAGAAAAAGAGTATGAGAGAGAGAGAGAAAAGGAGAAAGAGAGGAAGAGAAAGAGATGGAGATAGAGAGGTAGATAGGAAGAGAGAGAGAGAGAGAGAAAGAAGTAGAGAGAGTTAGAAAGAGAGGGAGAGGGAGAGAGAGATGATGAGAGAGGAATGAAGAGGGAGAGAGACAAGGTGTTAGAGAAAAAAGAGGAATAGAGAGATAATGAAGAAGAGAGAGAAAGAATGAGAGAGAAAAAGAGAGAGAGAGAGAGAGAGATAAAGTGTATATATTACAGTTTAACATTATGATGTTGTAGAAGTGCAACATAATTTACTGATGACTGTCTGTCAGCATGGCACAACAAAGATGAATGCACATTTGTTATTTGTCATGCCATATACAAGAATACAGTGATTGAGTTATATTAATGAAGTAAAACCTATATGAAGTATGTTAACTCTTTTAGTATGTGAGGTTTTTATCAATGCAATGGAAGAGATTTAAGAGACAACATTTGTCCTGGACCTTATAGTTTTACATATCAATTTACATGCATTATCTTTATCTAACACAAAAAATATAGAATATAAATTTGTAATAAAATTGAACAAGGAATTAGATTTCACCAATAAAAAGATGCTACAAGACATGTAGAAAGAAAAATGGAGGCATAAATGAGTTGAAAAAAAAAATTAAAATGTTAAAATAAGACCATGCTTGCTAACTTACCATCATAAATATCAGGTCAAAGTAATCCAAAATTAATTATTTAGTGACAAGAAAAATTAAGCAATATGTTCTCAAGCAGCCTTGAAAGCTTGATTGATGTAGCATAAAAATAACTGATCTTTTGTCATCAACAATCACGATGTATTCCTCCTCGCTGTAATCATATTGATTTATTGATTACACGTATCAAACATGACAGACTATTTTTTTTCCCTAAATTCAGATCGAAATAACTGCTCTTATTGTTGGTATAAATTCTTAAATATTATCATTATTTGAAACATAAAAAAAAAGTTAATTAAGTTAATTAATTTACTGGCTTTTTCAACCATCATCAACTGAATTCTAACATCAAAATCAATACTAATCAACCTGTGTAGCAATGAGGTATCTTCTTGACTTTCCAACCATGGATGACAGAATCAAGATCTGGAGAGCACGAGCATACCTGAAGATTAGTACAGATAAGGAGCATCCATTGCACCATGTGCTCAACACAGGGAAAGGTGCCAGGCTAAAAAGAGGCAAATCATGGGTGGGCCAAGCAGAAGATGTCATCAAACAGGTCTGTGGGCTTACCAATATCAGCGTTGGTGAGGAGTTGGTATCGGTGCCTACGTCATTCAAGGGACTTTCTCGTGTATTGTCACACTCTACAGGAAAAGTAGGGAACAGAATTCGGTCGTGGTTAATGCTGAGGTCAACGGTCTCATCTGTGATAACACTGATGAGAAAGATGCAGACATCTATACAGATATCTGTAAGATGACACCAAAGAAGTGCATGTACATTTACAGCACACTCGGCAGGCAGAATAGTCTACGAAGACAGTGGTGCATATGTCATGACCATGAGTAGCATGACAATGGAGGTGATGGCAGTGACCAAGGCATTCAAATGGTTAGAATCACAAGACTACACCCACGCATGTATACTGAGTGATTCGATGAGCATGATAAAAAAAAGTGGAGGCAGGCTCTGTACGCATGCAATGGGTAGAGTTGTTGCAGAGATCCAAAATACGTAAGGTCACATTTGTCTATGTCCCTGGACATGCGGGAGTACGAGGAAATGAAAGAGCGGACAGGTTGGCTAGATGCGCTGTCGTTGAGGACGGACAACCAATGGATCGGGCGGACATCAACATTGCCCTCCGAGAAGTGGGAAGAGCACGTCACTTCTTCAGATGATGGAAATGGGAGTTAAGATGGGCACAGCCAGAAATGAGAAACTTAGTGGCCGTGTAAGAAGACTTATCAACCAACATAGAACTGGAGTCGTCAGTCGCTGGACACTGAGGGAATTGCTGAGGAGGGGAACTGAGCACTTATGGACATGTTTGGAGTGCAATGATGATGACCTACAAATAACTCAATAACTAATCAACGCCATTTTGATCAGCTAATTTTTTGTTGGCAATAAACGCGGCTAACAAAAATGTAAAATGACATGATTTCTCTGTAAACACTGCATGCTGAAGAAAGGAACTCTGAAGAATGTTTATAGGAAACTATATAATAGCTGCTTTTACCTACTTCGTTCATCATTATAAAGATCTTTAATGTTTAGGAAAGCAGCCTTCCAAAAAATGAGGAAGGTACTATGCAATTCATTTTTGACAATAGAAACTAGAAAAAAAGTTCTTAAATGTTATGTAGAACCAGTTTTAACATATGGATGTGAACCATGGACAATAGGACAACAGACAAGAAAATCACTGGAGGCTACAGAAATGTGATTTTAAAGAAGAATGTTGAGAATACCATGGACAGCTAAGAAGAATAATGAAAATGTTCTGAAAGAGGCCAAAGCAAAAAGAGAGCTAATTTCCAATATTAGGAAGAAATAATCATAATTTTTTGGCCATGTAATGAGAAGAGAACAGCTGGAATATATTTTAACAACTGGGAAAATTGAGGGGCGATGAGATAGAGGAAAGCAAAGAGAAAAGATACCAGACAACTTAAGAGAATGGCTTGGCAGTAGGTCAACAACAGAAATGATAAATAGCTGTCGAGATCGAAAGTTGTGGAGAGACATGATAACCTACGCCAGCAGGCTTGGTACTCGATGATGATGATGATATAATAGGCTAATTAAAAACTTCTAATATGGTTTCTATCTATCTGTCTATCTATTGACCTTTCGAGCCATAGCCGGCCCATAGGGCATAGACCCAGATACTCTTTCTCTTATCTAAATTTTTATTCTAGCTGTGCAGGCAACTCTATCTCATAGAGGGAGCTGATTCCTGCTGCTCTTGCCTAATACGGTTTAAATTGAATAAATTGAGATAGACACAGGGTGACGTACATTTAGGCTAAACATAACTGCCTAAAATTGGTGTGACGCAGTCTGTGTCGAACAGTACATAAAGAGTTTAAAAAGAGGGCATGAAGCAGAGTATCAATCTCTAAACAACACTGATGATGTGACATTCAGAAATATAAACTACAGTGAATGAGCTTTAATACAACATTGATTATTTTTACAGTCAGGAATATTACAGCAAAGTAGACATCTCTAAACAACACTGATTATACAGCATTCAGAAAAATTACAGTAAGTGCACATTTCTATACAAAATCCATTATTTGACATTAAACACAAAATTACTTAAAAGTACACATTTTTACACTGATAACTTACATTTAACTAAAGTTAAACAGCAATACATATGGGTACATTATATATATATATATATATATATATATATATATATATATATATATATATATATATATATACATTTAATTTAACCATAAATGTACTTACTTGAACCAGACACATAACCTTTGTAAACAGGTTAAAACTCACCATCATTAATGTAGATATTAAAATTATAAATTGTAATACATATTACTCTAGTTGTATATACTCAAATTACTTTTAAAACAACACTTCAATAACAAATATTCAGTCTTCTTCATCTCAGAAAAAAACATCTTGCATGATCTGTAGCAGCGTACAGGTGTTGTATGAGGAATATTTATTTTAACACTAGATTACGATGTCTATCTGTGACAGACATTTTAACAATACTGTAGTAAAAATTACTACCACTCAAATGTAACATTTTTGGTTCAGAAAATCAAACTTTCTTTGAACTTTTGCTGAACAACAGTGTGTTCACACAAGAAGAGACACAGGAAAATGATGAGATAATCATTTCCTAGTTTACAATCTATTTTTAGCTCCGGCTGTTCATTCATATGGAGCCATAAACCGTCAGATCAGCCTTTATGTTCAACGCCCATTTGGCGTTTTTCACTGACTTTGATGTGTAAGAAAGGTTTCTTTGATGTTCTGCCGAGACAATTTTCCCCATTATAAGAGAAAAAAAAAAGAGATATAATGAATTCCTTGAAAATTAGCAGTTTTAAAATAAAAACTATGTGGTTTTTACGATACCGTAGTAATTTCTACTACAGTGTATGGGAAAAAAAACAAAACTATGCGGTTTTTACGATACCGTAGTAATTTCTACTACAGTGTATGGAAAAACAAAAAACTATGTGGTGTTTACGATACCGTTGTAATTTCTACTACAGTGTATGGGAAAAAAAAATAAAAACTATGCGGTTTTTATGATACCATAGTAATTTCTACTACAGTGTATGGAAAAAAAAAAGATTGAAAACTCAGAGGTCACTATTAGTGATAGATAGGAAGGTATTAAGGGGGGGGGGGGGATTTAATGTTTGCCCGTGGCAAACTGTCAAATTAAAAAAAAAATTATTATATTTTGAAGGAGTAATTTTGATTAAGGTATTGTAATCTAGGGTAATCAATATCTTCATTTAGGATGGCTGCTTTGTAGATTCAATTGGTAAAAGTCACTGCCCATGCAAAACTTTGTTACTGCCAAAGTGGACATACAATTTCATTATGCTCACAACGTGGATCAGAGTTTTTGAGTTTTCAATGTGAACCAGAATGTCGATGTACATTCTGAATGTGAGTTTGAAAGTTCATGAGTTTTCATTGTGAGTTTGAAAGTTCATGAGTTTTCATTGTAAGTTTAAAAGTTCATGAGTTTTCATTGTGGCCTTGAAAGTCAATGAGTTTTCATTGTGGATATGAAAGTTAATGATCTATTAATTTAGGCATTGAAAATCTCTCTACCCAGCTAAAAGCCACAGAAATCTCACTTTGAAATGAATAAATAATAATACAAGTGTTTTCTAATAATAAATTACAATATACATAAAGACAACACTTAGCATTGCAGGAACAGTAGAAGAGATTTTACAATATAATGCACTTGTTTGAGCTCCATCCAGAAACAACATTAATTTATTTGACAACCAGACTATGCCATGACCACAAACCAGCAAACATTGCTAAATAATGGTTTGCAAAACTTAATTTGTGTTTAGATTGTTGAAGTTAATATCTATTTATTTTATAATTTACAATATAAACATGTTTTAAAAGTACAACAAATAAAAACTTTAGACCACTTCTAACCTTCTGGGGTCTTATGTTTTGTTGTGTATGACATTGAGATTTGTCTGTTCTGGTTGTTATGTTCAAGTATATGACCCATAATGTAACAATCCCTTTGTATGGTTTCTACATCTTGTGGACCATATTTTGAGCACAAATCTTGTTAAATAAACCAAAAATCTAAAAATTAGGACTGGCAAAACAACATGGCAAATGGGTAAAATAAAATTTGGCCCTGAAGAGGTTAAGCATATAAATAGCTAACTTTCTATATAGAGCAGTACTTAGTGAACTGGCTTACTAAGAGAAAAAAAAGAGGTTGGGTTCAAACCCAAATGATGGCTTCTAGGTTCATCCAGTCTCAATGGGTACTAGATGTTTTCTTAAAGGGAAAGAAAAGAGGCACTGATTTAATGCTGACCATGTTACCCAAAAGGAGCTGCGATAGCTCAGTGGTTAGTGAACTGAACTACAAATGACAAGAGGTAGGGTTTGATCCCTACCAACAGCTTCCGGGGGCACTTTTTTTAAATGTTACCCAAAAACGTGATGAGTTTAAAAATAAAATGAACACTGACACCATACTCTCTAAACACCATTGACAAGGGGTTTCTGTCTTTCTTTTCTATATCTTGAAGTAATTTCATGCAACTTCTTAATAAAGAGTTTTTATTTAAATTACATGATTCCTTATCCTACAGAGCATATATTAAAAGAGGAGAAGAGAGAAGAGCAAGAGTAAGCTGGACAGAAAATATCAAAGAAATGCTACAGCAACATCAATTGGCAATGACTGAAGCTGCCAAAAGAGCGAGAACCAGAGTTTTTTTATGTCCCTCAACACATGAATAGTTACAAGTGGAAGAGAAAGAAAGAAAGAAACAAACAAACAAACAAACAAAGAAGATTTGAATTACGACTAAACAGGAGAAAACTTAATTGAGAATAGAGAGTAATATGACTTTAACAAGAAGTAAGTAATGAATTCTAGTAGTTAATGCACTCACTATTGACCAGAAAAGTCATGGCTCAACTCCAGATGTGAACAAGTTTTTTCTGGATTGACATACTTCTATATTTACCCAATAATCAGAAAACAGGTCCCATATATTTTTTTCTTGATTGATACGTCTATGTTCATTCAATTTCTGAAAATAGGTGACATAGAGAAATTTTCTGGATCGACTTCAATGTTCATTCAATTTCTGAAAATAGGTGACAGAGAGAATTTTTCTGGATCGACTTCAATGTTCATTCAATTTCTGAAAATAGGTGACAGTGAGAATTTTTCTGGATCAACTTCAATGTTCATTCAATTTCTGAAAATAAGTGACAGAGAGAATTTTTCTGGATCGACTTCAATGTTCATTCAATTTCTGAAAATAAGGGACAGAGAGAATTTTTCTGGATCAATTTCAATGTTCATTCAATTTCTGAAAATAAGGGACAGAGAGAATTTTTCTGGATCGACTTCAATGTTCATTCAATTTCTGAAAATAGGCGACAGAGAGAATTTTTCTGGATCGACTTCAATGTTCATTCAATTTCTGAAAATAGGCGACAGAGAGAATTTTTCTGGATCGACTTCAATGTTCATTCAATTTTTGAAAATAAGGGACAGAGAGAATTTTTCTGGATCGACTTCAATGTTCATTCAATTTCTGAAAATAGGCGACAGAGAGAATTTTTCTGGATCGACTTCAATGTTCATTCAATTTCTGAATATAATCAACAGGAATTTTTCTGGATTGATGCAACATCATTGTTCATTCAATGTCTGAAAATAAGTAATGGATAATTTTTCTGAATCTACATGTCTTCCAATTTCACCAATTTTCTGAAAACAGGTCACAGAGATTTATGTCTGGGAAAGTTAGGGTGACATGGACTGATAGCAACCTCATCACTGATAAAATGTGTTCTTGCATATTGAGAAATTGTGAACACTAACACCATAATCCCCATTTGTCTGAAGACGTTCAGATAACCTTTGCTCTATTAAGAAGTAAGAAATAGGTACCTGACTTCCTTCAATGTTGACAAGAAAAATATATAAAAATAAGGAAAGCAAATACTAAAGTTGCATCAGTGGGAAAAAAAATGTCCTCAATTGGGATTTGAAACAGGACCCAATCAGAAGACATGTGAACTAACAATTTCACCAATATAACTTCTATAATAACATGTACTGTAACAAAATAAAAAATAAAAAAATACTTGTTGCATTGTCACATTATTCTTGTATCAAAAGTGTACAAGTTTAAATGTTACATTATGCATGAAAAATGATGGGGAAAACAAAGATTTTCTTTAGAAAACAAAACTTGTACTTTCAGCAACTATTAATAATTATTGCTTAGACATTTTGGATTTGAACATTACATTTGGAAAAGAATGAGTTTAAAATTAAAATGTAAAATTACAAGTCCGCAGAATTTATGGAAAATATAAATCTATAAAGACTGCACACAAAAAAACCACTATATAACATTTCCATATTGAAAAAAAAATATTCTAAGTACTGAACAGAATGAAGTTCTTCAACACAATTAATACTTATAGTAAAGACTTGTTTGGTTCAGGCTAAATAGTTTTAAACAATTATTATTTTGCATTTGTTTATAGGACATAATTAATCGCTTCAATGGTTTATAAATTATGGAATTTAAAATAAGGAAAATTCAAAGAAACAATGTCTATTGTACTTAATAATGTACTATACTATTTCCTGGTAAAAGTACAGGATAAGCACAAAAACACTCCTTGGTTTACTTGGCAATGACAACCAACTGGCTGGCTCTAGAACTAGCTGATGAGGGTGGGGACTAACTTCTTCACCAAGATGGGGCACTGCCTGACTGGTATCTCCTGACTCTAGAACTTGCTGATGAGGGTGGGGACTAACTTCTTCACCAAGATGGGGCACTGCCTCACTGGTATCTCCTGACTCTAGAACTAGCTGATGAGGGTAGGGACTAACCTCTTCACCAAGATGGAGCACTGCCTCACTGGTATCTCCTGACTTTAGAACTAGCTGATGAAGGTGGGGACTAACTTCTTCACCAAGATAGGGCACTGCCTGGACTGGTATCTCCTGACTCTAGAAATAGCTGATGAGGGTGAGGACTAACCTCTTCACCAATATGGGGCACTACCTCACTGGTATCTCCTGACCACAGACTTCTTAATGAGCACCAGCCAAACAGACGGAATGACCGTGCTGCACAAAATGATCAGCTGTTTTGTGAGATCACTGGACCTAAATGTTTGTGACCTTTTCCTTTGGGAGTATGTGACCTTTTCCTTTGGGAGTATGTGAAGGGCAGCAGACTGCCTCCATTTCATACACCTTTGAGATGTGATGAAAGCATCACTGAAGCTGTACACTCAATCACGCCATATGAGCTGCCAAGAGACTGATCTGAGCAAGATTATCCCTCTGATGTTTGTTGAGTAACTGCTGGGGTGCACATCGAGTAGCGGATACAAACTGATACCACATGAAACTTTATGGTATTGATGCAAATTTAGTCACGAATGGGTAAAAATTACATTCTATATTTTTGGAAATCAAGGAGTGTTTTTGTGCTCACCTTGTATTTAAACCTCTTAACACATTTCAAATAAGGATCTTCTGGTGTTGTAATAGAGAGCATCATAAAAACACTAATGAAAAGTATAAATGAAAACACTTTATTTGAAAATTGGTCTGGTAAATGAAAATAAATACAACATTGAAGTAATGACAAGATGAAACAATGACAAGTTTGAAGCAGTGACAAGATTGAAGCAGTGACAAGATTGAAGCAATGACATGATGAAGCAATGACATGATGAAGCAACGACAAGATGAAACAATGATGACAAGATGAAACAATGACAAGATTGAAGCAGTGACAAGATTGAAGCAATGACATGATGAAGCAATGACATGATGAAGCAACGACAAGGTGAAACAATGATGACAAGATGAAACAATGACAAGATTGAAGCAGTGACAAGGTTGAAGCAATAACATAATGAAGCAACATTGAGGGTGAAACTCTTGAGGTGACATTCAAATCTTGGGCAGTGGCAGCAAATGGTGTCAACATCAAGGCACATGTTATGGCTGTGTCCCAACTAAACATATATGCAGGTACAAACACTTCTTTTTCATAGACATTGCAAGAACTAAAAACAAAACACATACTAGTATCACAAAAAAAAAAAAAAAAAAAAACAGAACAAAACAATTATCTATTGTATTTAAAAAACAGCTACCATTAGTTGACGAAACAAACAACAAGACCTATCGACTACAATCTCATTGACTTAAATTTTCATAAACAAGAAATTGAAACAGCAGAAAGTAACCTTAGAAAACAAAATTATTAATCAAATATACAAACAGGATATGGCTAGAGTAACCTTAATTAGGAAGTAAAACTGGTTTTCTTAGCAATCTTAATTAGGGAGTAAAACTGGTATTCTTAGCAACCTTAATTAGGGAGTAAAACTGCCATTTTTAGCAACCTTAATTAGGAAGTAAAGTGGTATTCTTAGCAACCTTAATTAGGAAGTAAAGTGGTATTCTTAGCAACCTTTAGTACTTCATGCCATAGTAGTTTTAGCACTTGCCACAAATACGTTAATTGATCAGTTAATATCCACACTTTGGGAGTCTGTAGATATTTACATGCTCTAAAAATGTGTCCTCTTCCTTTGCTACAATCTCCTCCTTTTCATGAAACAAACGTGAGCATTGTCTTCCATGGGTTGTGGTAAATTAGATGACATTTAATTTGTGGGGGAAAAAAATGAATTAAAATTGATTGGTTAATGTATCAATCCAAAAGCTGTTTAATATAACGTATAATTTGTTATATTTGTTTACTAATATTCTATCTATCTATCTTTCTATCAATTGGCCTTTCGAGCCATAGTCAGCCCATAGGGCATAGACCCAGATACTCTTTCTCTTATCTAAATTTTTATTCTAGCAGTTTTCAATCCTTCTAAAGATATTTTATAAAATCTCGCCATTTGTCTCTGTTCTGTGCAAGCAAGTCTATCTCATTGAGGGAGCCGATTCCTGCTGCTCTTGCCTCTCTGATCAATGTTCTTCTCAGTGTCTCTCTGTTTCGGCCTCTTTTCCTCTTACCTGTTGTTTCCCACATGAGGGCTTGCCTTGTTATTCGTTTACTATCTCTCCTCATCACATGACCAACATATGACCAGTACTAATATTACTGAATATAATAATAACATTATTTTTCTTATTATAGATCACACATTTACTAATAATCATGCAATTAAAAAAAATTAAGCGTCTGTCTTAAAATATGTGAATTTTTCATTCATTGGTTAATGAAAATCTGAAATTCATTGTCCCACTGCATTTACAGTATTATCACAATTGTGACACTATAGTTTTCTTTCTCAACTCCAAATGTCTGAGAAATTTGATAAAGCATTTGCTTTTCTTTGTTCAATATGTCTTAGAATTATGTTTACTATTTTAGTTTCTTTACTCAATAAGAATTACTTTTATTTCTTTACTCAATAAGAATTACTTTTCTTTCTTTACTCAATAAGAATTACTTTTATTTCTTTACTCAATAAGAATTACTTTTCTTTCTTTACTCAATAAGAATTACTTTTATTTCTTTACTCAATATGAATTACTTTTCTTTCTTTACTCAATAAGAATTACTTTTATTTCTTTACTCAATATGAATTACTTTTATTTCTTTACTCAATAAGAATTACTTTTATTTCTTTACTCAATAAGAATTACTTTTATTTCTTTACTCAATAAAAATTACTTTTCTTTCTTTACTCAATAAGAATTACTTTATTCTCTTTACTCAATAAATATTAATTTTCACTCTTTGCTCAATAAGAATTAATTTTCTTTATTTACTTCATAAAAATTACATTTCTTTCTTTGCTCAATAAGAATTACTTTTCTTTACTCACTCAAAAATTAATAATTTTTCCATCTTCCACTCAATAAAATAAAAGTACTGCTAGTTTAGTCCCCTTTTTAGAAACATGCAGGCAGTGTCTAAGATGTTGATAATGTCCTTCCATTTTTATACTCAACATGTCAATTAAAATACTGAAGGTCTATAATTCTATTTGACAGCATAGTCAATATTCTAGTAAACTAAATATTTATTTTACATTGAAAACAAACATAATAGATATCTATGTGAGTGAAGCACAGAAATATAAGAAATAGAATTAAATAGCATGCCAAGTTACATTGTGAGTAAGAAATGAAGCAGTTGTTGGTTAGTACGGTTGGCCACAATGCAATGGTCAAACAAATGAAAGCATGCAGTAGAAAAAGTATGGATGCAGTCAGCACTACTTTGTGCAGTTAGATATTTTTTGTTGTGGATGGTGTGGATAAGATTAAGGGAAATGTTGGAATTTATCATTTGGTTATTGTTTTCATTTGGTTATTGTTTTCTGTTTTTTATTTTTTTTTTAAAATTGGGGGGATGTGTGCAACATATTTAACCCTAGATTACGTAAAAATTACCAATTCAAAATTCAAATTTTTAGAAATCTAGTTTCCTGTCCTGTTGCTTTTTCCAGCCACGTACATTCTTAAACGTTCGAGTCAGTCTTCTGGGATGCATCATAGCAACCAGATGTGTTCTTCTCTTCTTCTTCTTTCCTTCCTCATCTGCCTTTTAGCGTCGAGAGGAGATATAATATGCAGTCTTTGCTCTTCTGTTCGCCTCTGCTGCTGTTATGTTTCCTAGTGTTTCTAATATTCCATCGACCCATCTTTTTCGTGGTCGACCCTTGGGTCTGGTGTTCTCACAACGTTTGTTGAAGGCTCGTTGTGTTGTGTTTTGTTCTTTCTGCCTTGTCACGTGGCCAAACCATTTATCTGTTGTTTCCTTATATATTCTATGGCGGGGCTATTCCTAGCTTTTTTCTCAGTTCTTCATTTCTGATTTTATCTCTCAGACTGTTGATGTGTCTCAGACCAGATGTGTTAAGCTCTTTAAATTACAGCTGGTGTGTCATATAAAAGTTATCGTAATAGTGGGATTTCTGTTTTATGATAAGTGGAAGAAAATTTAATTAATTTTTTGCATTTTATGTATTCTTATAGTGTACTGTGAGGAATTGGTGTAGTTGCAGCAGGCATTAAACAAGGTTTTTGTTTGCTAAAGTCTCTTAAAAATAGCTACAAAGCCCAAAGCTGATATAATAGAATGATTAGATGAAATCATACTAAAAATGAGAACAGTCATTATGGAACAATATAATACTAATATATATGAATGTGAATCATGGACAATAGGACAACAGACAAGAAAATCACTGGAGGCTGTAGAAATGTGGTTTTACAGATGAATGTTGAGAATACCATGGACAGCTAAGAAGAGTAATGAAAATGTTCTGGAAGAGGCCAAATCAAAAAGAGAGCTGATATCCAATATTAAGAAGAAACAATCATCATTTTTTGGCCAGGTGATAAGAAGGGAACAGCTGGAACATATTATAACAACTGGAAAAATTGAGGGACGAAGAGATAGAGGGAAGCAAAGAGAAAAGATACCATATAGCTTAGAGAATGGCTTGGCAAAAGGTCAACAACAGAAATGATAAATAACTGTCAAGATCGAAAATTGTGGAGAGACATGATCACCTACACCATCTGGCACGGTACTTGATGATGATGATGATAAATCTAATACACACAACAAATATGTTATTGAAAGGATAGAAACAGCGGATAAGCAACGGATGATACTTGAAGAAGTCTTGCAACAAACATCAAAGGGGATACATCCATTAAAGACAAGACAAGCTAAGCAAAAGTGGATGACAAAGAAAATTCAGCAATTGATGGAAAAGGGAGTGTATGTAAACACGATAAAGATAGGTCTAACCAGATTAACAAGGAAATAAATGCAATAGAGATAACAAGGAATGGTTAGACAAGGGATGTTCAGAAAATGAAAAACAATACAGAAATAATAATATGAACATGTAGGAACAGATGAACTCTCAGGCAGAAAGGCACATACAAGGACAGGATGTCTAAAACCAAAGGAAGGGAAAATATTGAAGTGATAGAGGAAGTGGAGAACAGATGGAATGGATATCTTCATTGATCTTGGTCCTTCTAGTGATGCTAGACATCACATAGGAATTGCATTTATCGCCACCCATCTTTATTCTTGACAAGATATTCAAACTTATCTAATGAGTTTATGCCTGTCAACTTTGCTTCTCTTATAAGTGTTCTTTTTAAAGTCTCACTAGGTCTTCTTCTTTTTCTGTATCCTGATGTTTCCCATAGTAGAGCCTGTTTTCGAATTCTCTTGTCTTTTCTCAAAATATGTCAGAAAATACAATGTACTTTTAAATTTATTATAAAACAAATTTGTGTTAATTATAGGAGTGCTACTGATGTTTTTGTACAATGATGGAGGATTGTGTATGTGTGATCGTGCTCTGCACCATTCCTAGCAAAACAATCTCATTAATGAAACAGACAACTAAAATAAACTAAATGTCATTAAAGTTTAAAAAAAAAAAAAAAAACTAAAATTTAACAAAAAAAAAAACAGCAAAGCCCATGCAAACCATAACAGAAAGAAAAAAATGAAATGTTAACAAACAAAAACGAAAAGACAAAGTTGAAAAAAATAATCTAAATGAGTGTTAAAACTTGTCAGATTTGTCTGATTTAGTGCAAGCATTCCCGAAGACACTTAACTGGATTGGATTAGGGTTAAAATGCATATAGCATGACAAGAAGACAATTCTGATGGTTAAAGATAAGAAACTGGTGCCTTTTGTTTTCAAGATGCACAGAGGAAAACAGTTTGTTAATGTCAAAAGTTGACTTGAAATTGTGCACGTTGGTAAAGTCTCAATAAAATTAATTTTAAAAAATATGTAACTTGACCTACCATGTTGCCATACATTCCTGACAAATCCTTCAAATAAAGCAAAAGGTGGGGGTTAAATGATGTGTCTGCTTGTGTGAGTTTGTAATCTGATCCTATTTCACTATGTTGTCAATGATTATCACTCATTATATGCACCTGTACGTGTCTGTTGCTTACAAAAAAAAAATATACAATACAAATAATAAATATATAAATCATGTGCATTTCTAAAGAACAGTAGTCTTTCTTCTTCTGTCCTAGGCAAAAGAAAAGGGAAAAGGAAATCCCATAGTACATGTTCTGGAGGAGTGAAGTATTAAATTTCCTCATATAAGGCCACAATATTTGAAGGTTGGGGGAGGGTGCCAGTGCTCTCCTTCTACAACTCAGTAAGCCACTGTTTTCTTACTTTGTTCAGCTGAAGAGCCCACATGCTAGATTGAACCACCGTTAATTGTATAACTGAGCCAGCATGTTAACCACTATGCTGCTGAAAGCATGTGGCCATTATTTCCAGTCCTTCAGTAAATGCCCTAGACAGACCCAAAAAAATGGAAATAATGCCATAACTGTTTGATATTTATTTTTCTATTGTGGCTTATATTAATTATATGTCTATAATTAATGCAATATAGATGTATATCGATGATTCTTATACAAGGCCATTAAACTTTGTGTTCTGTGTATTCTACTCTATAAACAATGTAAGCAAAGAAATGACTGTACTGTAGCAAAGTCCACACTCCTAAATTGCAAAAAGTAATGGTTAAACAGCAAAATAAATATGGCATAAATAAGAATAAGAGCAAATTTATTTCAAAAGCTCACACCACTTGTGTCATGCATCAGTTATTCTTCATCTGTTTTCTGCATCACGTTACTGTAACTTTTCCAATAAGAAATAATTGAAGTTTACAACATTTTACTAATATCAATGAAACCTCTGCATTTATTTTTCTTTCTGTATATGTTGTCAATATCACAAGCAGAGTTGATTGTTAGTTTTACAACCACTTAGACTCTTTAGCTGATAGTATATGTGCTAATTTACATGTAAAACTATATGTATTTATGTTGTTTTAAATGTAAGACCACAAGATATATGTTTTAGTTATTTGTAATGTTAATTTCTTTCACGGAAAACAGTTAACTAATTGAAATTTAAAACTACATAAGGTAAAACAGCATTCAAGCTAATTTAAATATAAAACTATTTAATGTAAAACTTCTATACTGATTTTAATGCAACATATTTAACTCTAGATTACGTAAAAATTACCATTTCAAAATTCAAATTTTTAGAAATTTAGTTTCATCTCCTGTTGCTTTTTCCAGCCACGTACCTTCCTAAACGTTCAAGTCAGTCTTCTGTGATGCACCATAGCAACCAGATGTGTTAAACTTTTTAAATTACAGCTGGTGTATCATATAAAAGTTATCGTACTAGTGGGATTTCTGTTTTATGGTAAGTGGAAGAAAATTTTATGACTTAAAAAAACAATTTTATGTATTCTTATAGTGTTGTAAAAGATAGTATTGAGTTATTTTTCTATTTTTAATATATTTTTTTTTTTAATAAGTTACCTTTGAAGGATCAAAAGTGTTGCAATTTATTCACAACATACAGTATGATCAAATACAAGATATGTTAATATGATTAGTCAGTCATATCATTTTGGAGATCAAGGGACATACAATAATTTAAAATGAATGATTTCAATATAATTTGTTAAAACAGAAAAAAATTATCAAGAGATACTTTTGCCTGTAAATCCTGGGCAAGAATGTATCATTTTGGAAAAGGTAAATTAAAGAGGGTGTGATGGAGCTTGTATCCTCATCATGTAAAAGGTTTACCAAATTCAAAGTGCAGTTTTAAAAATGTGCAGCATAATTTAGAAGCCTGTAGTAATCTAAAGCACAAAGTAAAAATACCCCTTTAAGTGTGGCAAATAAAATCACAAAGGAAAACAAAAAGAAAAGATGTGTTATCACAAAAGTTTATCTACAAACTTCCTACACTGCACCATTAGAAGCATTTGAGTAAAAAATATAGCTGGGGTTCTTGTTGGAAGATAGAACCACAATATAGTATACTCTTACATTGGTGATTGCTGTGGAATTTATGTTTACATAATGAGGTACCAATTTTCTAGTCTCTTTATTCTCATATATAAACCTTATAAATCATATTTTATAACATGGCAGGTAGTAAGCAGCTTTGTTCCTCTCTATTTTTGTTTCAAATAATTAGTCCTGAATTCACATAAAACTACATTAAAAAAATTAATCAAAAATTAATTTATTTTCTAGTTTAAAGAAACTTTATTATAGTAATGTGTTTCGCCCAACAAGTAGCCCTCCTACACCTATTGTAGCAGGAATGAGGAAACTTACAGAATAAGAAGCTTCTGACTACAAACACACAAAAATAAAAACATAAAATCTGAAGAGCAAAAGGTGAAGAAGCCCCACATTTCACAAACAACTATAACTAGTTTAAAGTAATTTTATATCATATTAAAAGCCACTGCTGCATGATAACAGTATTCAGATATAACACTAAAGCATAGAGGTGACAATTGTCAAAACTGATATCACATTACTGACACCAAACAACACTTTGACATCGAAACATCAAAATATTTATAAATCTGATGTACTGACAACACGCAAGAAAAAACAGACACACCTAAGCCAAACGAGTGCCGTTTCTGTTGTGAAGCCATTTTTGCCAAAGCCGCAAGTGATTCGTCTGCCTCAGAGTTAGTCCTCAGACGAAAGAGCTCACCAGGAAAACTTGGAGAGCGGGTCGTGCTGTTGTGATGGCTTCCCTCATTCAAGGAGTGCGACAAGTCATGGATGCTGTCAGCTCGGAACTGAAACATTTATCAGAAGAGAAACAGTAATCAGTAAAGTGTTGCTAAGTGGAGCTAAACAGAAACTTTAACAACTTCATCACATTCACTTTGTGTTAGTGTAAACATCGACATAAGAAGAAGAAAAATGTTGGTTTTGGAAAAAGGTAAATCACATATAAATTGTATGGTACATATAGCTTTACAGATATAAGACAGGACTAAATAACAAACGTTTCTACTTATAAAATCTTCATCAGTAGATAAAGACAAGAAAACAAACATGACTAAATGAGGATTAAACAGGGATTAGGGATGATACAACTTTTGTTTCAGCAACTGATCACCTAGCCAGCTAACCTGAAAATGGAACTGAACTAAATGACCCTGCTTATTCATGCGACCAAATGAATGTGGAGGGCAGTAAAGAATGGTTCTTAAAGTAGAGAGATGGAAACACAATCAGATCGAGGAAAGTAGAAAGGGGGGGGGGGGGGGGGGAGAGAAGATATGGAGGGATAATAAAGAGATATTTAGAATATGTAAAAGGAGAGGAATAAATAGGTGGTTTAAAAAGCCTAAAAAAGGGAAACAAATACAATCATCCAAGAAGTAACGATGATGTCAGTAACCAGGATTTGTGGGGATGGTTGGGATAACTGAAGAGTGACCTTGCTCAGATAAAACAACGTAACAAAATGTAAGATAAAATAATCTTCAAAAAGTAAAAATGGAAAGTTTATTCATTATAAATAATGGAGGAATAAACATTAACTAAAGTGATCAGTCATTAACTTAAAACGAAGGGAATAAAATTAAGAATAATGGAGATTAATACAGTGATCAAAATGGATAAATAACCAGTAACTATAATGAATGAAAGTCAGTGATCATAGAGAATGGATACAGGTAATAATGTTGAGAGTTCCTAAAGCAGGCAAGCATGTGCTAATTCTGCCAGGTATTAGAAGATACCACCGTCTTTCAAGTTTACAAACATTCAATAAAATCGAAATTGGTATGCCTTAACAGGCATATGGGAAATATGGTGACTACGTTTTTTCAAAACCAATGCCACATTTTTTTGGTGATATCAAAGTAAGACAATCGATAACAAATCAATTTGATCTTCTCAGCAAAATATGAACTCAACAAACTAAACATTTTCAACATGCACCACCTGTGCTATATATATATATATATATATATATATATATATATATATATATATATATATATATATATATATATATATATATATATATAAATGAAATATACCTAATTTCAGATAATTAAATACTATTTTTTTAAAATCAAATATATTGCTACTGATTTCTGCACTAGAATGAAGAATGCGTTAGTCATGCATTATTACTAAGAATAAAAAAAATAAATGAAAGCCAAATTGAAAAAAAAGGCCCAATATAAGCCAAAAGATACTGTAAGGCAAGGACAAAATTCAAGCTACAAATGTCTTCTTTGTCAAAGGCAGAATTACTCATATCCATATCATGGACTTTAACTCCACAGGGATAAAATGTGTCCCCCTTTCCACATTAAATTAGTTCTGAACAATTTAAATATTTCCTCATATTGTAGGAACACAAGATGGTGTTCACTTTGTTTACTTTATAAATTGACTAATAAAACATACCAAACAATTGTCTAGTGGTTTCAAATCTATAGGAAGAGACTAAAATTGGGGAAACACAGCACTACACCAAACAAATTAACTTTTAATGCAACAAACATTTTAACGTATTTAAAAAATAAAAACTACAAAATACAGTCAGCCAAAATCTATCAGATTCCTTCCTTGTGCTTGTAAAAAAATACATTTTTTGTATAAAGAAAATAATGTAAAAAAAAATTAACAAATAAAAAATAAAAATAAATACTTATTGACTCAATAAGTAATACATTTAATCTAAATAATAGCCTGTAATTAAGATAAAAAGCCAATTTAATCCATTTTGTTAATCAATTAAATTTCCCTTAAAAAATTTACTACCTTGGGGTTTACCACACTGTGGCACGGCCGTTATTCACAAATGTTTTTTTAAATTTAAAATATCAGCGAGAAATTAAATGAAAAATGATCTAAAACATGCAGTTTGTTCTAACAATTTGCCTGATGTCTGAAAAGTGCTCAAATAAGAGAATTGCGTGGTGTTAGTTGAAATAGCTGCGGAAACATCCACAAATTAAAAGCCGCAGAAACAGGTTCCAGGGGGTTCAAAGTGCCAGTAAATGGAGCCAGTTTTTGAGGCTCATGGTATGGGATGTGTTAACAATAGAAACAAGAAATTATTTTAATAAAGCATTTACATCAAACAAGAGAGCAGACAGGAAATTAGTAAAAACCTGGCAAGTCAAAGTGAACTACCAGCAGGCAATGAGCATTGTTACAAAACAATCAATATGTGGTGAACCAACTCATCATCATCATCATCATCATGTGTCATTCCTTGAGGTGTTGAAAATCAGTGTCTTCAGCAAAATTCTATTTTTGTTTATTATTTCAACACTCTCTTTCTCTTCTTGCTCTTGGCCGAGGAAGCGGTCAATAATTGACACACTCACTTCTGTCTTGTATGTCAACAACTAAATCTATAAAATTTTCTTTCAATCATGGCCAACTATTGCAGGGTACTCCAGGTTTGACATAATTTTAAAATTCTGCCTTCCTCTGCTTCTTGGTACCATTGATCTATCATGTTGTTATTAATTCTTCAATATCTTCCCTCTTAATTGAATGTTTAAAAAATGTACAAGCTCTCATAAAAAAAAAAAAACAAAAAAAAAAAAACAAAAATAAGTTTTAACACTCCAAAAAATAGTTCTCCGATTGTCTGAACTTTCACATACTCTATTCAGTTTGTGTTCTTGTGTACAGAACCATTGTTAGTGTACTGCAGAATGCATATTGATAGTTTCAGTAGCTCAATAGTTCCAGTAGCTCAACGTATAAACTGATCTCTTACTCATCCTCACAACCACCACATCATTTTTCTCATTTCATGTCTTCTCTTAAAATTGTGCTGTTTCCTGATTGTAGTTGTTCCATTTGATACTAATCATTGATATCAATGATAATAATCAATGATAAAAAAAAATTATATCCAATTATTTCATAACAATCGTGTTGGGGAGAGGTGACAGAATACTATCCAATTATTTCATAACAATCGTGTTGGGGAGCTGTGGCAGATAAGTGGCAATGAGCTTCTTCCTTTCTTCTATTTACTTTCCTCTTTCAATTGTCCATGTTTATTTCAATAGCTTATTTAAATATAGTGTTTCTTCTCTAAGTTATTCACTTGTAAACAGTCTACAATTTTTCACCATTATATATAATTAACACAAACAGTGGTTTCAATAAAGAGATTCACAAAGTCCATTGACATACCTGATAGCTGAGTTTACCAGGAGAGTAGCCAACCTGTAAAAACATTAGCACACACCACAAAGTAAGCTACATTAGTGTGCACAACTGGGAAAATAAGCCAAAACCAAACTGACAAATCATGCACTGAATGAACATGGAAACAGTAAGGATATGGGAACCACAAACTCATCAGGGATTAATGTTATATACTATTACAGTAAAGTGCCAGATTTTTGTTCTGTGAAGATTTATATGAATTTTCCTACTTTGGTCTGAAGTTCACTGTTTTGGTCTATGAAAAAAAAATGAACATGATAAAAGGAAATGTGGGCATAATAGTTTGGTTCTGTTCCAAGGTTGACATGGATTAAGTTTATTAGTCTGGAAATGAACTTTGGGATATTGCCAAATTAGCATATTTTGTTTTTTCTAAGTAACTTTGTTAATATTAGTATAACTAGATTATCAGGTCTGGCAAAGACTATTGTGAAAGAAACTGAAATGAGTGAGAAGGTGAGGTAGACAGAGAAAGAGATGGGAAGATAACATCAAAGAATGGACAGCCTTTCACTTAGCAGAATTCCAAAGAATGACTGAAGATAGAGAAAAAAATGGAGAAGATTGACAAACCCACGACCATGGTGTGAAGAATATGAATATTAGAGATTTTAATGAAGTTTTATCTCAAGTAAATCTTTAAGCTTAAGATTTATGGGTTTTTTAAAACATTTTCAGTGTGGAAGACTTAAGGTTTTAATATAATTTTGTTCAGAATACTTAAAACTTGCAGTTTCATTGAAGTTTTGTCTCAAGTACTTCTTAAAATGTGACTTAGACAAGGTGATGGACTGAGACCAAACTGTTAAATAGGACAAACACTGTTGTCAGTTTGGATATTTTTTTAACAAACAAGGAAAGATTTAATGACAGTCCTATTTCACCATGATAGTTATTTTTTTTCTGATAAATGAAAAAAAATGCTTTCTTTCTACACTGTTACGTGCACAGATATTAGTATAACTTGTGCTATTAAAAGTGCAGTTAAAATATAGGGTGATATCGATATTAGTTTAAAAAATATGTCAGTTCTACTGTAAGAAGATACACTTTGTCTAAAATTAAAAAATAAAAACCATAAAACGTAATGAATTATGCTATGTGAAAATAAGGGTAAATCCATAAAGCTCTTTTTCCAGACAGCCTGTAAGTAAAGCTCTTCCAGACAGTCTATAAGTAAAGCTCTTCCAGACAGTCTATAAGTAAAGCACTTCCAGACAGTCTATAGGTAAAGCTCTTCCAGACAGTCTATAAGTAAAGATCTTACAGACAGTCTATAAGTAAAGCACTTCCAGACAGTCTATAAGTAAAGCACTTCCAGACAGTCTATAAGTAAAGCACTTCCAGACAGTCTATAAGTAAAGCACTTCCAGACAGTCTATAAGTAAAGCTCTTCCAGACAGTCTATAAGTAAAGCACTTCCAGACAGTCTATAAGTAAAGCTCTTCCAGACTGTCTATAAGTAAAGCTCTTCCAGACAGTCTATAAGTAAAGTTCTTACAGACAGTCTATAAGTAAAGCACTTCCAGACAGTCTATAAGTAAAGTTCTTCCAGACAGTCTATAAGTAAAGTTCTTCCAGACAGTCTATAAGTAAAGTTCTTCCAGACAGTCTATAAGTAAAGTTCTTCCAGACAGTCTATAAGTAAAGTTCTTCCAGACAGTCTATAAGTAAAGCACTTCCAGACAGTCTATAAGTAAAGTTCTTCCAGACAGTCTATAAGTAAAGCACTTCCAGACAGTCTATAAGTAAAGTTCTTCCAGACAGTCTATAAGTAAAGCACTTCCAGACAGTCTATAAGTAAAGCACTTCCAGACAGTCTATAAGTAAAGTTCTTACAGACAGTCTATAAGTAAAGTTCTTCCAGACAGTCTATAAGTAAAGCACTTCCAGACAGTCTATAAGTAAAGCTCTTCCAGACAGTCTATAAGTAAAGTTCTTCCAGACAGTCTATAAGTAAAGCACTTCCAGACAGTCTATAAGTAAAGTTCTTCCAGACAGTCTATAAGTAAAGCACTTCCAGACAGTCTATAAGTAAAGTTCTTACAGACAGTCTATAAGTAAAGCACTTCCAGACAGTCTATAAGTAAAGCACTTCCAGACAGTCTATAAGTAAAGCACTTCCAGACAGTCTATAAGTAAAGTTCTTCCAGACAGTCTATAAGTAAAGCACTTCCAGACAGTCTATAAGTAAAGTTCTTCCAGACAGTCTATAAGTAAAGCTCTTCCAGACAGTCTATAAGTAAAGCACTTCCAGACAGTCTATAAGTAAAGTTCTTACAGACAGTCTATAAGTAAAGCACTTCCAGACAGTCTATAAGTAAAGCACTTCCAGACAGTCTATAAGTAAAGCTCTTCCAGACAGTCTATAAGTAAAGCACTTCCAGACAGTCTATAAGTAAAGCTCTTCCAGACAGTCTATAAGTAAAGCTCTTCCAGACAGTCTATAAGTAAAGTTCTTACAGACAGTCTATAAGTAAAGCACTTCCAGACAGTCTATAAGTAAAGCTCTTCCAGACTGTCTATAAGTAAAGCACTTCCAGACAGTCTATAAGTAAAGCACTTCCAGACAGTCTATAAGTAAAGCACTTCCAGACAGTCTATAAGTAAAGTTCTTACAGACAGTCTATAAGTAAAGTTCTTCCAGACAGTCTATAAGTAAAGCACTTCCAGACAGTCTATAAGTAAAGTTCTTCCAGACAGTCTATAAGTAAAGCACTTCCAGACAGTCTATAAGTAAAGTTCTTCCAGACAGTCTATAAGTAAAGTTCTTACAGACAGTCTATAAGTAAAGTTCTTCCAGACAGTCTATAAGTAAAGCACTTCCAGACAGTCTATAAGTAAAGTTCTTCCAGACAGTCTATAAGTAAAGCACTTCCAGACAGTCTATAAGTAAAGTTCTTCCAGACAGTCTATAAGTAAAGTTCTTCCAGACAGTCTATAAGTAAAGTTCTTCCAGACAGTCTATAAGTAAAGTTCTACCAGACAGTCTATAAGTAAAGTTCTTCCAGACAGTCTATAAGTAAAGCACTTCCAGACAGTCTATAAGTAAAGTTCTTCCAGACAGTCTATAATTAAAGGTCTTCCAGATAGTCTATAAGTAATGTTCTTCCAGACAGTCTATAAGTAAAGCACTTCCAGACAGTCTATAAGTAAAGCTCTTCCAGACAGTCTATAAGTAAAGCACTTCCAGACAGTCTATAAGTAAAGTTCTTCCAGACAGTCTATAAGTAAAGCTCTTCCAGACAGTCTATAAGTAAAGCACTTCCAGACAGTCTATAAGTAAAGCACTTCCAGACAGTCTATAAGTAAAGCACTTCCAGACAGTCTATAAGTAAAGTTCTTCCAGACAGTCTATAAGTAAAGTTCTTCCAGACAGTCTATAAGTAAAGCACTTCCAGACAGTCTATAAGTAAAGTTCTTCCAGACAGTCTATAAGTAAAGCACTTCCAGACAGTCTATAAGTAAAGTTCTTCCAGACAGTCTATAAGTAAAGTTCTTACAGACAGTCTATAAGTAAAGTTCTTCCAGACAGTCTATAAGTAAAGCACTTCCAGACAGTCTATAAGTAAAGTTCTTCCAGACAGTCTATAAGTAAAGCACTTCCAGACAGTCTATAAGTAAAGTTCTTCCAGACAGTCTATAAGTAAAGTTCTTCCAGACAGTCTATAAGTAAAGCACTTCCAGACAGTCTATAAGTAAAGTTCTTCCAGACAGTCTATAAGTAAAGTTCTACCAGACAGTCTATAAGTAAAGTTCTTCCAGACAGTCTATAAGTAAAGCACTTCCAGACAGTCTATAAGTAAAGTTCTTCCAGACAGTCTATAATTAAAGTTCTTCCAGACAGTCTATAAGTAATGTTCTTCCAGACAGTCTATAAGTAAAGCACTTCCAGACAGTCTATAAGTAAAGTTCTTCCAGACAGTCTATAAGTAAAGCTCTTCCAGACAGTCTATAAGTAAAGATCTTCCAGACAGTCTATAAGTAAAGTTCTTCCAGACAGTCTATAAGTAAAGTTCTTCCAGACAGTCTATAAGTAAAGCACTTCCAGACAGTCTATAAGTAAAGCACTTCCAGACAGTCTATAAGTAAAGCACTTCCAGACAGTCTATAAGCAAAGTTCTTCCAGACAGTCTATAAGTAAAGCACTTCCAGACAGTCTATAAGTAAAGTTCTTCCAGACAGTCTATAAGTAAAGCTCTTCCAGACAGTCTATAAGTAAAGATCTTCCAGACAGTCTATAAGTAAAGCTCTTCCAGACAGTCTATAAGTAAAGCTCTTCCAGACAGTCTATAAGTAAAGCTCTTCCAGACAGTCTATAAGTAAAGCTCTTCCAGACAGTCTATAAGTAAAGTTCTTCCAGACAGTCTATAAGTAAAGCACTTCCAGACAGTCTGCTATTAAGACTGTGTCATCTGTATATTGCAGATTTTTAATGTATTACCTATTTATTTTAAATTCCTTTTTTTTTTGACTACCATTGATCTCATAATATTTTCACTGTAAACTGAGAACAAATATGGCAATATAACACAATCTTGCTGACTCCTTGTTTTATATATTGGAACTGTCCAGTTTCATAAAGAACTCTATCACTATACTTGAGCTTTTAAAAATTCAAATTATTTCATCAGATTACTCACATTCCACTTTCATCAAAGCTTATTTATGATGTTATCTCACAATTTGAAAAAAAAAATATATATAAAAAAACAAACAGTAAAAAGTCAGACTTTCTATTTCAAGCCACTACTGTCTATAAATATAGTATTTAATCTACTGAAAACATCTAATGATGTCACTGTCAGTGATACACAAGCCATAACTGCACTACTATTTCCATGTCATTTCATTGATATCATTCAGACACTGACTCATTAATAAACAAGATCAAATTTAAACAACAAATCATTTCTCATGCACCACCACCAAAGTCCAGCAACCATATTAAACAATACAAAGTCTTCTTTCACCAACTCATATTAAAAGACATAATACAAAACACTAGACACAATAACAAACAACTGACACAAAAGAACAAGACATTTTAAATTATCGATTACTTTCTGCTCTTTATATTTTGGCAAAGATTCTCTTCACTGCTAATAGGATTTTCTGATAATCAAATTTAACCCTAGATTACGATACATATTTGTGACCATGTTTAAAAATAGTAATTTCGTTCAAATTTGAAACACAGCTGTCTATTTACACTAGGAGAGACACTGGAACTTGCATTTCCTGTCACAGGTTGATTTTCTTGAAAATTGGCACATTTTTTTTCACATTATACAAGATTGTTTCTTATGGAACAATATTAAAACAGGTGAAAGAATTTAAATATTTGGGAACTTTGTTAACCTCAGACGGAAGATGTACAAAAGAGGTGAGATGCAGAATGACTCAGGCAAAAGCAGCTTTCCACAAAATGAGGAAGATACTATGCAGTCCATTTTTGACAATAGAAACAAGAAAAAGAGTTCGTAAATGTTATGTAGAGCCATTCTTAAGAAGAATGTTGAGAATACCATGTACAGCTAAGAAGAGTAATGAAAATGTTCTGAAAGAGGTCAATGAGAGCTGATTTCAAATATTAGGAAGAAACAATCATCATTTTTTGGCCATATTAATGAGAAGAGAACAATTGGAATATATTGTAACAACTGGAAAAATTGAGGGACAAAGAGATAAAGGGAAGCAAAGAGAAAAAATACCAGACAGCTTAAGAGAATGACTTGGCAGAAGGTCAACAACAGAAATTATAAATAACTGTCGAGATCGAAAGTTGTGTAGAGACATGATCACCTACGCCAGCAGGCCCGGTACTTGATGATAATTATGATGATGTTTCTCATGAAATGTCAACAAATCCAAGCCCAAAGGAAACAAATCCAACACTCAGGGATCACAGGAATGAGTATTTGTGAAGGTACATGGAAGAGGGAAATGTTTGACCACAGAAAACTGTCAAATTGATATTTTCATGTGGCAATTTTTATGATGGTATCATAATTTAGGGTTAAAGAATACAAGTAAAGACCTCAACAGTTCTGACTCACTGTCTGGGCTTGTAATGATAGCAACAAAACTGTAATCAGCAAGCTGCTACAAAGCTTTACAATTCTAAAACACCATGTTACAGCTAAATTTAAGAACTAGAACTAACACTATTTATAGTTCAAAGAGAAATATTGTAACAAGTCATTTATTTGTCAACCCATGAGAAACCACATGTTCAACAAACTCAAAATAGGAACTACCAGTCATTTGCACTGTACCCTGGATAACTGACAACAAAACATGATTTACAAGACTGCCCCCAGTAAACAGGCTTGAGGAGGACATTGTGGCCCACACCTACCTTCCTGGAAGAGAAACTATATGGGGCAACCGAATCACTGAAACAGACAGCTGCCTTCATAAGAGAGTCCAGAGTCTTAGTCTGAATGAGCCATGATGGCAGAAGAAGAATGAATTTGACAACCCATGAAAGACTGTATATACTACCTACTTTTTCAAGCTAAGGGCTACTATAAAACATTTAAAAATTAGAATCCCCTTCATGCATCATCTTCTTCTACCTTTTTAGCTCCCATTGAAGCATAGGTCTTCAACAAATACTTTCCAAGTCATTCTGTCTCTTGTCATTCTTTTAAGATCATTCCATGTCTTCCCCATCATCTTCATCTCTGCTTCTATCTGTCTTCTCCAAGAATTCCTTGGTCTTCCTCTTTGTCTTTTCCCCTGGGGATTCCAAAAAAGGGCCTGTTGTGTAATACTCTCAGTTGGCTTCCGCAGTGTGTGTCCTATCCAACGCCATCGTCTTCGCTGTATCTCTTTATCCACTGGTGTTTGACTGGTACATTTCCATAATTCTATGTTAGTGATTTTGTCCTGCCATTTCCATTCATGCATCATGGCTTACAAATAATATGGTGCTCATAAAGCTTTTATCACGGACACATTTTCTGGTAATATGGATGGCACTACATTAGTACCACTCTTGTTTTCCAGAAAGTTCTGGACCCATTTAAGGCTGAGTGAATTAGAAACCACTGATTAGGATTGACCTCCTACTATCAGTTGACAGTACATACACTTGTAGGACAAAAATTCTAGATTCACCGATATGTTCGACAATATTATGTGTCAGACTTTGCACAGGACCCACATTGTATCTCACCACAGTCCCTGTTTTGGGTGAGCCTCTCAACTTGGCAAGGGATATAATGTCCACTTATTGCCTCACTGTGAAAAAAACCTCCAATATGTCTTGACTGTGATTGAGTTATTTGTGGATCATATCATTGGACTCAGATCCCCTCCTCAGCAAGTCCCACAGTGTCCAGTAAATGACAACTAAGGTTCTGTGTTGGTTGATAAGGCTTCTTATATGCCCACTACGTTTCTCATTTCTGGCTGTGCCCATCTTAACTCCCATCTCTTTCATCCGGAGGAGTGACGTGGATTTGTGGTCATCGAAGTCCTGTGCTCTTCCCACATCTTGGAGGGCACTGATGATGTCTGCTCAATTCATTGGTTGACCGTCACCAACAACAGTACAGCTAGTCAACCAGTCCGCTCTTTCATTTCCCCGTATTCCTGCATATCCTGGGACGTAGACAAAGGTGACCCTACATATTTTTGACTGCTGCAATGACTCTACATGCATGTATACAGAGCCCACCTCCAATTTTTTATCATGCTCATCAAATCACTCAGTATGCAGGCATGGGTGTAGTCTTGTGACTCTAACCAGATGAATGCTTTGGTCACTGCCATCACCTCCATCGTCATGCTACTCGTGGTCATACCGTTGATATACCATATCTGCACGATATGAGCGAGCGTGATGTACTAGGAAAATGGTTGTTTGTTTGTGTACACCAGCGTTATATTTTTCTAGCAAAACTCTAAGGGACTAAACTTTGTGTGACTGTCACTTTTCCCTCACTTTTCACACTGACAGTCGTGTACTAACCATACAAGCAGGTATTCTCTGACTTCAAAGGTACTCTCATTTTTTTATTATTAAAATTAACTAATTTTTTTCTGATCAATTGTGCCAGGCCAGCAGTCATTTTGGTCCACTCGATTTTCATCCATTAGTTTTTTTTTTTTAAAGCATTCAAAATGCACACAAGACCAATTTCTTGCAGTTGAGAGAACTAGACATCAGATCTCACAACTCAGAAATAAAAGGAGGTTAAAGTCAAAAAAAAAAAACCCATGGATTTGAAGTGAAAAATTCCCATCGATATCTGACCTCTAGACCACCCACAATCCAACATATCTTGTTTGTGTCCATATATTTTTTACGACCATTTAATGTTGAGTGAACACAGAAACTGATCTGTTGGTAGAACAAAACCAACCTCTTGTCCACAGCAGAGCAGTCCACTAACTGCTATTATACCAAGGATCCCTTTGTTTTTCAAGTTAAGAACTAACAGAAACAAGCATGACTGCAAATACCATTTACCAGGAAGCTAAGAACAACTACAAAAACCAAATATTGTCTAAGATTAAAAAAAAAACCTTAAAAAAAAAATTGCAGAAGAAAATAATTGTTAAAATCATCAATCTCAAGATTTTATAGAAACTAGAAAATTACCAGCCCAAGCAGAAAAGCAAATTACTTAACTCTTCATTATTTTTATAAGACAGCATGCAACTTACTGATACAATAGGAAAAAAATAACACAACAACAAACACATCTTTCAGGGTGCCTCAAAATATCAACAAATGGAACGATTTTTCAAAATTTATTTCAAAACATACCTTTTCTGATAGAATATTATTTACATAATTTTTTTTAACAGCAAACCATTAACAAAATTGCAACTACTATTTTGAGTAATTTAATTAAAACTGAAGGATGTGGGGGTGGTTGGGGTAAAGAAGAGAATTTCTTTTATTGATGCCATTTATGGACTTTCACAAACTAGCTGTAAAGTGGGTTTTATTTTGTATTTTTGGGACACCCTGTTAACACGAGTCTTTCATGAAACCACTCCAAAGGACAATTTCTGATAACATTTAGATCTCAATTTAATGTTATCTGTATTACTCATCAAACATACATTCAAGGGTGAGTAGCAGACACATCTTACTTTATCCAACAAGCTACTTTAATTGGGGCTGAAAGACACACTCTTTGTGGGAACCAAACTGGGGAAGCAGGTTTCTATTTTTTAGAAACGTTAACAAAATATTTTATGAAACAAATAATTGTGTGCCCTATAAATAGATAGAGGACACACCGTCTGTGAGATAGAACATGAACCGCATACAGACCTGGTTAATATTTGGAACACTTGTTGTCTTCCTCAGGTTCGAACCAAGACGGCCAGAGTTGGCCAGCATTTCTTTTACAGCTACCTCCTGCATGACAAAACAAGAAAGAAATAAGTGAAGTGAATTAAAAAAAATAGTTTGTAATGCAAAAACTGGATGATTTTTAAGTTTTATAAAAACAAACATGACTCACTGGCTGAATATGTAAAAGAAAAGTATAATTTATTAAAAACTAATTCAGCAATTAGTTGGATCTTTGCTTTTTGTAATCTAAAAATAAAACAGCTAAAGTGAAGGTTTTTTTGTCAAGAAATGTATAGGCACACTTTCCTAAGTGAACAAATAAAGGCTCCCTCAAAGCCTAAAGGTGTATGGAGAATATTTTGTCATGTTGGTGTGGTGTCAAAATATTTTGTGAAGAATGATAGTATATTTTATGAGTGGTGCTGTTGATAACATACCAGAGCCCTCACCTCGTGTCCCTCAAATTATCTCAGAAACAAATCTATAAGACCCATTGCCAAAGATGAGATAATTCCTGCTGATACTGTGTTGCTCTAAAAAAGATTTGCCACATCTAGTAATCGAACTGGTGCCCTTTAGGTAAACAGCAAGAGCACCAACCCCTCAGCAGTTTACAATTAGTTCTAGTTTGATTTAATTTCTAACTTTGTCCCTTCTGATGACTCCCTCAACTTTCCTCAGTTCTGTGGTCCTTAACTTCCACTTCTGACTTGTCAAGAATGATTAAGTTTGATCGTGAAGGCATAATGTGGGTTTGAAAATGACTTAAATAAAATCTTTCTTTGTGTTACAGAGAGCCGTAATAGCTCAGTGGTTAGTGAACTGGACAACAAAGGACAAGAGGTAGGGTTCATCCAGCCTTTAATGGGTACTGGATATTTTTCTGGGAAAGTAAAGCGACATGGGCGTAATACTGACCACATTACCCCAAAAATCATGTGCCGAGGGTCTGTAAAATTTATGGTCACTAACACCATATTCCCTATACGCCACTTGGCGTGACGGGGTTACTTGTACTTTACTTTTGTGTTACAACCCACCTGTCTAAGTCTGTCCAGTGTCAAGATACTTTCAACGGCTGACACACCCTTGATGTACTTCTCGATATAAGTCTCCCCATCAACAGCGGATACCTCATTCTGAGAGGCTGCCATCTGGGCTAGGGTTTCCATGTCTTCAAGATCTTCAGACCCCTGGAAACATATCAATTATACTTGAATTTATATATGTGAATTTATATATGTGAATTTATATATGTGAATTTACATATGTGAATCAGCAGAGAGAGTATATACAGAAATAGCTATAAACAGACATATACTAAAGAAGCAGGAAATAGACATAAATATGTGAGGGTATGTTAAAGCTGGTTAAAGGGAGATTATAGTTAAAATAAACATAGAAAATGTTACTTGTTCTGTATGTTGTCTTTTGTCACCATAAGGCTGTACTCATAAATACCATAATTTTTAAAGACAAACCCATACACCAGACCAAAAAAAAGTCATAAATGAAAACAAAATCCCACATGTCAATTTATTTTGCTTCTTCTTGGTGAGGCCCGATTTCTTCAGTCTCATGCTATGTCTTCTAGTCTATGTTTCTATGATTCAATTTTCATAAAAAAATTTTAGTGAAAGAAACATTTTTATGGCTGATTTCCAGGTGGCATAGTTGGTTGACTTCAGTATTTACAGTCCATTTAAAGTGCAGATTTGGTAAAATTTGAATGGCTAGTACACTTGCATAAGCAGTGTCTCAGTGTGCAAAGAGATTAAAAGAGAAAACTGAGTGTTTTAAAAAACCCACTAAGAGCATAAACTTTATCTAAATATACAGAAAACCAAAATAATGCCACTGATGAAGCAAAAAGCCAACCCAAAATCATCATCAACAGTGACGAAATTGAAAGTGCAACAAACTATGAATATCTGCAAACTGTAGAACTAACAATGGAGACTACCAGACGGAGGAGATCAAAAAGAGAATAGTAATTGGAACATGCAAAATAAAATGCAATAAAGAACATGTGGCACAATACCAGAAAGACAGTCAAATAAAATTACTGAGTGCCTGTATCTTTCCAATAGCAACATACAATTGTGAATCATGGACAATCTCACAAACAACAAAAAAGAAAATCGATTTGTTCGAAACAAATGCTATAGAAAAATCCTTAGGATACCTTGGATAAGGAAAAAGAGCAATGAAGATGTACTAAAATATTTAAACATTTAAAAGAATGGGCATATAAACATAATACTACAGAAGAAATGAAAATACAATGGCCACATCAAAAGACACAGAGTTTGGAAAGAACAATAATGGAAGGCATGGTTCCAGGAAGTTGAAACATGGGCAGACCAAGAAGAAGGTAGTTTTAAGACATCAAAGGGGACCTTGAATACAACAACACAAAAAGAGGGAGTTCTGGATAGAGCTAGAAATTCTTTCAGGTGGACTGTGGGAAATGTAACGTTCTGCAAAGGTCATGTGACCTCAATTTTGCATGAGTTTCATTTTTATAAAATTCTGCTCTTAGGCTTATTTTAATAATTAATATTTCTTTCTTTTCTCTTTCTCACTGGTACTGAAAAGGTAGCGTGGTTATATCATTTGATGTTCTTGCGCTGCTCGAACTGTCTGAATTAGTGATTTTCTTTTGTTGTTACATGTCTATGTCACTGCATCTATCCATCTTCTTCTGGGTTTTCCTTTTGGTCTTTTTCCATGCATTCTTTTAATAATTAATAAAATGCAAAAAATTCACACAAATGGTCTGTTTTCCTTTAAGAATTTCCTTGTAAAACTAACAAGTTAATTTTGATGAAAATCCCTCACAAAGTAAGTGAAATTGACACCCTAATTACAATATGAAATGCCATGTTTATCTTGAATATGCTACCTAAAGTTGGCCACATTGTGTAGCTTGTTTTCATAGAACCCTGCAGTGAGGTGGAGAAAGACATCCACAAGGCGTGGAACATGATGATGATAAGATAAATATTTCTCTAAAGTCTTATAATTCTCTTCTGCTGCTTAACACATTCCGCACAGCTAGCTGTAAGAGCTAGCTCTAGTTACCAACTTCTTGATCCCTGGAGCCAGTTTTTTCGATTTTCATTTTATTGATGTTTTCGCAGTTATATCCCCTAAGACCTTGTAATTGTCTTATTTAACCTTTATTTTGACTTACTGAGCAAATTGTCAGAAAAAAACCACTTGTGATGAATGAATTTTCATTTATTTTCTCGCTGTAATTTCAAATTGAAGAAAATTTGCAAAAAAATGGCCACAGTGCATTAAACCTCTAGATAAGAAATGTGTTAATTAGCTGTTACAGAACACATTGCATTTCAGGGAATCCTAAAGGTGTTCACTATTTCCACAAGATATAAACAGCACACCAGCAACACTGAATTTTCTCCAGTACTTCTCGTTCTGGGAGCCGCGATAGCTCAGTGGTTATTGAACTGGACTACAAAGGACATGGGGTAGGGTTCGATCCCAACCGACGGCTTCCGGGTTCACCCAGCCTTATATGGGTACCGGATTTTTTTTGGGGAAAGTAAAGCAGCACGGGCGTAATACTGGCCACATTACCCCAAAAATCATGTGCTGAAGGTCTGTAAAATATAGAGTCACTAACACCATATTTCCCTATACGCCACTTGGCGTGACGGGGGTACTTTACTTTACTTACTTCTCATTCTCCATACATGCTTCATTTTTAAAAATCCCATTTGTCAAAAGGACTGATAATAAAGCACCCTCTCTATAGTCCCTGTCATGATTTTAAGTCTTCTACTGGATACAAGAGTAAGAAGGTGATCTTACCTTCGGCATGTTGGAGACCACTTCATAGGTAACTCCACTGGCATAAAGGTAGTCCTAAAATAAAAAGAAAACAATGATATCAAAGAATTAGTAGAAAATACATAAAAATTCAAGAATTCAATGGGATAGAACCAAAAACAGAAAGAGGAAAACATCTCAAAGAAATAAACAAGACAGAATGACAATACTGTTGTGCAACAAAGGTTAATTGTTAAAATATAAAGGAAGTGGAGAAACAAAGTTGCATTTGTTAGCTTCTCTGGAAGTGAAATAGTATGTTGCTTACTGTGACATATGTTGTACGGGAGTGAAATATAAAGCTTCATCATAACAGACCATATCATTTGGAGGTGGAGGAAGAAGAGTGGGGAAGTGATCTTCCTTGGTGGCATTACACTTCTCTAAACTCAGTGAGTAAGGTACCCATTTATTTTACATTTGGGTTGAGTGGAGAGTGACAAGCTGTATTATTTCACTTTAATGTCAAGCCAGCACATCACCACTAGGATGTATTAGAACTTTTGCAAAAGAAAAAAAAAAGAAAGAAAATAAAGAATAATGTATCTGTAGCCTGTACGAAGGTGTCTGTGGGCTGCATGAAAATGCCTGTGGCCTGTCATTCTCTACTATTTATTGTCCTATCGAGCCGAAGACGGCACATAGGGCAGAACTACAATCTCAAAAGCAGAAACCTTGCGTGCCAAAATGGCACATATTGCAGAGATCACTGCTTCTAAAATCTATGGTTCTGTTTCTTTTTTTTTTTACTATATAACTTATATTATGATCTGCTTAATTCATGACATTTAATCTCATATGAACATTTTGAATCTAGAGTTGCTTATGCAGCAGTACAGTTCACTAATTTCTGTGAGTGGAAGTAATAATTTTCTGGAGCGCATCATTTTGTGAAAAATGTATCTGGAACAGATATATTTTTTGTGCCCGTGATGTCTAAGTTCATAAGTGATATTAATAATATCTTATGATCTGCTCAATTCACGGCATTTCATTTCTCATATTAACATTCTGAATCTAAATTTGTTTACACAACTATATAATCTAATAATTTCGGTATGTAAAAGTAAGGTATAATATTTTTTATCATTTCAGTTTTGTTAAATTTGCATTCGAAATTGAGATATATATTTTTGTGCTCGCAGCGTAGGTAAAATTGAAAGTCATAAACACTGGGCTTTTAGGTGGTAATTGCTATGTTAGCAAATTTGCAACATGAACTGAAACAGCAGGCACAGCAATGTCAGCGGCATTACATAAACAATAATTATTTTTATATAGCGGGACTGCAGGAAAATCCTAAGAAAGTAGTCCTGAACGTAGGTTAGGGCTCATTTGCGTTATATTAGGGCCTAATTTTTGTCAATGTGACTATGATCATTTCAGCTAAAGAACGTGCCCCGAAAAGGCATGTACCATCATGTGTCATATCAGTTGGCATATGTTGTTATCTTGTCCTGCCACAGTTCTTTGTCCATAGTGCATCGTATCAATTCTGGTGCTGACTGTTTATCCTGCCACGACACCAAGCTATCTAGTATCTTCTCTCTTTGTCATACAATCTCTCTTTCCGTGTATTCTGCCAGTTGTAACCAAGTATTTCAATATTCCCCTTCGCATGATGTCCTGAAAACTGTAATTATTTCATTCTGATATATTTTAGGAGCTTTATTTTTTTGTTGGCTTTGACTGAGAATTTCCTTGTTGGTCATTTTAGCTGTCCAGGGAACTCTCAATATTCTTGTAAAAAAAATCCCATCTCTGAGGTCTTTAACCGTCTTCTCATTTGTTTATCCACTGCCCATGATTTTTATTTCAATAGGTCTATATCGCACCGATGAACTCACTTTCTCACATCTATTGACATAGACTTGATGCACAAGATGTTTTTTCATTTTCTGAAATGCTATTTTGGCCTGAGCTATTCTGCTTTTTATTTTTGATGGTGTATCTTCCATCTGATGTTATTATTGTGCCCAAGTATTTGACACTCTGCACTTGTTTTAGATTTGTCCTGCTTATGTTGCATGAGGGTGAGGGTTGCAGACTGTATGAAGACCTAAACATAACTATATTGTGTATAGTAGTGGAACAAAGACAACTACTGTCGTATATTTTTAATTTGCAAAATGAAGGTATTTTCAGTTGTTGTTGTTTTTTTTTTTGGGGGGGGGGGGGGGGGGGGGGCAGTGATGATATATTTTGTTAGCTTAGGATTTTATGAGGTTAATAAAATATTTGAAAGATTCATGAAGTCTGAAAAAGATGAATTTGTAGTTTATATTAATGTGGAAAAATGTGGTTTAATATTTATAGCTCTTGAACTGACTGGCTTAATCTCAAAGCTCTCACCGAACCAACAATCCTGTTCTTGAGCATGGAGGTGAATGAAGACAAGCCTTGTTTCTTGTAGATGTTGATGCAGATTCTCTTCCTCAGCACCAGCTCGATAGCTGCTGGGTGACTGAGACGTACGACGGCCTTGAGTATCATGTACACACGCTCATTGGCAGGTGTCACCCTGTTCAGGTGTACAGAGTCATGGAGTGATGAGTCCCATGAAGCAAATGCACAAACCTGTTAAAAAAGAAAGTGTACACTGAAGCTTGTGGTACAGAAATAGATGTTTGACTCAATATATTAGATTGTGCTACATACTATTTCTTCTTTTCTTTTTCCATTTGTCTTTGGGAGATTTAATTTGTGGTCTTTTGTTCTTCTGTTGACCTCTGCTGTTGCTATGTTTCTAACACTCCATCAATCCATAATTTTCGTGGTCGAGTCTGGTGTTCTCGCGAAATTTATTAAAGACTCATTGTGTTGCATTTTGGTCTTTCTGTCTTATCATATTGCCAAACCATTTTATCTGTTGTTTCTTTATGTATTCAATAGTGAGAATTATTCCTAGCTTTTTTTCTAAATTCTTAATTTCTAATCTTATCTGTCAGACTGTTCCCAGTAATTTGTCCAACATATTTCATTTCAGTAGTGGTTATTTTTCTTCTTAATCTTGAGTCTATAGTCCAGATCTGGCTTTGGTAGCACAACAGTGAGGTTAAGATTGCATTGTAGAGTGCCTGTTTTGTCTGTTTCCTTGCTGGAGAGAGGTGGTGAGGGAGGTGAGTGAGAGAGGGGGGGAGTGATAGAGGGGGGAAAGAGAGGAGAGGGGAGAGAGAGTGCAAGAGAGGGGAGAGAAGGGAGATAAAGAAAAGAGAGAGGAGATAAAGAAAAGAGAGAGGAGATAAAGAAAAGAGAGAGAGAGAGAGGGTTAGAGAGAGGAGAGAGAGAAGAGCCAACTACTGGATCCAACAGCACACAATCTCTTTACCATTTGCTAATCAGGACTGAACATGGTTGGCTCTGTTCATGAACAAATAAGATCATTAATGTCTACACTAGGAAGGTCCTACAGCGCTGCACTTACATTATCTTTCTCCGTGTAGCACTTGATGATGGGCAGCTGGACATAGTCTGTACTGTGTTCCTTGGGCAAAATGGAGTTTATCCCTACAGCCTGCAGTCCTTCTTTGGCATTTGGTGCACTCATGTCATCAGCTAAAGAGGTAAACATAGAACATTTGTTGTTCAAGAGGAAAGCATGTTTTACATTACAAAGTCTTAGATATACATCTTATCCTATTCAAGTGTTATAGATCCAGTACCAATATGTACATGCTTTTTTCAAAATTCTTTATCATACGAATAATCTCAAACTGTCATATCTTGTGTCCAGCTGAAAGATAGTAAATTATCATTGCAGTTTATGTTAAGCATTATGCTTTCGCTCAATCGATGAGATAGAGCTGCTTGCAAAGAACAGAGACAAATGGCGAGATTTGATAAAATGTCTTTAAAAGAATTTAAAACAGCTAGAATAAAAATTTATAAAGAGGAGGAGTATCTTGGTCTACGCCCTATGGGCTGGAAATGGCTCGAAAGGTCAATAGATAGATAGATTATGTTTTATGCAGTCTGGATAATTTCTTCCAAATATGGAACTGAAAGAAAGCTTTACAGCTATTTAATCACTTCATAAACTGTATCTTCTTCTTCTTTAGCTTTCAAGTCTTGTGATCATATGGATTCATGGAAGGACGAAGAAGGCCATGATGGAGGGGTACAAACAACATCATGACACAAAATGGGCTGGTCACATGGATGGTACTGACTATGTGTCTGTCCTGATTTTTCCTTTAACTCTTAATGTCCGTGCGAACGCTGTCATGGTTACTTACTTACTTACACTTTGCCAAGCGAATGCTGACATGGTTACTTTCATTTTGTTTCATTATAATAAATGCTACACATTTTGAACTACCACATCCACAAGAGATCTAACTCTAATAGAATTTCCTATATTTAGGCACGCTTAGACTATTCAATGTGGATTTAATTTGTTCACAAAATCGTCAAAATTTGTGTTGCTTTCTAAAGTCTTCAATCAGTTGATTCGTGTTTATAAGTGAAAAATGGCTAGCAGCAGTGAAGTATCTATCGCTCCTAAACGTTAATTATTATTAACAGCAGAAAAACCTAGAGAATTATGTTCTGAGAACTTTGAATGCAATAGTGATCTTAATGACGTTAGTTTTAGTAGCACTGTTGGATTAAAATGGACCTCCACTTTTGGCAGGTGAGTACTATTTTTTATATAAATTAAAAACATAAAAAATGTTGATTATTAATTTATTAAATTCTTATCCTTCAATTGTTATCAAAATATTGTTGCTGATTATGAATCTGTGCTCTTTTCCCTTTAAATTGATGCCTAATAAATATGTCTACGACTTGTTACAGTGAAAATATGAAAGATTTAGTGCAAGAAGTATTTTTCAGGAAGAAAAAATTACGGCCATACTTTTGGCAGAGTCGAAAAAAGAAGGACATAAAGAGTTAAACCTTGCCGTAGCCAATATACGCCATCTTTGGCAGCCTGATAAACTGTATATAAAACGTATAATGAAGAATTGTATTTCATATATGTGGTTTTTAAAGCTGCTTTAGTCACTTCATAAATTGTCCCTAAATTTTTTAAATGATGTCTTCTTTATTGAGTTGCTGTCTGCTAATTTGTCAAGAATTTTATAGGCACTCAGAAGGATTGTTATTAACTTTAAATGTTAGACATCATTCTTTTGAATCTATTATACCACTGAGACCAGTTGTGTATTTAAATTTAACTCTTTCTGTATGAACGCTTTTTTATCAATGCAACAAAAGAGATTTCAGAGACAAAATTGTTCATGGTTTTAAGAATCAATCTACATATTTATATTTATCTAACACATAACATATTATATATGAACTTTAAGATAATTGAAGAAGGTATTAGGTTTTATCAATACCAAGATGATACAAGATATGTAAAAGAATATGGTTTGATAATGGTTCACACTAATCAAATTGACAATAGTGCACTATGTGGTGTAACATATGTGGCCGAAATCGGCATGGCACACAGTGCTGCGAATTGTACGGAAAGAGTTAAGGCTGTTTTTAATGACTGGTCATCCACAGAAATGGTTTCCACTCACTAGTATCTTAACCAGTGGAGGACATTGGGAAATCTACAACCAGCAACCTCCAACTCTCTGTCTACATATCTGCAACCAGCAACCTCCAACTCTCTGTCTACATATCTGCAACCAACAACCTCCAACTCTCTGTCTACAAATCTACAACCAGCAACCTCCAACTCTCTGTCTACATATCTGCAACCAGCAACCTCCAACTCTCTTACATATCTACAATTGGCAACCTACATCTCTCTGTCTATATATCTCAAAGCCTTTGATGTCATATTGAGGTTGCTGCAGTTGTTTCTCCCAATTACAAGCATAACTTATGTTACAGAATATGTTCAATTTAATGATAAATAAACAAACATTTCACTTTAATCAAGTCACTATCAATCTTTATGTACTCACCATTGAGATCAAGGAACAGCACTGGAGTATGTTCTTCCAGATTTGGTGGAGGAGTCCTGGTTTAAACAAGAACAAAAAACATTGAGTGAAAATAAGGATAGAACAATTTTTTTAATGAGAATGGGTGGATGAATCAATAACTTGTTGGGCTCCAATGAGAACATGGGTTTGAATCTCGGTAGGGTCAAAAGTTTTTACTATTAGGGATGAAATAAAAGCTCAGATGTGAACACCTCACAGTGACTGCATCAAACAAGCAGCCTTTATTTTCCAGTCCTACTAGATTCTCCCAACAGACTTCCAGTAATGGGGAAAAGATAAAAAGATAGCTCCCAGTAATGGGGAAAAGATATAAAGATAGCTCCCAGTAATAGGGAAAAGATATAAAGATAATTCTTTTTTAAAAAAAGCTCACTCTCATTACTTTCAGAAGAGAATGAAATACTTCATCATCATGTGTCATACTGGTTGGCGTAGGCGATCATGTCCCTCCACAATCTTCTATCTACAGTGCATCGTATCAGTTCTGTTGTTGACTCTTTTCTATGCCATGACACCAAGCTATCTAGTATTTTCTCTCTTTGTCGTCTGCGATCTCTCATTCCTTTCATTTTGCCAGTTGTAACAAAGTATTCCAACTTTCCTCTTTTCATGATGTGCCCGAAAAATGTTGATTGTTTCTTTGTGATGTTTTTTTAGGAGCTCCCTTTTTGTGCTGGCCTCTTTGAGAATTTCCAGATATTAAGTTGTGTTTTGACATTATTATACTAGGCAATATAAGAAGGTAGTATGCCATTCCTTTCCTTCTTGGCAGTGACTGTACTAGTCAGAGATCACAGTCATTGTCTCAATACATAAGATCCTCTACCTAACATCACGGAGTGGGGACCATAACCAGCACTACTTGTCAGCTGCTCCCACAACACCATCCACCATCTGCTTCAATGGCTTCACGTAACCCTGATAGGGGAGCTGAATGGGAAATATTTAGAAGACATAAACAAAGTTGAACACTTCTAAAAACATGTCTATTTATTTTTCAAATTTAAATATTTCAAATTAAAAATTGTAAGATACTAGTAGAGGAGAAGACTAGCACCAATTATGAAATACACCCAGAAACAGGAAATTTGTTTTGACTTATATCAAAACTACCAGCACTTTGTTACAAGCATTGAGTAATTAAATCAAAGCAGAAAAGAAGATCTCCATATAGATGAATTAGTAGAACATCAAATGTCACACAAACAAGTTTATTTGAGGCAAACCACAAGCTATATAAAGAAAGCTCTAATTTGCTTTCAGTCTGCAAGACTAGAGAGGGTAGTGAGATAGAGGGAGGAAGGGAAAAGAGAAAGAGGGAGAGGAATGAAGAGGGAGAGAGAGAGAGAAAGAGAGAGAGAGAGAGAAAGAGAGAAAGAGAGAGAGAGAGAGAGAGAGAGAGAGAGAGAGAGAGAGAGAGAGAGAGACTTGATGCAATAAGTTTTCCCTGAGTCATTGGCTCTGAGACAAGAAGTTAATACATTCTGTAATGTAAGCCACAGAAACTGGCTCTAGTTACTGATGATTTAAACCCCCGGAGCCAGTTTTTTCAGCTTTTAATTTTTTACTGTTCCAACAGTTATTTCCACTAAAACCTTGTCATTATTTTATTTAACATTTTTTTTCATGATTTCCTGAGAAAACTGTCCATACAATCTGCATGTTTTAGATCAATTTGCATTAATTTTCTCGCTGGTATTTGAAATTGAACAAAAATTATAAATAAAGGGCAATACCAGTGTGTTAAACCCCTTCGGAAGGAGTTTACTGGCATGTGCTGAGACTGCTATGATGGGGACTGCAGCTGCCTTTCTTTATTTGGGAGATGAGATATTGATTCAAATGATTCCACTGGCACGGGCGGTTGAGCAATTATGGATTTTAATTCGTTTGTAGTGATACCTGGGCCTACCATAACCATAACCATATTAAAGTGTTGGTTGCAAGAACTTTTTTTTTTTATTTCCCTGGTTCTGCTGGAATTTTTCCCTTCTAGAGGTACTACAACAAGAGACATAGAAACAAAGTTGAACACATTCGAAAACAAATGTATAAGGAAAATATTTGGTATAGTGTGGAACAAATTCAAAACAAACGAGGAAATTAGAGAAATCGTCAATCAACCACTAATATCTTCAGTAATAAAGAAAAGACGTTGGTCATATGTTGGACATGTGATGAGAAGAGTTAATAACCGAATAGCAAAGCAAGCCCTCATGTGGGGAAACAACAGAAAAGAGGAAGACCCAGAGAGACACTGAGAAGAATATTGATGAAAGAGGCAAGAGCAGCAGGAATTGGCTCCCTCAATGAGATAGAGCTGCTTGCACAGAACAGAGACAAATGGTGAGATGTGATAAAATATATTTAAAAGAATTGAAAACTGTTAGAATAAAAATTCAGATAAGAGAAGGAGTATCTTGGTCTACGCTCTATGGGCCGTCTACGGCTCGAAAGGTCAATAGATAGAGGTACTACATTACTAGGTCTTCTTCTATATAAGAGAAAGGGACATCATGTCATTCGTTGAAACTAAGATGAGAAAATTAGGAATGAGTAAAAGAAAACAAAAGAAACATGTTTACCAATCTGCTGGTGCCCCAGGGATGTTGCTCCCGGGGGAAGGAACTAGAACAGCATTGCGCTCTTCTGTCAGGCAAACCCACTGTTCAATCAATGCCCTCTCCCTCTCTGAGTCAGCCTCTGATTTGTCTGCAATAAAAATGTTTAAAAAATAACACACCCACCAAGACATGGTGTTGATGATCAACATGATGATCACATGTTGATAAACACAGGCGTGCGTATTATCTCCCCTTCTGTTGATTACATACATAGACTATATGTGCAAGTTAGCCAACTCATCAGAGACAGAGAAGATCAGTGATCTTCTATATGCAGACACTAATACATGGAAAAATAGAAGACCTACAAGAATGCTTATTTAGACTCAACAGCACAGGCACAAAATACAACATGAAAGTCAACAGAACATGAATATTGCAAAAGAGAAACAGAATATCAACATAACTATAGACATCAGACAATTAAAACAAGTAGAGGAATTTAAATACCTAGGAAGTCTAGTGACAAATGACAATTTACAAACAGCAGAAGTAGACTCAAGATGTAAAAAGCTTGTCAAATCATTGGACAGGTTTCACCACTATTGTCCAACAAGGAAATAACCCTAAAGACCTCTACTGAGATCAAATGTGTTTGACAAACAACAGGAGAAAAGACTTAAGAGAAGATTAGAAATGAAGAACTGAGAAAAAGGCTAGGAATAACCCTCGCCACAGAATATAGAAAGAAAAAAACAGATAAAATGTTTTGGCCCAAGGGCTGGCCGCGAAAAAGATGGATTGACAGAATATTAGAAACACTAGGAAGTATAATAGCAGCAGAGGTGAGCAAAAGAGGAAGGAAAGAAGAAGAATAAGAACACATGGCGTGTCACCAGCATTAATGGCCAACATAAACTACAGTTGTGTTACCACTTGTATTTGAATCACTCTGTCATATAACACTATCAGGATTTCTCCCTGTCATTCTTGACTTCTTTTGACATACGATCTCACATGGCCACTCTTTCACATATTTACTTTATGTTGATATTTTAATGTGGTGTGTTTTGTTGCATTTTCTTATGTCAAATTTAGCTGATACCAATATTTTAATGTGGTGTGTTTTGTTGCATTTTCTCATGTCAAATTTAGCTGATACCAATATTTTAATGTGGTGTGTTTTGTTGCATTTTCTCATGTCAAATTTAGCTGATATCAATATTTTAATGTGGTGTGTTTTGTTGCATTTTCTCATGTCAAATTTAGCTGATGCCAATATTTTAATGTGGTGTGTTTTGTTGCATTTTCTTATGTCAAATTTAGCTGATGCCAATATTTTAATGTGGTGTGTTTTGTTGCATTTTCTTATGTCAAATTTAGATGATACCAATATTTTAATGTGGTTCTGTGGCACTCTCACTTGCCTGTTGCAGCTGACATTGATATTCTAATCTTGCTCGCTTCATTTAATTTCTTCAGCTGTCCTCACTTTCAAGCTGTATATAATTTTTTGCTAAATACTATTTTTGATTCACTAAGCAATATAAACTTAATACAGGAGTAATGATGTACAAAGTATTTTCATGCCACTCATTTAAAAACAATTATATTGAAAATGTGTACCTTGTTTGTTGATAAGCTTCTGTATCTGTTCATCCAAGTACTTCTTGCGCCGAGCCAATGCCTTTGACCAGTGGTCTCTTAGAACTGTCAGGTCCTCCTCCTGGTATGAATCTAAGCCTTTCTGGAGGCGTGACCTTACACAAACGCAGCCAATAGCAACAGAGGAGATGGATTCACAAATAAGAGGAAGTGTTCCAGAATTTGCAACTGGACGAACTCGCACAAGAACTCTTCGTGAATGACCCTTGAGATGAAATTTTAAAAGTCAAATGTAATCTCGTGTCAAAAGCTATATTTCTGATAAACAAAAAGTGTTTCTATAAACCCATAAGAACAATGGCCTAGACTGGAGAGAAGTTGAGTGCCCAAGAATAGAAATGGATGAAGAGACCTTGTCAATGGCCTCCAAAAAGGGGTCTAAATGGCTTTGATTGATTGAATAAAGTGTTCCTGTTATACCCTGTGGTATTTATGGTGAATATAGTATCAGTATTAGTTCATATTTTTCAATAACCATCAGCACATTTATAACTCATATGGTCAGCACTATTCCAGACTGCTACAATTTCCAGAGAAATTCTCTGGTACTCAGAGATTGACTACAGTCTTTGTCATGCTAATATTAGGATTGGAAAGTATTCCCATGAAAAGAAAGTATTCAATGAAAATAATCAACGTTAAAAAGATGCCACTGTAAAAACAGATGCCGTCTGCACAAGTGACACTTTTTATGTCATGTGTACAAATATCACTTAGTAATGACAGATGACAACTGTAAAAATATACAATAAACATAAAATGGTATTTAGCAGTTAATATAATAAATAGACAAGACAAACTACTACATAACATAACATAACATAACAATACATATTATAGCATAACATAATATAATTCGTTCGGACAACCATTGTTCGATTTTGCTGGAAGCAATGTAAGATGTACTCATGGCTGGAAAAAAATAAAAAACACAGTCGACCCAGCCACTGATAGAAATGGGTATCAGGGTAGTAGTATGCTGGGAAGGTGAGGAATGCCGCCTCGCATCTTGAGTTTCGTTGCTTGAAGCGACACTATCCAGAAGTCTCCGAACACTTCTGGATAGGTGGCCGAGCACATATGGGTGGAAACTTACATGCAAAGATGCCGATTCAAGTCTCGTACATTACCTTTACCTTTGTAATATAATAAATATTAAATATTTGTTCTTACCTCCACCTGTGACAATAGTGTTTCATTATGACATGTGACATCAATAGAAATGGTTTGTTTTAATTACCTGTCTAAGCTGCACAATTCCAGCACAGGGCACATCAGGTTTAGGTGTGACCTCTACAGGTGTGTAGTCTCCTTGATCATTCAGCTCATGAATCTCTGTCCAGAATTCTATCTTCCTCATTACTTCATTCCATCTGGAAAATATTTAGAAAAATAAAAATTACATTGATACAATTTACATAATTTATCATAAAAATATCACAAAATTAACATTACTTTTGTACAAAATGCACTTGTATGCGAGTGACATTCTTACTGTTTTGGAAGCAGATAAAGAAATCAATCAGAGGTATATTTGCTTACTTTCCTTCCTTTTCCACAACTTTCAGTCAGTGGTTTCCTAGTGATGGCCACCACCAGCCTCCTCCATTCCCTTTGACAGCTGGTTCTCATATCCTGACAAAGTCCAGGTCAGTCTATTCTCTGATGCTGTTTTCTATCTTCTCCAGGTTTTCTTTGTCAATTCACTGGTCCAGTAATGTGGTTTTTGCGAGGTCAAAAGAGCATAATGTAACAGCCACATAACTTGATTTGCATTTCTACCTGATGGTCAGGGTTTTTCAATGACATTTAAAATCTAAACTTGAAAAATTTGCGTCAAGTGTACTTTTGATTTGAATCAAATGTACTATCAACCCTTACGTATGCGTGTGAAAGCTGGAAAACAACAAGAGATATAGAAACAAAGTTGAACGCATTCGAAAATAAATGTCTAAGGAAAATACTTGGTATAGAATGGAACGAATTCAAAACAAACGAGGAAATTAGAGAAATCGCCAATCAACCACTAATATCTTCAGTAATAAAGAAAAGACGATGGTCATACGTTGGACATGTGATGAGAAGAGATAATAATCGAATAGCAAAGCAAGCCCTCATATGGGAAACAACAGGTAAAAGAAAAAGAGGAAGACCCAGGGAGACACTGAGAAGAACATTGATGAGAGAGGCAAGAGCAGCAGGAATCGGCTCCCTCAATGAGATAGAACTGCTTGCACAGAACAGAGACAGATGGCGAGATTTGATAAAATATCTTTAAAAGAAAACTGCTAGAACAAAAATTCATATAGGAGAAGGTGTATCTTGGTCTACGCCCTATGGGCCGGTTACGGCTCGAAAGGTCAATAGATAGATAGATAGATAGATGGATGAAAATGGGATCCATGATAGCTCAGTGGTTAGTGAACTGGACTGCAAAGGACAAGAAGTTGGGTTCGATCCTGATTGACGGCTTCTGGGTTTACCCAGCATTAAATGGGTACCGGATTTTTTTCTGGGAAGGTAAAGTGGCACAGCCGTAATACTGACAACATTATCCCAAAAATAATGTGCTGAAGGTCTGTAAAAATTATGGCAACTAACACCATATTCCCTATATGCCACTTGGCATGACAGAGCTCTTTACTTTTTTTTTTACTTCATGGATAATGATGTCTGGGACCTAGTACATTTCTCGCATTCTTAAAATTGACATCTTTTTGGAATTAGTTTCAAACTGTGACACCAAACAAGCAAAATGTAAAATATATGACTAAAGTAAATATTTATTACTAATATTTTATTAGTTAATGTTCATAATTAAAAGATCAAAGAGCGTCAAGTCTGAGAATTTCTGAGGTCCAATATTCATTCTAAGAGAAAGAGTATCTGGGTCTATGCCCTATGGGCCGGCTATGGCTCGAAGGGTCGATAGATAGATAAGATAAGATAAGAAAGATAGATAGATTAGATAAGATAGATAGATAATATAGATAGATAAGATAGATAGATAGATAGATAGATAGATAGATAGATAGGTAGATAGATAAGATAAGATAAGATAAGATAAGATAAGATAAGATAAGATAAGATAAGATAAGATAAGATAAGATAAGATAAGATAAGATAGAAAGATAGATAGATAGATAGATAGATAGATAGATAGATAGATAGATAGATAGATAGATAGATAGATAGATAGATAGATAGATAGATAGATAGATAGATAGATAGATAGATAGATAGATAGATAGATAGATAGATAGATAGATAGATAGATAGATAGATAGATAGATAGATAGATAGATAGATAGATAGATAGATAGATAGATAGAATATTCACTCACAGTCTACACTCAATTTAAACTTTGGCCAGACAGACTCTCTGACAAAGACTCACCTGTCAGCAACAGATCTGGACTTGGTCTGAGCTGCATCACTCATCACCAAGTCTTTTCCAAAACCCTGGCTTCTGTGGCCCCATACCTCAATGGATAAGGCTCCATCTGAGCAATGCTCAATAAATTCCTCCGTAATGGGAACACGAATGTGCTGTAATACACAAAATTTTTAATGAATATCATCATCTTCAAGTACCAAACCTACTGGCGTAGGTGATCATGTCTCTCCACAACTTTCGATCTGGACAGTTATTTATCATTTCTGTTGTTGATCTTCTGCCAAGCCATTCTCTTAAGCTGTCTGGTGTCTTTTCTCTTTGCTTCCCTCTATATCTTCGTCCCTCACTTTTCGTAGTTGTCACAGCATACTCTAGCTGTTCCCTTCTCATTACATGGCCAAAAAATGATGATTGTTTCTTCCTAATATTGGAAATTAGCTCTCTTTTTGCTCTGACCTCTTTCAGAACGTTTTCATGACTCTTCTTAGCTGTCCATGGTACTCTCAACTTTCTTCTAAAATAAATTAGAATAAAAGTAAAATAATAACGTAATATATGTTAAAAATGATAAAATATATGTGAATTATAAAACAATTGATGAATTCCCTGTTAAAAATAAGAGGGATTAGACATTTATTTTGTTTATTCAGCTTTGAGTCTCCAAGGACCTTTGCCACAGACAAAATCAATTCTGATCCTTCTTTATATTTCAAGTTCATTCTTTCTTTGTTCATTTGTTTTGCCTTTATATGTGAAGATATGTTTTAAAACAAAATGTTCCAACCTATCTAGTCAATTGTAACCTCAATTAAACAATAACAATGAAAGGTATTTTCTACACTTGATTTTGAGTTCTTGTGGTCTTATTATTTTTAATTTCCTTACCTCAAGACACATCTTAATGCAGATCCCTTGTGATTTGTCAATTATTTAAAGCTCCCCATTACTATCTTGAAAATAATGATGTATAATTGAAACTTTGTGGAAATATTAATGTAAATAGGTAATAGAAACATGAAACTGAGATAGAACAAGAAAGAATACAACCCATATGACATTAGACATAATATAATAAGCAATCATTGCCAAGAATTGAGCTTTTTCTATAGACATAATTTTTTAAGAAATTTATTTAATAGAAATTAGACGTGTGTATCTTATCTAACAGCTAACAAACATTCAAAGATACAGCATCTTCACAACAGTAACAGCTTCAGCAATCAACTTGCTGCCATTACCATCATCAAGTATTGTATCTGCTGGCACAGTGTCTGATGGTCATGTTTCTCCATAGATTTCTAAATCTCTATAATTGTTTATCACTTCTGTTACTAACTTCCTACCAAACTATTCTCTTACCTCTACATTGTGACTCTTTGTAAAATTTCATCATCATCAAGTACCAGGTCTGCTGGCGAAGGTGATCATATATCTCTCCACAATTTTCGATCTCAACAGTTATCTATCATCTCTGTTGTTGACCTTCTGCCAAGCCATTCTCTTAAACTGTCTGGTATCCTTTCTCTTTGCTTCCCTCTATATCTATGTCCAGCTGTCATTGTAAAAAGTGTTGTTATGGAAACAGAGCCATAGATTTTAGAAGCAGTGCCATTTTGGCATGCAAGGTTTCTGTTTTTGAGATTGTGGTTCTGCCCTATGTGCCGTCTTCGGCTCAAAAGGACAATAGATAGATAGATATCTTTGTCCCTTAATTTTCCGAGTTGTTACAATATACCAGCTATTCCCTTCTCATAACATGGCCAAAAAATGATGATTGTTTCTTCCTCATATTTGATATTAGTTCTCTTTTTGCTTTGGCCTCTTTCATTAAATTTTCATTGCTACTCTTAGCTGTCCATGGGTTTCTCAACGTTCTTCTGCAAAACCACATTTCTGCAGCCTCCAATGATTTTCTTGTCTGTTGTCCATGATTCACATTCATATGGTAAAACTGGCGCTACGTACCATTTAAGAACTCTTTTTCTTGTTTCTTTTGTAAAAAATGGATTGCATTGTAAAATTCGCGAACTCAAAATACAAATTCATGAAATTCAACAGTTTGCAGTGGGGAAATTCTTCTCCCCTATTCTGCATCCTGATGTTTCCCATTGAAGAGCCTGTTTTTGGAAATTTGGTCATCATGCTCTATAGTCATCAATCTTCAATGTGTAGACGACACTCAATGATGATGATGATGTGTATATGAAATAAAAATGTGTTTAGTATGAAAGTGGTAATGCTAATTTTGTAGACCATGTTAATACTGACTTTCTCATGGTTGAAGACAAAGTTGAGCGTGTGGTCATCCTTCCGTGACACAGAATCTGGGTTGATCTCAGGAGGAACAACACATGGTTCTGACTCTCCCCAGAATGAATACTGGCAGAACACAAAGTTGGAGAGAGCCAAGGGGAGGCCCCGTGCTTCCTTGATGCAAACCTGAATAGGAAACAGATGGTCTTAGTTTATGCTGTTTTATGAGTGGGCTTAAGTGGGCTTAAATTTGAAACATTAGGTCTAAATTTGTTACCTTGATGTGGGCTTAAATATGAAACATTAGGTCTTAATTTGTTACCTTGATGTGGGCTTATGTATGAAACATTAGGTCTTAATTTGTTACCTTAATGTGGGCTTAAATATAAAACATTAGGTCTTAATTTGTTACCTTAATGTGGGCTTAAATATGAAACATTAGGTCTTAATTTGTTACTGTTTTATGAGTTAAAACTTTGATGTGGGCTTAAATATGAAACATTAGGTCTAAATTTGTCACCTTGATGTGGGCTTAAATATGAAACATTAGGTATTAATTTGTTACCTTAATGTGGGCTTAAATATGAAACATTAGGTCTTAATTTTTTACTGTTTTATGAGTTAAAACTTTGATGTGGACTTACATATGAAAGATGAGGTCTTAATTTGCTACTGTTTTATGAGTTAAAACTTTGATGTGGGCTTAAATATGAAACATTAGGTCTTAATTTTTCACTGTTTAATGAACTAATAGTGTAAAACTTAGTGCAATCTTCTCTTTACACTAATGCGAGACTTTGTTTATGCATCCTAAGTCATGGTCTACAAAAGAAACACTCACAGGAGAAGATAAGAAAACTGTCTCTGAACACGACAATAAGAATCATGAGTTTAAATTGTACATTTCAACAAATTATTACTGATAATTCTTACAATAGAAAGATCACTTCTTGCTAATGTAGACACATTATTCAACAAATTATTACTGATAATTCTTACAATAGAAAGATCACTTCTTGCTAATGTAGACATATAATTCAACAAATTATTACTGATAATTCTTACAATAGAAAGATCACTTCTTGCTAATGTAGACATATAATTCAACAAATTATTACTGATAATTCTTACAATAGAAAGATCACTTCTTGCTAATGTAGACATATAATTCAACAACTTATTACTGATAATTCTTACAATAGAACAATCGCTTCTTGCTAATGTAGACATATAATTCAACAAATTATTACTGATAATTCTTACAATAGAAAGATCACTTCTTGCTAATGTAGACATATAATTCAACAACTTATTACTGATAATTCTTACAATAGAAAGATCACTTCTTGCTAATGTAGACATATAATTCAACAAATTATTACTGATAATTCTTACAATAGAAAGATCACTTCTTGCTAATGTAGACATACAATTTAACAAATTACATGCATGATATGTAAGAAAGTATCACATACATTTGTCACTAAAGCAGTGCATTATCACATCATCTGCTTTGCATTCAAATGGAATATTCTACCATGCAGCTGCTTATTGACTCTAGATCAATCAATAAATAAAGGAGTCTTCTCTTCATATGAAACCAATTCAAATAGAACAAGCACTTGAAACAAACACAAATGTATTGACAGTCCCATGTAGGCCATGGAACAAGTTGTGCTGGAGAAGAAAATAAGTGCAGCAAAGCTGGACACAGAACAAATCAATTCCACGTATGGGATGATAGTATTTCCTCAAATGAACGGGGTCAATGATTTATTTATTGACGTATTTAACGGTTCAGGTTACTGTTGCTCATACTGAGTGGATCATCAGAGTAACTACTGTTGGTTGTGCTAGCTTCTCATTACAACTCTATTATTATGAATTGAATGTGACTGTCAAATGAGAACACATTCTTGAAGATAACTGCATCTACGAGTAGTAGATTAACAAAGATTGTAATTATCCAGTACTGTCAAATGTCACACAAGGTAGCTTGCCGTGTACATCACTATAAGTCCCTGTTCTATATGAGTTTCTCAAAGTGAGTAAAGGATTGATGCATGTTGTCCTTGCCTCTCTTGTCGGTGTCCTATTTAGTGTTTTTTGAGGTTCAGCTTCTTTTTCATGCTATTTCCTATTTGAGGGTTTGCTTTGTGATGCTACTGTTAGCTCTTCACACTGTATGACTGCCCTATATATGCCCACCTTCTCCTCCTTGTTACAGATGAGACTGTTGGTTGCATTATGACTCCTGAACTACACTTTAATTCTTCCCAGTGTGCACAACTATTTTCCTTAGACTTTTGTTTTTGAGCGCATCTAATTTATTCTCTATTTCTATATTTCACAAAGACATGCTTCTATAAAACGTTGAAGTAGAACAGTGGTTGAATAAATATTCAAAGACACAGACTTGGCTAATGTGCGCATGCATTCTGTTTCTGACAGGCCCCTGCATGAAATGTTAGAAAAAGAGACCCGGCCTACTGATGATTCGGACCATATATTGTTCCTTGTTTTTTTTTTCTGTTGATTATTTGTCATTTTTTCCCAAGTACTGTAAACATACCTTTTCCTCTTAATTGATTCGCTGATTATTGCCTCGGAAGTTTCCCTCTATAATAATATTTATTTATTATTATTTGTCTCCTGCTGATGATGCAATGTGCCAGCCGTGGCAGCTAAATATTCAGCATGTGACTCTCTTAGAACTTACCCGGATCAGAAGTGGAGCACCCATGGGAACAGCATTGTCATAATCATTGTCTGCTGCCATGTCAACATAGCGGTCCAGCACAGCTCCTCCCAGCTTAGAGATCTCGATGTGCAGCTTACCAGCAACCTGTCAACATCCAAGGGAGCACAGTTAATGTCTCTGGATTGCTAAGACTTGTGAGTTTACAAATATTTTGTACGTATAGAAAGAAACGAGGACAGACTAGTGAAGCTGCAGACAGCTCATTTTTTGTCCGTCCGTCTGTCTGTGAAGGCAAGTAGATGAGAGGGTAATTGAGCAACAAGAGATATATCAATAACAAATATGCTATGTCAAAATGTAGCAACAATGAGTGAGACAGTCAAGACCGGGTAATATTGCAGTCATCCATCTTCTTCACTGATATGTGGTTAATTATGAATGATCAATGATGTGGTCAGTTATGTATGGTCAATAATGATTGATCACCATATATGGTCAATGTACAATGGATCAAAGTTCTAAAAGTACATTATCAGCAAAAATATAAAAAAAACACATTTTACCTTTCACACACAAGACAGGTCATAAGAGATTAAGTTTAAGCTACTGAGTAAGCCACATTTGGGAGGATTGTCTTTTCCTGAGTTGTGTTGTAACGATCAGGCTGAGGACTTTACTGGATTTATATTGGAAACATTAGCCTGAGGACTTTACTGGATTTATATTGGAAACATTAGTCTGAGGACTTTACTGGATTTATACTGGAAACATTAGTCTGAGGACTTTACTGGATTTATACTGGAAACATTAGCCTGAGGACTTTACTGGATTTATACTGGAAACATTAGCCTGAGGACTTTACTGGATTTATATTGGAAACATTAGCCTGAGGACTTTACTGGATTTATATTGGAAACATTAGTCTGAGGACTTTACTGGATTTATACTGGAAACATTAGTCTGAGGACTTTACTGGATTTATACTGGAAACATTAGCCTGAGGACTTTACTGGATTTATACTGGAAACATTAGCCTGAGGACTTTACTGGATTTATATTGGAAACATTAGCCTGAGGACTTTACTGGATTTATATTGGAAACATTAGTCTGAGGACTTTACTGGATTTATACTGGAAACATTAGTCTGAGGACTTTACTGGATTTATACTGGAAACATTAGCCTGAGGACTTTACTGGATTTATACTGGAAACATTAGCCTGAGGACTTTACTGGATTTATATTGGAAACATCAGCCTGAGGACTTTACTGGATTTATATTGGAAACATTAGCCTGAGGACTTTACTGAATTTATATTGGAAACATTAGCCTGAGGACTTTACTGGATTTATATTGGAAACATTAGTCTGAGGGCATTATTTGATTTATACTGAAACATCAGCCTGAGGGCATTACTAGATTTATTCTGGACACCTCAGCCTGAGGGCATTACTAGATTTATACTGGAAGTATCAGTCTGAGGTCATTACTGGATTTATAATGGAAACATTAGTCTGAGGGCTTTACTAAATTTATAACGGAAACACCAGCCTGAGGGCATTACCAGATTTATACTGGAAGCATCAGTCTGAGAGCATTACTGGATTTATAATGGAAACATTAGTCTGAGGGCTTTCATCATCATCATCATCATGTGCCATACCGGTTGGCGTAGGTGATCATGTCCCTCCACAATCTTCTATCTACAGTGCATCGTATCAGTTCTGTTGTTGACTGTTTTCCATGCCATGACACCATGCTATCCAACATTTTCACTCTTTGTCGCGATCTCTCTTTCCTTTTATTTTGCCAGTTGTAACCAAGTATTCCAACTTTCCTCTTCTCATGATGTGTCTGAAAAATGTTGATTGCTTCTTTCTGATGTTTTTTTTAAGAGCTCCCTTTTTGTGTTGGCCTCTTTGAGAACTTCCTCATTGGTCTTTTTAGCTGTCCAGGGAACTCTCAACATTCTTCTGAGAAATCTCATCTCTGTGGCCTCTAATCGTCTTTTCATTTGTTTGTCTACTGTCCATGATTCGCTTCCATAGGTCAGAATTGGTTCTATATAGCACTGATGAACTATCTTTCTCATTTTTATTGACACAGATTTGTTGCATAAGATATTTTTCATTTTGTGAAATGCTATTTTGGCCTGAGCTATTCTGCTTTTTATTTCTGTGGTGTATCTCCCATCTAATATTATTATTGTGCCCAAGTATTTGAAACGTTGCACTTGTTTCAGATTTGTCTCATTTATTTTTATGCTGCATGATGGTGGTGATTGTTTCTTCAATATAACCCTTACTTCTGTTTTCTTACTATTCAGACTGAGACCTTTCTTGTTGCTTTCTTTTACTATTATGTCTACTGAGGGCTTTACTAGATTTATACTGGAAGCATCAGTCTGAGGGCATTACTGGATTTATAATGGAAACATTAGTCTGAGGGCATTACCAGATTTGTACTGGAAGCATCAGTCTGAGGGCATTACTGGATTTATAATGGAAACATCAGTCTGAGGGCTTTACTAGATTTATACTGGACCACATCAGTCTGAGGGCATTACCAGATTTATACTGGACACATCAGTCTGAGGGCATTACCAGATTTATACTGGACACATCAGTCTGAGGACTTTACTGGATTCTTACTGGAAACATCAGCTTGAGAGCATTACCAGACCTGTTATATATAAAATTTTGAGAACTTTCCCTGTTTTTGATGTCTGAGATTCCACTTTTGGTTGTGCTTTTCATGAAATGCTAAAGTGTATTTGGCTGATGCAGCCAGCAGGTAGAGCTCAGTTCCTCACACAGAACACAAGCATTTCATCATTCCTGCATGCACCATTCATGTATTCACTATTTAAAATGTATTGTTTGGTTGTTCTTCACACAATTCTTATCTCACCTTTTAGATCTTGACACATAATATCTCTTGTGCACTAGATTGCTGTTTGATGTGCTACACAAGTGTTATCTAGTATTGATTTTTAATTAAAATTCCCAGAGTACTTGAATTAAAATTCTAACCGTCCAGGTTTTTGTAGCTAGTGACCAGAATTGTAGGGTGATGTGGCAATCAATCTCCAGCAGTATAGAATGACACATTATGCTGCAGTCATGTACCACCCACCAAGGGATGATAAATTAGAGAAATCAACATCCTCAAGTTGATTGATGCTGTTATTAGCTATATTTAGATTGAAACTTGAATTCTTAAGAAGTGAAGTCTGAAGATATTTTGTATACAGTGTACTTCATTGTTAGCAAAATTCTTCTCTTTCTCCTGTAGTCTTACTGTTTTTACCATAAGGTGTTGCTCATTGTTGTTAGATGTAACTTTCTGGACATTTCTAGTTGTGTAGTTTAAGTTGTTCTCATCCTGCATTAATTTTGTGACTGATTCTATCTATCCAACTTTTCCAGAGTGGTTTTTTATTTTTTGCCATGCAACTTGATGTCTTCATGTAGTTTACTCTTGCTGCAGTTACTATCAATGGCCTGTTATCAATATATCTCAACAGATCTTTAATAAATACACATTTTAACAATGATTTATGTTCAGATATAGGCACTAGTTCAATATACTACAGGCTATTCATGAACTCTTCTGAATTTTAAAATATTTTTGTGACTTATACCTTGCAGCTTCTCATGGAGCAAAGGGTTACAACCACGCTCACGGAGGGTGTACCACAGCAAACTGTCTAATTTTTTAGAATTTGTATCTTGATATGGTAATTTTTACTACCCTATCGTAATCTAGTATGGACAGAACCCCTTCACCCAACTCTCTAATGTTCCAAACATAATTTGGCTATTGATGTCCAGATACTCTAACAACACAAGTGTGGCACTTCAAAGAACACTGTACACACCTCTCCCTGCTGGCTGATGATGGGAACATGGTAATCCAGCTTCACATCATGAAACAAGCACTCCAAGAAGATGTTGGCTACACCAATCAGGTTATGATTCTCCTGTGACTCATAGAATGGATCACCTACCATGGGTGGACCTAGATCCTGTCATTGAGAGGAAAAAAAAGACAATCATTTACCATCTGTAGAAACACCTCCCAAGAATAGTCTTGTGTGTGTGCAGCAACAATTTACAATTACTCAAGTATTAAATAACAAGAGCTAAACAAAAAAAAGAAGAATAATTATTATTTCCTTCTGTCAAAATGAGCTGACAATGATACAGAAAAAAAAAAGTTAAACTATTTAATTAAAATGAAATCAATACATAGTACAATCACTATTTATAACTAAAATATGATTATATTATAATTAAAATATGTATTTTCTAAAATGCAGGGGATAATAACAATGGGAAAATATATAATACAATTTTACACAAATATATACTGGCCCCATGGCTAATGTACCTCAGCCAGCTCTTAAACGTATGGTAGGTAACAGTATTACAATTAATTAGTTCATTTCATTACTGGGTTTTGACAAAATACAGGGAAAAAGAGAGATTGCGGATGACAAAGAAAGAAGATACTAGATAGCTTGGTGTCATGGCACAGTAAACAATCAACAACAGAATTGATGTGATGCACTGTGGACAGAGAATTGTGGAAGGGATGTAACTGCTTCTGTCAACTGGTATAGCACATGATGATGACTACACAAACAGATTATTGACATATTTGATTCAATTTTCATCTGTCAACAATAGCTGCCTCAATTGTAATTTTAAAAATCTGAGCTTGGGATTTCTAAATCTTAGCATGGCACGATTAGGGCTTTACTTTCCCATAAGAAATAAATGAAAAATCAACTCTAAACAATGTTTCATTAACAGCATCAAGCAAATGACATTATTTCTCTGCTCAATCATTTCTTTTTTGCATTTTCACAAGTGGGAAGGTTTTGCAACAAATGTTAACAATTCTCCCAGCAATATCGATAAAGAGTAAAATCTCGTAATAAAAGTTAACAAATTTCCATTAGCTGAGTTCACAACTGGAAACATTCTACAATAAAAGTAGATCATTCTCATTAGCAGCAGCCATAAAAGGAAAGGAAAAATATTAGGGGGAAAAAAAGAAGCTAATAATAATTTCCCTCCTTAAAGTGTCCTAGTGTCCGTGCTGCAGTAACAGTTAATGTGTTCTAGCAGCGATGTTTGCTGGGGACAATACAGTCTGGTATTTGTGCTGTAATAACAGTTAATGTGTTCTAGCAGCGATGTTTGCTGGGGACAATACAGTCTGGTATTTGTGCTGTAATAACAGTTAATGTGTTCTAGCAGCGATGTTTGCTGGGGACAATACAGTCTGGTATCTGTGCTGTAATAACAGTTAATGTGCTCTAGCAGTGATGTTTGCTGGGGACAATACAGTCTGGTATCTGTGCTGTAATAACAGTTAATGTGCTCTAGCAGTGATGTTTGCTGGGGACAATACAGTCTGGTATTTGTGCTGTAATAACAGTTAATGTGTTCTAGCAGCGATGTTTGCTGGGGACAATACAGTCTGGTATCTGTGCTGTAGTAACAGTTAATGTGTTCTAGCAGTGATGTTTGCTGGGGACAATACAGTCTGGTATCTGTGCTGTAATAACAGTTAATGTGTTCTAGCAGTGATGTTTGCTGGGGACAATACAGTCTGGTATCTGTGCTGTAATAACAGTTAATGTGTTCTTGCAGTGATGTTTGCTGGGGACAATACAGTCTGGTATCTGTGCTGTAATAACAGTTAATGTGTTCTAGCAGTGATGTTTGCTGGGGACAATACAGTCTGGTATCTGTGCTGTAGTAACAGTTAATGTGTTCTAGCAGCGATGTTTGCTGGGGACAATAGGGCAGAAATGTGTCAGTCTGAAACGATACTGAGCACAGAACCCATAAATGTGTCAATGGATAGAAATGATAAGAGTCAGTTATGACAACCTATCAAATGCAACAGTTTAACTTGGAGAACATGTTTCACTGAGATTTTATGTCTCAAGTCCAACCAATAACACATTTGTACAAGTCTGTGACCTATTAATTATGATATAATTATATATATGCGCTGTGCAAATACTTCATATATCATGGACTGAAATTACAACCAGACCCGAAATAAGAGAAATGACAAAGCCTCAAAATATATCATTTATAATCAAGAGAAGAAGGTAGTCATAGGTTAGCTATGTGACGAGAAGAGACAACAAGAGAATCTCAAAGCAGGCTCTGAGAAGAGACAAGAGAATCTCAAAGCAGGCCCTCACTAGTGGGAACTAGTGGGTAAAAGAGGCCAACCTAAAGAAACACAAGAAAGAACACTGATGTGAGAGGCAACAACAGTAGGTATAGATCCCTTGCTGAGATTGAATAACTTGCCCAAAATAGAGATGCGAGAAGTACAATGCGGGTACTGGGCAAGGTCTGATACTAGATAGCAGAGATCGTCAGACACAGAGAATCTTGCAGGGATCATCAGACACAGAGAATCTTGCAGGGATCATCAGACACAGAGAATCTTGCAGGAATCATCAGACACAGAGAATCTTGCAGGGATCATGAGACACAGAGAATCTTGCAGGGATCATGAGACACAGAGAATCTTGCAGGGATCATCAGACACAGAGAATCTTTCAGGGATCATCAGACACAAAGAATCTTTCAGGGATCATCAGACACAGAGAATCTTGCAGGGATCGTCAGACACAGAGAATCTTGCAGGGATCATGAGACACAGAGAATCTTGTAGGGATCATCAGACACAGAGAATCTTTCAGGGATCATCAGACACAGAGAATCTTGCAGGGATCATCAGACACAGAGAATCTTGCAGGGATCATGAGACACAGATAATCTTGCAGGGATCATGAGACACAGATAATCTTGCAGGGATCATGAGACACAGAGAATCTTGCAGGGATCATCAGACACAGAGAATCTTGCAGGGATCATGAGACACAGAGAATCTTGCAGGGATCATCAGACACAGAGAATCTTGCAGGGATCATCAGACACAGAGAATCTTTCAGGGATCATCAGACACAGAGAATCTTGCAGGGATCATGAGACACAGAGAATCTTGTAGGGATCATCAGACACAGAGAATCTTTCAGGGATCATCAGACACAGAGAATCTTGCAGGGATCATCAGACACAGAGAATCTTGCAGGGATCATGAGACACAGAGAATCTTGCAGGGATCATCAGACACAGATAATCTTGCAGGGATCATCAGACACAGAGAATCTTGCAGGGATCATCAGACACAGAGAATCTTTCAGGGATCATCAGACACAGAGAATCTTTCAGGGATCATGAGACACAGAGAATCAATCTTGCAGGGATCATGAGACACAGAGAATCTTGCAGGGATCATGAGACACAGAGAATTTTGTAGGGATCATCAGACAAAGAGAATCTTTCAGGGATCATCAGACACAGAGAATCTTGCAATGGATCATCAGACACAGAGAATCTTGCAGGGATCATGAGACACAGATAATCTTGCAGGTGTCATCAGACACAGAGAATCTTGCAGGGATCATCAGACACAGATAATCTTGCAGGTGTCATCAGACACAGAGAATCTTGCAGGGATCATCAGACACAGAGAATCTTGCAGGGATCGTCAGGTACAGAGAATCTTGCAGGGATCGTCAGGTACAGAGAATCTTGTAGGGATCATCAGACACAGAGAATCTTGTAGGGATCATCAGACACAGAGAATCTTGTAGGGATCATCAGACACAGAGAATCTTGCAGGGATCATCAGACACAGAGAATCTTGCAGGGATCATCAGACACAGAGAATCTTGCAGGGATCATCAAACACAGAGAATCTTGTAGGGATCATCAGACACAGAGAATCTTGTAGGGATCATCAGACACAGAGAATCTTGTAGGGATCATCAGGCACAGAAAATCTTGCAGAGATCATCAGACACAGAGAATCTTGAACTTCTGCCCTATATGCTGTCTTCGGCTCTAAATGACAACAGATAGAGAGACAAATGCATTGTCTGTGGTTGGATAGGAAGGAGATAGAAGTGTATTACACACAAATGGTGACAGAATGGTAAAATTGCAGTTTTCTTGTCAATGAAACCCATCATAAGAAGCACTGGGGTTCAGTCTGTGAGGATTCCTTTGCCTTAAATGGTTATAGGCCTTAAATGGTTATATGCCTTAAATGGTTATATGCCTGGAGCCTTAAAAAAGTTTAACATAACCAGACTGCAACTGTGCTAGGTGCAGTGAACTCTGTCTTGCAGTAACTCAGAGCAGAACTTAGTTGTAAACTCGTGCAGCACAACGACATGACAGTTACTTTGTTTCACTCCAGACCTTCAGACATGAAGAACATCCACAGACATCTCAGACACAGATAATATCCACAAGGTGTCCCACTCACTAGAGAACCTGAAATTTTGTGTAAGTGAATTCCGTTTTGAAATAGCATGGTTATTTTGGCTATGGTGGCATGTGAAGTGTGGGATGTTGCTCCATCTTGCATCTCCTCTTTCAGAGACCAGTTTTATTAGACTGGCCACCATGCTCAGAAATTCTGGATTCTCACGAGTGGACACCCTGCATTTGTTGTTGGGCCAAAATGTAGATTTTCATCATCATGTGCCATACTGGATGGCATAGGTGATGATGTCCTTCCACAATCTTCTATCTACCTTGCATCATATCAGTTCTGTTGTTGACTATTTTCCATGCGTTGACTCCAAGCTATCCAGTTTTTTCTCTCTCTTTGTTGTCTGTGATCTCTGTTTCCCTGTATTTTACCAGTTGTAACCAAGTATTCCAATTTTCCTCTTCTCATGATGTGCCCAAAAATGTTGATTGTTTTTTTTCTGATGCTTTTTAGGAGCTCCCTTTTTGTGTTGGCCTCTTTGAGAATTTCCTCGTTGGTCTTTTTAGCTGTCCAAGGAACTTTTAATATTCTTCAGAGAAATTCCATCTTTGTGGCCTCTAATCGTCTTTTCATTTTTCTGTTTACTGTCCATGATTCACTTCCATCGGTCAGAACTGGCACCATACAGCACAGATGAATTCTCTTTCTTATAGAACTCTCTTTCTTATAGAACTCTCTTTCTTATAGAACTCTCTTTCTTTTAGAACTCTCTTTCTTATAGAACTCTCTTTCTTATAGAACTCTCTTTCTTATAGAACTCTCTTTCTTATAGAACTCTCTTTCTTTTAGAACTCTCTTTCTTATAGAACTCTCTTTCTTATAGAACTCTCTTTCTTATAGAACTCTCTTTCTTATAGAACTCTCTTTCTTATAGAACTCTCTTTCTTATAGAACTCTCTTTCTTATAGAACTCTCTTTCTTATAGAACTCTCTTTCTTATAGAACTCTCTTTCTTATAGAACTCTCTTTCTTATAGAACTCTCTTTCTTATAGAACTCTCTTTCTTATAGAACTCTCTTTCTTATAGAACTCTCTTTCTTATAGAACTCTCTTTCTTATAGAACTCTCTTTCTTATAGAACTCTCTTTCTTATAGAACTCTCTTTCTTATAGAACTCTCTTTCTTATAGAACTCTCTTTCTTATAGAACTCTCTTTCTTATAGAACTCTCTTTCTTATAGAACTCTCTTTCTTATAGAACTCTCTTTCTTATAGAACTCTCTTTCTTATAGAACTCTCTTTCTTATAGAACTCTCTTTCTTATAGAACTCTCTTTCTTATAGAACTCTCTTTCTTATAGAACTCTCTTTCTTATAGAACTCTCTTTCTTATAGAATTCTCTTTCTTATAGAACTCTCTTTCTTATAGAACTCTCTTTCATAGGCTGTTAGATTAATAGTCAACCGATTCATTCATTCATTTTCCTCTTGGACTGAAGATGACACACTGAAGTCATAGTTCCCCAAGATTGATAATCTGCTGCTAGTTCTTGCAGGTCTTGGCTGTTTCTTAGTCCCTTGGTTGAGCCTTCCCCAGTAAATGTTCTGCATAGCAGTTATCTTGCTCTAACTTGTTTTATTATTCTAGATGGTTTCCACACGAATACCTGATGGGAAAGTCTTTCTTCATCCATTCTCAGCATGTGACTAATGTATTTCCGATGCCTTTTTCTTATTAAACTCAACACACAACTCTTATCTGTTCATTTGAAATGTATTCTTTCCAGTTTATGTTGAGATCCTATGGATACATTTGTTTTCAAAGGCACTTAATTTCCTATCTAAAGTCTTGGTGGATTTTTAACTTTCACATCATATGTCACTAATATAAAACAAAATAATGCTAACACTAACACCATACTCCCCACATATAACAAAACGTAACTGGTATCTTCAACTTTTAGCATAAATCAATAAAATAAACCTTGAAAAAAAAAAAAAAAAAGAAACTCCAAGCTTTAGGAGCACTAACTTAAGATTACATCGAAAATGTTAAATAAAGGCCACGGCCAGGGCTGAGAAAAATATAGCCCAGAATCTGACTAATGATGGTCAAGTAAAACAAATGGTCTTCCAGAAATACAATACTCAACATCCAACGTGTAATCAAACATGCACCTACACAATTGTTTACAATACCAAACAGCAACTGTGAACATGGAGAGACACTCAAGATTTTTCTAAGCTACTATAATGTAGATTTAAATTTAACAGGAAAAAACAAATTAATCACTTTAATTTGATTGGATGTCAGTGAATATAAAAATTAAAAAAAATGCTATTTTTTTTCTTTCACTTCAGCAAACTTATCCAGGCATGAAACAAATCTATAGGTAGTTAAATGAGAATATAATTAGTGTATGGACGAAATCTCCTTTAATATTGACAGATTGTTACAGTAATAAGGTGTTTAACAATTATAAACTGGAGATAAGAAAAAGTTAAATAATAAGAAGTTTAATTACTTACTGGTGTTACTTTTACAATTCATCATGTTGTTGGTGTCAATAAGTATTTCAGTTCAAGGTTTAACTATAAACTCAATATTTCTTTCAATATTTATCTTTCAAATTTTAAACATTAAATATTTCCTATAACTATTTTTGTATACAACCTAAAACTATCATCCCATATTACAGTAAAACATGTATCCTTATTTAAGGTTAACAACATCATTAATGTACATCCCCTCACAAAATTATAAGTCTCAAAATTTTGAAGTAAACAAATAAAAAATATCCCATACTTCAGTTTATATATATATATATATATATATATATATATATATATATATATATATATATATATATATATATATATAAAAGATATTTCTGTTTGATCTTACAGATTGTAATTTACAATAAATTTTACATAAAAAACAAAAGAGTAATCTTGATTATCTAATCTCCTAAAATATCAACTGCTTCAAATTTAAAGTAAGTCTAATCTCCTAAAATATTAACTATCTATCTATCTATTGTCCTTTCGAGCCGAAGACGGCACATAGGGCAAAACCACAATCTCAAAAAACAGAAATCTTGCGTGCCAAAATGGCACACATTGCAGAGATCACTGCTTCCAAAACTTATAGCTCTGTTTCCATAACAATACTTTTTTACAATGACAGCTTGTCAAGCCATCGATCAACCTCCTTAGTCGCCTCTTACGACATGCCTGGAAGGTCACAGTGTCACTATTCTTTACTTTCCTCATAATGAGGCCCCGGTAACACACGGGAGAAATATTAACTGCTTCAAATGTAAAGTAAGTCTAATCTCCTAAAATATTAACTGTTTCAAATGTAAAGTAAGTCTAATCTCCTAAAATATTGACTGCTTCAAATGTAAAGTAAGTCTAATCTCCTAAAATATTAACTGCTTCAAATTTAATGTAAGTCAGTAAATAAATGAAACAAAAAGCAACAACTCTGCAGTTCCACCCCAAAACAGATATCAAAAGTGACACATGCAAAAATAAGCTAAAACAGCGGCAACAGCAGCAGCACCATTATATTTTCTTTTATGTGAAAAGGAAAACCTCTAACTGATAAGGTAAAAGACTGAATAGTACATGTATGGTGTTACGATGGATTGAAAAATTATCTGGTTTAATTTTTGTGTGTGGTCAACTCCCAGAATTGAAATATTAAAAAGTGTATGCAAGATGTTTTTTGTGGTCAACTCCCAGAATTGAAATATTAAAAAGTGTATGCAAGATGTTTTTTGTGGTCAACTCCCACAATTGAAATATTAAAAAGTGTATGCAAGATGTTTTTTGTGGTCAACTCCCAGAATTGAAATATTAAAAAGTGTATGCAAGATGTTTTTTGTGGTCAACTCCCACAATTGAAATATTAAAAAGTGTATGCAAGATGTTTTTTGTGGTCAACTCCCAGAATTGAAATATTAAAAAGTGTATGCAAGATGTTTTTTGTGGTCAACTCCCAGAATTGAAATATCTAAAAATAAATCTTGATTCTGTCATCCATGGTTGGAAAGTCAAGAAGATACCTCATTGCTACACATGGAGTGTCCCTCGTACATCCCAGGATAATGCGCATGGCTTCATTTTGTATTTTCTCCAGCCTATCAATTTGAGTCGTACTGACAGTAAGTAAAACAAAAATGACAATCACGAAGATACAGACCTTCATTAATGGATGCTTATGCAGAATAAAAGGATGGAAATGACAGGATAAAATCACTAACACAGAATTATGGAAAAGTATCAGTCAAATACCAGTGGAAAAAGAGGTACAGCGAAGACGATGGCGCTGGATAGGACACATACTGCGGAAGCCAACTGAGAGTATTACACAACAGGCCCTTTTTTTGAATCCTCAAGGAAAATGGCAAAGAGGAAGTCCAAAATATTTTTGGAGAAGACAGATAGAAGCAGAGATGAATAAGATGGGGAAGACATGGAATAATCTTAAAAGAATGGCAATAAACAGAACAGCTTGGAAAGAGCTTGTTGAAGACCTATGCTCCACAGGGAGCTGAAAAATAGAAGAAGAACTAAGCTGTAATGTTCATCAGAAGGTTGGCATATTCTGGCCATGTGATGAGGACAAGTGACAAGACAATCACAAAAATCACAAAAGAAGTCATGAAATAGGAAATAACATGTAAATGAAGAAGTGGCAGACTTTAAAAAGCACCAAGAACACTGATGAAAGAAGCAAGGACATCAGATACTGACTACTTTGCTGAGATTGAGCAACTTGCCCATAACATGAATTTATGGTAAAGTTCACCGTAATTCTTGTGTGACATTTAACGGAACTGGTAGCCTCGGTAGCCTAGTGGGGAAAACCACCCAACTGGACTACCGATGTTCAGACAACCCGTGTTCGATTCCCGCTGGGAGCAGTGTGAATTGTACTCGTGGTTGGAAAAAAAAAATACCCCCCACGGTCGACCCAGCCGTTGGCAGAAATGGATACCTGGGTATTACCCTGGGAAGGTGAGGAATGTCGCCTCACATTGTGAGTTTTGATGCTTAAAGCGACACTATCCAGAAATCTCCAAACATTTCTGGATAGGCGGCCGAGCACATATGGGTGGAAACTCGCGTGCTAAGACGACGGTTCAAGTCTCATACCTTACCCTTATTTGACGGAAGATAATGATGAAGAATGTATACCATAAAAATACAAATTAAAAAAAAAAAGCTGTGGGCTCATTACTGTAAGCGGGACTTAATGATAAATTGCATATGTATACTGTGAATTATGGTATACTGTGAATTATGGTATACTGTGAATTATGGTATACTGTGAATTAGGTTAACATAATGATAAATATAATATAATAAAATAATTGTGTGACAAACAATTCAGGCACAATTTACATCTACATTAACAATAACTCAATTAATGTATTACATATTTCATATTAAAAAATTCTCCAAGCAAAAAAAAAAAAAAAAAAAAAAAAAGAAAAAAAAAAAAAAAAAAATATAACCACAAAAAAAAAAAACAGCCTAAAATTTGCAAAAATTGAATACAATATGTACACCTCTGGATGTAAACAACATTAATACAAGTACACAATGAATATTCAGCTAAAAAAACAAACAAACAGGTAAAACAAATTCTTCAAAGCAACAGGTAAAAAAAACATTGTACATAAATAAAGGAATGAGAAAAAAAAAGCAAATAAAGTTACCTAACAGATTCTTGTCTTGACTGAACAACAAAAGTGGTCAGGCAGTAGTAATAACAGCAACATTGATAAGTCTTCACTGTTGCACCTCTTGGAACACAGACCTGGAACTATCACTCTCCATTCATTTCTAATTTTGTTTCTTTCTTTTTCCCAATCTGAGATCTCTCTATCTGAGGCTTTTACTCTCTTGACCTAGTGATTTCAACTAGACATTCTTCAATCTTCTTATTCCTCCAATCTCCTGTTGATTGAAGCTATATTACTGTTTAAATTAGCTTGTTTTTTGTGTATTTTACAGTTAACTTGTTTCGTAAAAGTGTATTTTACTGTTAACTTGTTTACTTACAGTGTTTTTTAAACTTAATTTGTTTCCTAAATGTGTTTTTGATTTTTAAACTTATCTTTGTCGTCTGACTTCAGCCTTCAAGGACACTAATTTTTCTCTTTTTTTTTTCTTCAACAAATGTTTACAAATTACAAAACTTCCCACAGGCTTTTGAAAAAAAAAAATCCTTTTTTTTTTTACTTCACTTGTTCTTATTTTATTTGTCCAATATTTTTATTTTCTGTTTTTCTCGAATTTCTTGCAATTAATGCTTCCATTTTCTAACTTGATTCTTCCGACCTCCACTTTAATTCTATAACCAATAAGCATGACTTACCTCCTATTTTAGTTATTATTCAGCTAGCTCTCATTTCTTAATACAACACAACAACAATCTCAAATATATTCAAGATGATGACAATGGAATTGTAGCATTTGGTTATCACAGGCAGGGGCAGATAGAAGACAGAGAAATGATTATCCTCTCAAATTATCCAGATGGCAGAACAAGCAGAAACTAGTTGATATAATCAGAAAGAAATCAGGCAGAGAGCAATATAATCATGATCACCAATTTCATATGGTACTGACAGAAACTAAATGCTAACAATATGTTTTTGAGAGTGAGTGGTCATTTGAATCTATGTATCTTTCATTTACCTGAAGTTTTTTTTCTCTATATCTGCAATATTGTACTTATTTGAATGTATTTTTTCTTTGTAGTTCTTGCAGAGGTCATATAGTTTTTAAAATCTGCAATTCTCCAAATAAGGTGTTGGATGCAGGTTAGATTCATGTTAGGCTCATACAATTTTTGTTATTTGGATGACCTGAATACTGGATAATGGCTGCACTTGGCATGCTGTCTTTATTTCCTACTCCTACTGAGACCTCCAAAAATGGGATAAGTATTGCTGGTAATACTTCATTATTTGAGTTTTCCTATACGAATAACTTTGCAAAATAGTGAAAATACAGTGACTGTGCACTGATTTCTGGACTCATAGATCTTTATAGTGACTGGGCACTGATTTCTGGACTCATAGATCTTTATAGTGACTGCACACTGATTTCTGGACTCAAAGATCTGGATAGTGACTGTGCACTGATTTCTGGACTCATAGATCTTTATAGTGACTGCGCACTGATTTCTGGACTCAAAGATCTGGATAGTGACTGTGCACTGATTTATGGACTCAAAGATCTGGATAGTGACTGTACACTGATTTCTGGACTCATAGATCTGGATAGTGACTGCGCACTGATTTCTGGACTCATAGATCTGGATAGTGACTGTGCACTGATTTCTGGACTCATAGATCTGGATAGTGACTGCGCACTGATTTCTGGACTCATAGATCTGGATAGTGACCGTGCACTGATTTCTGGAGTCAAAGATCTTGATAGTGACTGTGCACTGATTTCTGGAGTCATAGATATTGATAGTGACTGTACACTGATTTCTGGACTCATAGATATTGATAGTGACTGTACACTGATTTCTGGACTCATAGATCTGGATAGTGACTGCGCACTGATTTCTGGACTCATAGATCTGGATAGTGACTGTGCACTGATTTCTGGACTCATAGATCTGGATAGTGACTGCGCACTGATTTCTGGACTCATAGATCTGGATAGTGACCGTGCACTGATTTCTGGAGTCAAAGATCTTGATAGTGACTGTGCACTGATTTCTGGAGTCATAGATATTGATAGTGACTGTACACTGATTTCTGGACTCATAGATATTGATAGTGACTGTACACTGATTTCTGGACTCATAGATCTGGATAGTGACTGCGCACTGATTTCTGGACTCATAGATCTGGATAGTGACTGTGCACTGATTTCTGGACTCATAGATCTGGATAGTGACTGCGCACTGATTTCTGGACTCATAGATCTGGATAGTGACTGTGCACTGATTTCTGGAGTCAAAGATCTTGATAGTGACTGTGCACTGATTTCTGGAGTCATAGATCTTGATAGTGACTGTGCACTGATTTTTGGACTCAGATCTTGATAGTGACTGTACACTGATTTTTGGACTCAGATCTTGATAGTGACTGTGCACTGATTTTTGGACTCATAGATCTTGATAGTGACTGTGCACTGATTTCTGGAGTCATAGATCTTGATAGTGACTGTGCACTGATTTTTGGACTCAGATCTTGATAGTGACTGTGCACTGATTTCTGGATTCATAGATCTTGATAGTGACTGTGCACTGATTTTTGGACTCAGATCTTGATAGTGACTGTGCACTGATTTTTGGACTCATAGATTATGAATTTGTTATGAGGGAGAGACAGTCCTGTCAATCTAGCCTGTTGAATAGTTCCTTCCTGGCTCACAGCATAAAGAAGAGAGGTAATAACAATGATAAAAATACTGGCCTCCTCGTAATCAAATAATGCAGCTTAGTACTTCTGAGGACTGTGAGGTTACAAAATCCCACATTTCTACAGCAATATAAGAGCATGCCACATGATGACATTTAAAGAATGAGACATTAAACAGACATGTTTGCTGATAACAATTATTTTTGCAAGCAGCTCTTATTTCTTCCATAGTCCAGGCTAGGTTGATCTGTCCTATCAGCACCGAGGTTATTTTTGGAGAGAGCTCTATAGTTTACTTCAACAAGTCAAATGTGCAGTATTTGATTTATTCATAGATCCCTTCTTTTATTCTTTAGGTTTTGTTTGACAATTACTTCACTTTCTTGTCTATCCTTCAAATGTTATTTCTGCAGCATTTGATTTCTTCATAGATCTATCCCTTTATTCTTTAGTTTTGTTTGACTCCACTTTCTTGTCTGCCATCAGAATGTTATTTGTGTAGCATTTGACTTCTTGATAAATCCATCCTTTTATACTTTAGTTTTTGTTTGACTGCACTTTCTTGTCAGGCCTCAGAATGACATTAAGAAGGAATATGTTGTGCTGCGTTGTAGATGACAGTCAGTTATGACAACTCCCCAACTCATCTTACATCAGCATAATAAATCTATCCTTTGAGTAGTCCCTCTTTTGAATCTTTGTTATTGTATTCAGGTGTTATTGCTGTATTGCCTTGTTTGAAAAATTGAATCACTAGTCAGTAGAGAATGTATAGATGGACACAAAAATTCCAACAAAAGATCAAGGTTGGCAGGCATAGACTCACTCTCTATAACCGAAATACTAAAAAAAAAAGATGACAAAAAGTGGTATGGTGACAGCTTTACGTGTTAATTGACAAAACAAAAGTCAACATTTCGGCCAATTTTGTTGTTTGTTGTTCAAGCTGAAGCCTACTTGGCTGAAACGTTGACTTTTGTTTTGTCCATTACCACGTAAAGCTGTCACCATACTACTTTTTTCTTTTTTTTTTAAGTACTGCTATTATCATCAGCTTTACAGCAGCTTCGCATCTCTACGCATCTTGATGCCTTTACTTCTCTATAATCAAACAGCTTGCCCAGAAGGATCAAGAATAAACATCAAGAAGAAAATGTATTAAGGTAAAGATATTAAACAGTGATAATCTCTGGCCATAATATTGTATTCTTTATTATTCACTTGAACACAAGAACTTCCTGTTCCTGTTCATTTCACCTTTAAACAGCTTTGGTTGTTATTATTATTATTATTATTTTTTTTTTGCTTCTGAAAAAATGGAAAATACTACTTTAGTGTGTATCTCTTGATGAGAGAGAGAGAGAGAGAGAGAGAGAGAGAGAGAGAGAGTGAGAGAGAGAGAGTGAGAGAGAATTGTGTAGTGGTTGAACTTTGGTTTCATAATCCAAAGTTTGTTGATGTAGTTCCTGGCAATCGTGTTCTTACTCCTACCCACAACCAAATTGTGAAAATGGGGACATGACTTACAGATTTAGAGAACTATTAACAGGTCAGGAGAAGACAATTACTATCAGTGTCAAATGATGTCAGTTAATGAGACACTTTATGCCACAACATATGCTTAAAACTATAACCCCAACATATGCTTAAAACTATAACCCCAACATATGCTATAAAACTATAATCCCAATGTTTGCTATAAAACTATAACCACAACATATGCTATAAAACTACAACCCCAATGTTTGCTATAAAACTATAATGCCAACATATGCTATAAAACTGTAACCCCAATGTTTGCTATAAAACTATAACCACAACATATGCTTAAAACTATAACCACAAGGTATGCTATAAAACTATAACCCAAATGTTTGCTATAAAACTATAACCACAACATATGCTATAAAACTACAACCCCAATGTTTGCTATAAAACTATAACCACAACATATGCTATAAAACTATAACCCAAATGTTTGCTATAAAACTATAATGCCAACATATGCTATAAAACTGTAACCCCAATGTTTGCTATAAAACTATAACCCCAACATATGCTATAAAACTATAACCACAATGTTTGCTATAAAACTATAACCACAACATATGCTTAAAACTATAACCACAAGGTATGCTATAAAACTATAACCCCAATGTTTGCTATAAAACTATAACCACAACATATGCTATATAACTGTAACCCCAATGTTTGCTATAAAACTATAACCACAACATATGCTATAAAACTACAACCCCAATGTTTGCTATAAAACTATAACCACAACATATGCTATAAAACTACAACCCCAATGTTTGCTATAAAACTATAACCACAACATATGCTATAAAACTATAACCCCAATGTTTGCTATAAAACTATAACCACAACATATGCTATAAAACTACAACCCCAATGTTTGCTATAAAACTATAACCACAACGTATGCTATAAAACTATAACCCAAATGTTTGCTATAAAACTATAATGCCAACATATGCTATAAAACTGTAACCCCAATGTTTGCTATAAAACTATAACCACAACATATGCTTAAAACTATAACCACAAGGTATGCTATAAAACTATAACCCAAATGTTTGCTATAAAACTATAACCACAACATATGCTATAAAACTACAACCCCAATGTTTGCTATAAAACTATAACCACAACATATGCTATAAAACTATAACCCAAATGTTTGCTATAAAACTATAATGCCAACATATGCTATAAAACTGTAACCCCAATGTTTGCTATAAAACTATAACCGCAACATATGCTATAAAACTATAACCACAATGTTTGCTATAAAACTATAACCACAACATATGCTTAAAACTATAACCACAAGGTATGCTATAAAACTATAACCCCAATGTTTGCTATAAAACTATAACTACAACATATGCTATATAACTGTAACCCCAATGTTTGCTATAAAACTATAGCCCCAACATATGCTACAAAACTATAACCACAATGTATGCTATAAAACTATACCCCCAACGTATGCTATAAAACTATAACCCCAACATATGCTATAAAACTATAATTCCAAAGTATATTGTGAAACTATAACGCCGATTTATGCTATGAAAATATAAAACAATTGTATGCTATAAAACCTATTATCTGTTGGTGTTTGCACCTGATTCAGACGTTGATCAATTCATCATAACACACAAAAAGAATCCCTAAAAGATATTTCAAGAATTACAAAAAATGGACTATTCAGAAATGGGGATTGATGTATCTCCCTAAACCTTAACACTGTAACAAGACACTCCCCCTTCTTCCATAAGTTGTCAGCAACTTACAATCATCACAAGCTACTTAGCTATTTACTAGTGAATGTATGCAAGAGTATCATCACCTTAAACAGACAGCATCTATTAGTTCTCACAACTTATATTCATTTTTGTACAAGAAGATTTCATAACACACAAATTTGGCAGCCTTGACAAAGTCTGCAAAGTAATTTGACAAATCTAGTATATTATTTTAATGGCAGTAGTAATGAGATAGAGCTGCTTGCATAGAACAGAGACAAATGGCGAGATTTGATAAAATATCTTTAAAAGAATTGAAAACTGCTAGAACAAAAATTCAGATAAGAGAAGGAGTATCTAGGTCTACACCCTATGGGCCGGTTATGGCTCGAAAGGTCAATAGATAGATAGATAGAAAGATAGAATTGATAGATAGATAGAATACATGGATAGATAGAATACATAGATAGATAGAAATATTGCTTTCTGACTTTGTCCAGACAATAACGTTTCATCAATTTTCTAGTGTTCAAACAGAGCTTCCAAGTTTTGCATCCATCTCTGATAGGATTAGGCACATCCTTCACCCATCCTGAGATCACTAGTTCTTGTTGTACATGAAAAGTGAATTACCTGTGCTGGAAAGCAAGGCCCCCAACTTTCTGACTGAGATTTGAGAGCCATACCTCCATGCGACAGTGACCCCAAGCTACCTGTATTCAAGACAACCAGTTCGGACTACTATCCATTACAGCCCGACTGTAAATATTTAATGACAAAGATAATAATAAATGATAAAAGTACCGCCATAACTTCAGGCTTTGGCTATGTGCTGTACTTATAATAAATTATAAATCATGTGGACTTTGTTTTTAAAAATATAATTTACAATTTTCAAACTTTAAACATTTTTCTATCAAGTAGGGAGAAAAAAAAACTGAACCTAAAAACTGAACATAAACACAAAGTGGAACTGTGCTGGATTGGTGTCATTTATTTTTGAGGCTCCACTCCCCGCAATCTCCACTAGACCAAACAAGAGAAAGAAATATTCAAATGATAGTTTTTTTCTCTTAACTTTAGAAATTATGATTCCAAACATTTAACCTTTTTTATGCAAAAAAGAAGGAAACAAAAGGGAGAAGGTAAACAGAGAATAAGATGGTTACATCATAGATTAGGTGTGTGTGTGTGACTGGTAAGTTTACATGAACTATCTGTAAGGTGTGTGTATTTGTGAGTGAGAGAGAGAGAGAGAGACAAACAGAAAGGAGGGAGAGGCAGAAAGACAAGTGAGACAGAAGAGAGGGTGATGAGAGAGATGAGAGCAATAGAGAGAGACGAAAGAGAGAGTGAGACGAGAGAGAGAGAGAGAGAGAGAGAGAAAGGAGGGAGAGGCAGAAAGACAAGTGAGACAGAAGAGAGGGTGATGAGAGAGATGAGAGCAATAGAGAGAGACGAAAGAGAGAGTGAGACGAGAGAGAGAGAGAGAGAGACAGAAAGGAGGGAGAGGCAGAAAGACAAGTGAGACAGAAGAGAGGGTGATGAGAGAAATGAGAGCAATAGAGAGAGACGAAAGAGAGAGTGAGACGAGAGAGAGAGAGAGAGAGAGAGAGAGACAGAAAGGAGGGAGAGGCAGAAAGACAAGTGAGACAGAAGAGAGGGTGATGAGAGAGATGAGAGCGATAGAGAGGGACGAGAGAGAGAGTGAGACGAGAGAGAGAGAGAGAGAGACAGAGTACACTGGTCAGTTAGCACTGTGGCATGGAAAGACAATAACAGAGATGACAGACAACTCTAGTGATAGGAAGTCATTTTCTTTCAGCGTGACAGGCACTTGACGACAGGATAAACTATTACATAATTAGTAATGATTTTTAATACAATAAAGCCCTTCTAAATTATTAGGAACAAAATGTATATCTCAAAACTTAACATTTTAAACACTTTGATTAATTAGCTGGTAAATTATTTACCAAAATACTAAATTACAAATCATTGTGTAACTCCGAAAATAGTCTCAAACAGCCAGACTTTTGAGATATCAACACCTCTCAAAATATCAACAAACCTGAAGTTATGGCGACAGGCCACCAATAATAATAATAATACAGCACAACAAAAAGCATGCAGACACGAACCCCAGAGATAACAGAAGCATCTAGTTCATCAGTGAAAGACTCGTCTACCATCATGGGACCACCGCTGGCCTTGCGTTCCTCGTACATCTCTCGCATGTCAATCACTTTGTTTTCCAGTTTCTCCAGCGACCAAATCTGGCTGCTGCGGTTCTTTCGTTTCACCAGAATGGCTGGCTCACTAACAAACGCACCTCTCTGTGGTTCAAAGTGATGAGAAACAACAAAGTTTCATTACCTAGCACCAACATTAGACAAATAACAACAATGTATCATTACCTAGCACCAACATTAGACAAATAACAACGTTTCATTACATAGCACCAACATTAGACAAATAACAGTAATGTTTCATTATATAACATCAACATTAGACAAATAACAACAATGTTTCATTACCTAGCACCAACATTAGACAAATAACAACAATGTATCATTACCTAGCACCAACATTAGACAAATAACAACAATGTAAAGGTAAGGTAAAGTACGAGACTTGAACCGGCGTCTTAGCACGCGAGTGTATACCCATATGCAACATATAACAACAATGTATCATTACCTAGCACCAACATTAGACAAATAACAACATTATTTCATTACCTAGCACCAACATTAGACAAATAACAACGTTTCATTACCTAGCACCAACATTAGACAAATAACAACAATGTATCATTACCTAGCACCAACATTAGACAAATAACAACGTTTCATTACCTAGCACCAACATTAGACAAATAACAACATTTCATTACATAACACCAACATTAGACAAGTAACAACATTTCATTATATAACACCAACATTAGACAAATAACAGTAATGTTTCATTATATAACACCAACATTAGACAAATAACAGTAATGTTTCATTATATAACACCAACATTAGACAAATAACAGTAATGTTTCATTATATAACACCAACATAAGACAAATAACAGTAATGTTTCATTATATAACACCAACATTACACAAATAACAGTAATGTTTCATTATCTAACGGGTATTAGATGAACAACCAAATCTAAATTACTATATTTAAATATAACATTAATTAACACTCAGACTAATTCAATGTACTCTAAAATTATAGTAGCATTAATTAAAGCTTAAAGTAATTTAGTTAATTTAATTTTAAGACAACATTAATTCAATTTTAAAAAAACATTAATTTACCATAAGCTAACATAATGAAGTGACTAATTTATTCCGTTTTAATCTAAAATTAATTAAAAACTAAAGCCAATTAATCCTACCCTAATATAAAATTTTAGCACTGGAAAAAAATGTATCTGGGTTAAAGATAACAGTTACAATTTAAAGCTGAGCTAAGATAAGAGTGCAGCAGAATTAAAATTATGCTTGGACATATGATGAGAAGAGATAAAAACCGAATAGCAAAGCAAGCTTTCACGTGGGAAACAACAGGTAGGAAGAAAAGAGGCCGACCCAGGGAAATACTGAGAAGAATATTGATCAGAGAGGCAAAAGCACCAGGAATCGGCTCCCTCAATGAAATCGAGATGCTTGCACAGAAAAGAGACAAACTGCGAGATTTGATGAAAGATCTTTGCAAGGATTGAGACTGCTAGAAAGGAAATTATGAAACAGGGAAAGAGTATCTGAGTCTATGCCCTATGGGCCGGCTAATGCTCGAAAGGTCAAAAATAGATAGATAGAATTAAAAGAATGGCACTGAATAAATAGTTAAAAAGATATAATGAGTTTAATTGAGTTAACAAGTAGGGAAGAGTTAAAGTTAAAGAGAGTTAATGAGTTGAAAAGAGTTAATAAATTGAATTCAGTTAAAGAACGGAACTGAGTTAAAAAAGACAACGAACCCTTCTGTTGGGGCTCAGATTTGAGGCTGGGATCTGAAGTGTCACATGAAACTCTGTCAGCTTCCCCATCTCCTGGGCCAGTGTGTTAGCCTCTCGGACCAGAGCATTTGCCTTCACGACCTCCTCCCTCAGTTTGACCAGGCTCTGCTTGAACATCATCTCCCTGCAGGTTCCAAAAGAACATAAACATCAGGGCATTTGATGAACATCACAGTGTATTCCACATACATAGAGGAAAATAATATAGGATAGTTCTATCAGGATAATTCTATCTATATGGTGGGCAATTGTGACCTTTATATACAGCTCTTTGTTTTTATCCCAGAGTGGTATTTCAGTTATAATCTTAACAATTCCATTGTGGATAATCATATATTGCTTAAGAAACAAATCCTACCTTATGTCTTTATTGTGGATAATTCTATTTTCAAGATGTACAAGCATAGTTTGAGTTTATGATATCTATCTAGTACAAGAAACATACTCTACCTTATGTCTTTATTGTGGACAATTCTATCTTGTAAAAGAAACAAGCCCTGCCTTGTGTCTTTATTGTGGACAATTCTATCTTGTATAAGAAACAAGCCCTCCTTATGTCATTATTGTGGACAATTCTATCTTGTATAAGAAACAAGCCCTGTATTATGTCTTTATTGTGGACAATTCTATCTTGTATAAGAAACAAGCCCTGTATTATGTCTTTATTGTGGACAATTCTATCTTGTATAAGAAACAATCCTTGCCATATGTCTTTATTGTGGACAATTCTATCTTGTATAAGAAACAAACCCTGTCTTATGTCTTTATTGTGAATAATTCTATCTTCATTATGTACAAACATATATACATACATGTTTGAGTTTATGCTAATGATCATTCTTAGTAAAAAAAAAAAAAAAAAAAAAAAAAAAAAAAAAAAAAAAAAAAACCATCGAGTTTTGAAAACAAACATTTTCCACACAGTAATACACCCCCCCCCCCCCCCCCCAAAAAAAAAAAAAAAAAAAAAAACTGGCAAACAAAGGGAGAGCAAAATGAATGAAGATTTGTCTTTTTATTAACATTTTCCACACAGTAATACACCCCCCCCCCCCCCCCCCAAAAAAAAAAAAAAAAAAAAAACTGGCAAACAAAGGGAGAGCAAAATGAATGAAGATTTGTCTTTTTATTAGATAAACAAGAGTAGTAATACTTTCTCAAGTACTGTTTGTCACTACAGGCAACTAAGATGGCCGCCTGGTAATAATATGCCACTCAAGTTCGTGTGAAGTGGCAAGAAATTACTTTGAGCTTAGAAATTGCTGGATCATCTTCCCACTTTTCTCGGGATGAGTAATGGGATTTTAGACTATCTTTGCTGTAGTCCACTTTATGTTTCCTCTGATTTATTGAGCCAGAGCAGCAAAGGGATAATAAAGTGGCTTATTTCGCTGAGATATTGCCAGTGAGGTATTGCTGATTATTGATTGGGTTAATCAAGAAACAGGGCACTAAGGGGGCTGATCAATGCTGAGTCACTCGAAACAGATGGAGCACAGTTTGACATATTCTTTGTTTGTTTGTTTTTTTTAAAACCACAGATCGACAAACAAAACGGGGGTCAAAGACAAACACGAGCAAGTGAGATGAGAAACTGGCAGGCGAACCAGAGCTGACTGTTGAGGAGGGATAGGCGAACAACAGTGTTGATGAAAACTACTTCATCCCACAGCTGTGCTCCTGGTAACAGATGACCCAGTCTGGGAACATAGGGGAAGGGGGGGGGGAGAGAATGTAGGCAGCCTGGTGCTCAAAAATGACATGCCAAAGTCGGATGCCTTGGGTTTAAAGATGCAAATATCACAGCTATGCTGCAACTACAATTCAACGCATCAATGCCCACTTAAAGTCCCTCTAAGGGCGGACGATTAAGAGGTGTGGCAGTTGGTGAACGCAGAAAGGAAGAGTGAAGAGAGAGAGAGAGAGAGAGAGAGAGAGAGAGAGAGAGAGAGAGAGAGAGAGAGAGAGAGAGAAAGAAAGAAAGAGAGAAAAAAAGAAAGCAAAAGAAAGAAAGAACGATAAAAAAAACAGCCTATGTAAATCTAATGAAAGTCGATCTCTTATCTTCCATGGTGTACGGGTTACCCTTGATTTAAGAGTTTTTCTTTGGGAGAAGAAACGTGTGAGCCTTACAAAGCCATTTGTGAGGGAAAGAAGACCAATTGTGCAAATTGATGTATCTCATCTACATCAAGTGTATTGTGCCTTTCTCTGTATGTCATATACGACGTGCATACCAAGAAACGATGTACTGCAGTGTTTGTGCCTTTCTTTGTATGTCATATACGACGTATACATCAAGAAACGATGTACTGCAGTGTTTGTGCCTTTCTTTGTATGTCATATACGACGTATACATCAAGAAACGATGTACTGCAGTGTTTGTGCCTTTCTTTGTATGTCATATACGACGTATACACCAAGAAACGATGTACTGCAGTGTTTGTGCCTTTCTTTGTATGTCATATACGACGTATACACCAAGAAACGATGTATAGCAATTGTTTGTGGAAAGCTTTTCATTGCAGTCAGCGCTCGATTGTGGGCTCGCAAAAGTCGGCCACGATAGCGATAAATAAAAGAAGTCAGTAGGAAGGATCGTAACTAGTTCGGTACAGTAATTATGGAAGTGCATTCCAACATTGTGCTACCAATGTGGGCACTCTAGACTCAAGAACTGTAAGACAAATAGCCAATACCGACGTGCTGAAGTCGGATGTGTTGGGACGAAAGGCGCAAACATCGCAGTTTCACTGCAAGCCACAACACGACGCAGACACGCCCACTTAACGTCATTTTATTGACGGATGCCGAAGAGGTGTGTTCCTTTAGTCATGGAGTGAACGCAAACAAACAGACGAACGAACAACTACCGAGGAGAAATGTGTTAGACGAATGACAGGAAACAGCTTGAGAGAGAAGATTAGAAATGAAGAACTGAGAAAAAAAGGCTAGGAACAATTGTCATCATAGAATAATAAAGAAACAACAGATAAAATCGTTTGGCCACGTGATAGGACAGAAAGGCCAAAACACAACAACCTTCAATAAACGTTGCGAGAACACCAGACTCAAGGGTCAATTCACGGAAAAGGTGGAGTTACATACAGAAAAACACTAGGAATTATAACATCAGTAGAGATCAATAGAAGAGCAAAAGACCCTCCCCACAACGCTGAAAGCCAAATGATGAAGGAAAGAAGAAGATTCTAAATCCACATGATGTGCGAATTTTACCTTCATCATCATCAAGTACCGGGCCTGCTGGCGTAGGTAATCATGTCTCTCCACAACTTTCGATCTCGACAGTTATTTATCATTTCTGTTGTTGACCTTCTGTCAAGCCATTCTCTTATGCTGTCTGGTATTTTTTTCTCTTTGCTTCCCTCTATCTCTTCGTCCCTCAATTTTCCCAGTTGTTACAATATATTCCAGTTGTTCTCTTCTCATTACATGGCCAAAAAATGATGATTGTTTCTTCCTGATATCGAAAAGTAGCTCTCTTTTTGCTTTGACCTCTTTCAGAACATTTTCATTACTCTTCTTAGCTGTCCATGGTATTCTCAACATTCTTCTGTAAAACCACATTTCTACAGACACCAGTGATTTTCTTGTCTGTTGTCCTATTGTCCATGACTCACATCCATGATTGTACAAAGAAGTTACGACGGTGGTTTTTACCTTACTCTGTATATATTTATGTAAAGAAAATTCCATTTTGCCTCGATGACTACAGGCTAAAAAAAAAAACAAAGAACGAGATATATGTTCACATAAAGTGCTTTGAGTATCTGTAACGGGGGTTTGTGTTTATTGTCAGGGAAGATATGAAAGGCCAGCCAATGAATGCAGTTCAGACGCGGAGTGACAATTTATGAGCTTTCTTTCTGGAGAGTACAATAATATGGAATGAATAAGTAGTCAAGTTGAAAGGGTTTGTTTGGGTGTGTACAGCAAACTATCTCACCATCACCGCACACGATGATCGCCCACGACAGCAAACAATGGGAAATGCTTTCAAAAATCCACCAGCGCAACTGGAAAGAAAGAGACAGATACGGAAAAGGAAATGCAATATTTTGAGAGGGAGCTACTAAAATCAAGCGAAAATGTTGAAATTATTAAAACAAAGGAACTAGCTGAGGAGGGGAAAAAATGAATATCAAGATGAAACAAAATATTCTAGAAATAAGAAGAGATGGATAATGATGGATTTTATTTCTAACGAAAAAAAGTGGGCAGTGACCGATTTTAATGTAAAGAGAAAAAGTAGACAATGCAGAAGTATAATGTAAAGAGAAAAGATGAACGATAGAAAAATATAATGTAAAGAGAAAAGATGGACAATGGAGTAATACAATGTAAAGAGAAAGGTAGACAATGGCATTTTTTTTGTAAAAAGAAAAGGTAGACTATGGGTGACATTATTGTAAGGAGAAAAGTTGGACTATGGATGACATTATTGTAAGGAGAAAAGTTGGACTATGGATGACATTATTGTAAGGAGAAAAGTTGGACTATGGATGACATTATTGTAAGGAGAAAAGTTGGATTATGGATGACATTATTGTAAGGAGAAAAGTTGGACTATGGATGATATTATTGTAAGGAGAAAAGTTGGACTATGGGTGACATTATTGTAAGGAGAAAAGTTGGACTATGGATGACATTATTGTAAGGAGAAAAGTTGGACTATGGATGACATTATTGTAAGGAGAAAAGTTGGACTATGGATGACATTATTGTAAGGAGAAAAGTTGGATTATGGATGACATTATTGTAAGGAGAAAAGTTGGACTATGGATGATATTATTGTAAGGAGAAAAGTTGGACTATGGATGACAATATTGTAAAGAGAAAAGTTGGACTATGGATGACATTATTGTAAGGAGAAAAGTTGGACTATGGATGACATTATTGTAAGGAGAAAAGTTGGACTATGGATGACATTATTGTAAGGAGAAAAGTTGGACTATGGATGATATTATTGTAAGGAGAAAAGTTGGACTATGGATGACATTATTGTAAGGAGAAAAGTTGGACTATGGATGATATTATTGTAAGGAGAAAAGTTGGACTATGGATGACAATATTGTAAAGAGAAAAGTTGGACTATGGATGACATTATTGTAAGGAGAAAAGTTGGACTATGGATGACATTATTGTAAGGAGAAAAGTTGGACTATGGATGACATTATTGTAAGGAGAAAAGTTGGACTATGGATGACATTATTGTAAGGAGAAAAGTTGGACTATGGATGACATTATTGTAAGGAGAAAAGTTGGACTATGGATGACATTATTGTAAGGAGAAAAGTTGCACTATGGGTACATTATTGTAAGGAGAAAAGGTGGACTATGTGTGACTTTATTGTAAATAAAAAATAGGTGGACAACGGAGGATTTTATTGTAAAGAGTAAAGAGAAATGGTGGAAAATTGTAGCTTGGATTTATTTATAAAGAGAAATGGTAAACAATGGACGATTTTATTGTAAAGAACAAAGTAAGTTAATAGAGCATTTTTAATGAAAAAGGCGGACAATGGAGCATTTTTAATGAAAAAAGGCGGACAATGTAGCATTTTTTAACAAGTGGAGAAAAAAAAGAATACTGTAGGGTAATTTGCAATAGAAAATGAGGAACATAAGAGTCTTTTTTAAAATTAATTCATTAAATTTTGTTTGCAAATGAAGAAATGTGGACAATGAAGGACTTATTTGTTTGCAGTTAGAAAAGGAGGACAATAGAAGGTTTATCTTACTACGTGAAAAGGTGGACAATAGAAGGTTTATCTTACTAGGTGAAAAGGTGGACAATAGAAGGTTTATCTTACTACGTGAAAAGGTGGACAATAGAAGGTTTATCTTACTACGTGAAAAGGTGGACAATAGAAGGTTTATCTTACTAGGTGAAAAGGTGGACAATAGAAGGTTTATCTTACTACGTGAAAAGGTGGACAATAGAAGGTTTATCTTGCTACGTGAAAAGGTGGACAATAGAAGGTTTATCTTACTACGTGAAAAGGTGGACAATAGAAGGTTTATCTTACTACGTGAAAAGGTGGACAATAGAAGGTTTATCTTACTACGTGAAAAGGTGGACAACAGAAGGTTTATCTTGCTACGTGAAAAGGTGGACAATAGAAGGTTTATCTTACTACGTGAAAAGGTGGACAATAGAAGGTTTATCTTACTACGTGAAAAGGTGGACAATATAAGGTTTATCTTACTATGTGAAAAGGTAGACAACAGAAGGTTTATCTTACTACTTGAAAAGGTGGACAATATAATGTTTATCTTACTACGTGAAAAGGTAGACAATAAAAGATCTATCTTACTACGTGAAAAGGTGGACAATAAAAGTCTTATCTTACTACGTGAAAAGGTAGACAATAAAAGATCTATCTTACTACGTGAAAAGGTGGACAACAGAAGTCTTATCTTACTTCGTAAAAAGGTGGACAATAGAAGTCTTATCTTACTTCGTAAAAAGGTGGACAATAGAAGTCTTATCTTACTTCGTAAAAAGGTGGACAATAGAAGTCTTATCTTACTTCGTAAAAAGGTGGACAATAGAAGTCTTATCTTACTTCGTAAAAAGGTGGACAATAGAAGTCTTATCTTACTTCGTAAAAAGGTGGACAATAGAAGTCTTATCTTACTTCGTAAAAAGGTGGACAATAGAAGTCTTATCTTACTTCGTAAAAAGGTGGACAACAGAAGTCTTATCTTACTTCGTAAAAAGGTAGACAGATAGAAGAGCGTTCGCAATGGGAAAAAAAAAATAGACAAAGGAAGAGTTTTTTTTAAAGAAAAATTGAAATGGCTGGACAAGGATAAAAAGGTGGACAAGGGAGGAACTATTGTAACAGAGAAGCGGTGTACACAAGACAAGAATCTGAACATTGCTGTGTACAACAGCTTAACCTACGGTTATTTCCTACTTCGGCCTTATAACTCTGAAATGATAGAAAGTGATCTACACGCATCATCATAACTTATTCTCATAGCTCCAATGAGCCCAGCAGTACTGACACACACGGTTCTCAGAAGTTCAAAATGCTCTGATGTGACCTGACCTTAATGCAAAATTTAAAAAAAAAAAAAAAAAAAAAAATTTGTTTCAATATTCATTATTCACACCGGAAGGCTTCGATGAAAAGTTCAAGAATAATTAATTCATTTTTTTCATTGATTTCACCACTTCTAGAAGTTTCCATGACTTGCCAATAAAAGAGATTCATTATTTTACAACTATTAAACAGACAGAATAGCAACAATTCCAAGAACAAAACATCACCACCAATACCGATATTGACACTGGACCAAGGAACCAAATAACATTAAATGAGTTCCTCTCTTTTTATTTCAGGAAAAAAATAATTAAATAAACAGTCTTAAATTTTAGTCACTTACTGCCAAGTGACAGAAAAACGCCTTAAAAAAATACTTATTTTGGCATTAGAAGGCTGAAAAAGCTAGCATTTCAAATGTGGACATTTATATATTCTCAAAATTGTTTATTTCTGTTGAGGCGAGAGAGATCGTGCGATCTACTAAAAAATGTGATCTACGGAAGAAATGTGATCTACAGAGAAGATATGATCTACTGAAAAAAATGTGATTTACAGAGAAGATATGACCTACTGAAGAAATGTGATCTACAGAGAAGATATGATCTACTGAAAAAATGTGATCTACAAAGATATGATCTACTGAAAAAAATGTGATCTACAGAGAAGATATGATCTACTGAAAAAATGTGATGTACAGATAAGATATGATCTAGTGAAAAAATGTGATCTACAGAGAAGATATGATTTACTGAGAAATGTGATTTACAAAGATATGATCTACTGAAAAAATGTGATCTACAGAGAAGATATGATCTACTGAAAAAATGTGATCTACAGAGAAGATATGATCTACTGAAAAAATGTGATGTACAGATTATATATGATCTAGTGAAAAATGTGATCTACAGAGAAGATATGATTTACTGAAAAATGTGATCTACAGAGAAGATATGATCTACTGAAAAAATGTGATCTACAGAGAAGATATGATCTACTGAAAAAAATGTGATCTTCTGAAAATATATGATCTACTGAAAAAAATGTGGTCTACTGAAAAAAATGTGATCTACAGAAAAGATGTATTCTAGTGAGTGGACGTGAAGTGCTGAAGCTGAATCTCCCAGACGACTAATGATTTCCAAGAAAGATATGAAGGGAGCAAAACAGCTCAAAGACACCGTGGCAACACATTGGAGAATAAAAAGGAAGAACAAATAATATCTGATATATCTCCATTCTCATGGGCATATGAGCCATATACAATAGTGTTGTGGGAGATCGATGTGTCAATTACTGTTATGATATATGACAGTGGTTATCAGGTTCCACTACTTGAGTCTTGTCTGATTAAGTCTATTGTCTTTTACTCATGATCCCATCCTAATAATCATGGAGGGTACTTAGCTTTCTCCTCTACCTCCTTCGACTCATTTCTTTGAGATGTGACTAAACAGTTCAACAATGTAGTCCTTTAGTTCAAATGATGACAGAAAAAGAGAAGCAAAGAGAGAAGACAGCAGAGATCTTAAAAGAATGGCTTGACAGAAGGTCAACAACAGAAATGATAAATAACAGTCGAGATCGAAGGTTGTGGAGAGACATCATCACCTACGCCGGCAGGCATGGTACTTGATGATGACAGAAGAGAAATCGAAAGAAGAAGAACGGATGAAGAGAACGGTTGTAGTTCACTAATAAAGTCATCAACATCATTATCATCATCAGCAGCATCGATTATCTGTCCACCGTAAATCGTATCAATTATGTTTTTAACTGTTTACCATGACACCAAGCTATCTAGTTTCTTCTATCTTTATCGTCCGCGATCTCACTTTCCCTGTATAGTGCCAGTTGTAACCAAATATATCAACTTTCATTTTCTCAAGATGTGCCAGAAAAAATGCCGATTGAAACTCTTTCTGATGTTTGTTTTTTTAGAAGCTGGCTTTTTTGTGTGCTAGCCTCGTTGAGAATTACTTTGTTCGTCGTTTTAGCTGTTAAGGGAACTCTCACCATTCTTCACAGAAATTCCATCTGAGACCGCTAATTGTCTTTGTATTTCTTACCTACTGTCCATGATTCGCATTCATAAGTCAAAATGGGGGACTGGTTGGTCTCGAGGCAAGGGGACTGGTTGGTCTCGAAGCAAGACGCCAGTCTTGAGACAGAGAGGTTGTGGGTTTAAATCCCGGCTGCACCGGTTGGGATTTTTATTTATGATTTCTCTCTGCGGTAACCACCCCTGGTCTCAGCAGCGAGGCCCGGCTTGAAACGTCAATTACTCATCAACATAAACAATATGAGTCCCTCCGAAGTCGAAGTTATCTGCCTGTGCGGCGAAGAACCCCTGTGCACACGGCTGCCAGGTAAAAATGGATTAACACGCACAATTCAGTTCCTAGTCTCTAGGGACTTCGTCAGAGGTAAAAGCTGGCGAACGAAAAAAAAAGAAGTCAGGATTGGCTCTGTATAGCAGTGATGAACTCGCTTTCTCACTTCTGTTGAAACAGACTTGTTGCAACAAAATGTTTTTCATTTTCTGAAATGCTATTTTGGCCTGAGCTATTCTGCTTTTCATTTCTGTGGTGCATCTTCCATCTGATGATATTATTGTGCCCAAGTAGCTCAGGCTCTGCCTCGTTACGGATAACGTTTATTTTGTTTGTACTTTCTGGATAAGAATAGTCAACTCTACGTGACAACAGCTGAGACATAAAACCTTCATGTTGAAACTTGAGAAGGGGACGGGATGGACTTTTAAGCTGAACTCTCTTAACTCTTTCTGTGCGTTTAGCCGCTCAGTGCGTCACTCTCAACTTGATTAGTGTAAACTGTCATCAAACCATATTCATTTTACGTCTTGTATCATCTTGGTATTGGTGAAATCTAATACTTTGTTCAATTATCTAAAAGTACATATATAATATGTTATATAGTAGATAAATATAAATATGTAGTTTGATTCTTAAAATTTATGACAAATTGTGTCTCTAAAATCTCCTTTGTTGCAATGATAAAAAAAACTTCCGTACGGATGGGAGGTATTGAAGAGAAAGAACACAAAATATTGTTGACAATTTAGACTCGCGATGAAGAGTAGAGTTATTAGGATAGAAGGAATGAATAAATATATAGAAACAAATGGGAAAACTGTATGGTTAAAGCCTTACGTGATAAGTGAACGACACAAATTAGAACAACGTTTCGGATCAATAGGCCATCAGCAGGAACAAACATACAACACACACACAGATAAGTATTTAAAACAAAAAAATAATAAATAATTACAAAATAATAATCTCGAAATAGAACAATATGTTTTGTTATAAATACATATCTGTGTGTGTTGTATGTTTGTTCATGCTGAAGGCTTATTGAGCCGAAACGTTGTTCTAATTGGTGTCGTTTACTTATAACGTGAAGCTTTAACCATACATTATTTTTCTTTTTTTTCCCCTTCTATATATTTTTATGATTTCTCCTTACAGTGAACTTTACTGCAGCTTCACATTTTAACGCATTTCTTTGCTTTGACCCTACTGGGATAGAAGTCTGGGGTACAATATTGACTTACATTCCATGGTCCATCCACCCACACAAACATATACCATACAACTGGGTATCCAGTAACACACAAACACAACATACCAATACCTATACACATACACAAAACACTAACATACACACACTACATACAAATACCGAAAAATACACAAACAAAATATATACACATAACCATACCACCTACGCACATATACATTATATACACATGAGACAACACACAGAAACACGCCACATACACAGCCCATAGAGATATCTACACATATAAACACACGCAACACCAACACACACACCACATACAAATACCGACAAATACGCAAACAAAATATATACACATAAGCAAACCACATATACATTATATACACATGAGACGACACACACAAACACACCCTATAGAGATATCTACACACATAACACACACATGTACATACAAACGGACTGACCTCTCCTGTGCCCACTGCTGGTACTTTTTCTGGATGCTGTTCTGTGAGCCTGTTGGCGTGAGCTTGCTGGCGTCAAAGAGCTGCAGCGGGAAGGATGGGGTGCCCGGGACATGAGCTGACTACGTAACATCTGCATCTGCCTCTCGTACATCTGCCGCTGCTTCTCTAGAGCCTCTGTGAAAAGACAACGTCAAAGCGCCGGTGTTAGGGCGTCGTCAATTGCTGGGTGGTCTAGAGGTAAAACCTCGGCTTCTTGACAGGAAGGATTTGTGTTCAAAAGCCATCACAGGTGGTGGTGGTTTTTGACAAATAGAGGTAATTAATCTGTGGTTTCTTCGCGACATTGCCCTCCCCTGATCTCTTTTGTGTTGAGATTTGGTATCTAGCCCTCACGGATAACGGCAATAAACAGGAGGCGTCGTGTGCACCAGGGAACTGTAAAGAAACCTTGGCAGCTAACACTAAAAGTGTAGGCAATAAAAGTGTAGGTCATAAAAGTGTAGGCCATAAAAGCGTAGGTCATAAAAGTGTAGGTCATAAAAGTGTAGGTCATAAAAGTGTAGGTCATAAAAGTGTAGGTCATAAAAGTGTAGGTCATAAAAGTGTAGGCCATAAAAGTGTAGGCCATAAAAGTGTAGGTCATAAAAGTGTAGGCCATAAAAGTGTAGGCAATAAAAGTGTAGGTCATAAAAGTGTAGGCCATAAAAAGCGTAGGCCATAAAAGCGTAGGCCATAAAAGTGTAGACGTACAAGTGTAGGTCATAAAAGTGTAGGTCATAAAATTGTAAGCCATAAAGTGTAGGCAATAAAAGTGTAGGTCATAAAAGTGTAGGTCGTAAAAGTGTAAGCCATAAAACTTGGCCACTACTCGGGTTAAATTGTCAGCAAAAAAAGCCTACCCACACCGTGAATCCCATGCCATACTACGGAGTTCGTGCACGTATGTCAGGGTTCTCCTCGGATTTTCTCGAACTTCTCAAGAGGGATGTCGGAGCACCTATGGATTAGCCCGGTGTGCAATGATGATGAAGATGATGATACTAAGAACAACAGCCAGAAGAAATATCTGGACGCCACAGATTGAATGAGGATTGCCTGTTGCGTTACTCTATTGTTACTGTTAACGTTAATTTCCATCTAAACAGGGCCCATTCATGCACGGAACAAGATTATTTACGAGCCATCCCACTCTCTTAATTAAGTCGGTGAGCGATTAAAGCAGTGAGTCTGTCAGATGGTGCGGCAAAGAAGGCAGGCAAAACGTGCCACGGGACTTGTTTTAATGTCGGAGGTGAGTGACGCATTCGCCTCATTAGGCCACAGCGTTTGATGTGAGGCGGCTAGTGCACTTCCTTGCTGCTATTTATCTCCCCTCATTGAGCCAGGTACACATTTTGTTCAGCTGCATTGACTGCAGAACGTCAAACTGCTACCGTTGAACTCGCGTTCACTTGATGACTAAGCCAGGGTGCTACTACTTCGCGAATAATAAGAGATAAGATGTTAAAGTACGAAATGGTCCACTTCTTCCCGACCCCCACCCACCCCTACCCCATCACACACTTATCTTATCTTATCTTAACTTGTCCCTATCTTACATTGTCTGGACCCTATGCTATCATATCTGAAATCTATCTTATCGTATCTTGACCCTATGATATCTTATTTTGACCCTATCTTATCTTACCTTATCTTGACCCTATCTTATCGTAACTTGACCCTATCTTATCGTAACATGACCATATCTTATCTTACCTTATCTTGGTCCTATCTTATCGTATCTTGGCACTATCTTATCTTACATTATCTTGCCCTATCTTATCGTATCTTGGCACTATCTTATCGTAACTTGACCCTATCTTATCTTACATTATCTTGACCCTATCTTATCGTAACTTGACCCTATATTATCTTACATTATCTTGGCCCTATCTTATCGTATCTTGGCACTATCTTATCGTAACTTGACCCTATCTTATCTTACATTATCTTGACCCTATCTTATCTTACATTATCTTGACCCTATCTTATCGTATCTTGGCACTATCTTATCGTAACTTGACCCTATCTTATCTTACCTTATCTTGGCACTATCTTATCGTAACTTAACCCTATCTTATCTTACCTTATCTTGGCACTATCTTATCGTAACTTGACCCTATCTTATCTTACATTATCTTGGCACTATCTTATCGTAACTTGACCCTATCTTATCTTACATTATCTTGGCACTATCTCATCGTATCTTGGCACTATCTTATCGTAACTTGACCATATCTTATCTTACATTATCTTGGCCATATCCTATCGCATCTTGGCACTATCTTATCGTAACTTGACCCTATATTATCTTACATTATCTTGGCCCTATCTTATCGTATCTTGGCACTATCTTATCGTAACTTGACCCTATCTTATCTTACTTTATCTTGGCCCTATCTTATCGTAACTTGACCCTATCTTATCTTACTTTATCTTGGCACTATCTCATCTTACATTATCTTGGCCCTATCTTATCGTATCTTGGCACTATCTTATCGTAACTTGACCCTATATTATCTTATATTATCTCCATCTTATCCGCAAATTAAAAACCGCCTATTTATAGCTACCTCTGTATTTGCACACGCTCGCGGGCGACACCACATCGGCTATTCCCCACAAGAACAAACAAAAAACAGACATTTATAAATTTATTTTTAGACCTAAGGTTAGACATGTTAAAAGCGAAAAGCAGTCAGTAATTTTAGATTCTTCTAAACGTTACGGATAACGTTTTTTTGTTTGTACTTTCTGGATAAGAATAGTCAACTCTAAGTGACAACAGCACTAAGACCTTCATGTTGAATCTTGAGAAGGGGACGGGACGGACTTTTAGGTTGAACCCTCTTAACTTGAGAACGAATTTTTAGCGAACGTTATTTTTTAAATCATTGTTATCGCTTCATACTGCCCGACACGATAGAGATCGTTTGTGGAACAAATGAAGCAGTGATGCAAGACCGCTAGTAACAATGTCGATTATCACGCCTGGAGAGATGTGGCGCCTCGAGTAACAGATTTGAAAACCTCAGATCTAGAGAGAGAGAGAGAGAGAGAGAGAGAGAGTTAAAATGAATGGAAGGTGACAGGTCCGATGGTGATCAAGTGAAGACTTGGTCAACGTTTGAGAGAAGCATTAACAAAGTGAGTAGAGTTGAGTAATGATTAAAGGTGGAGTATTCTGATGTGGGTCGTGTATCATAGTGGAGTACGTTGATGTGGGTCATGTATCATAGTGGAGTATACTGATGTGGGTCGTGTATCATAGTGGAGTATACTGATGTGGGTCGTGTATCATAGTGGAGTATGTTGATGTGGGTCATGTATCATAGTGGAGTACGTTGATGTGAGTCATGTATCATAGTGGAATATACTGATGTGAGTCATGTATCAAGGTGGAGCACGTTAATGAGGGTCGAGTATCATAATGGCAGATGATGCTACCCCAATGTTAGGTTTCACGTCAGATCTGGCACCGTACAACAGTATAACTCAACAGATGATGTTACCCCAATGTTAGGTTTCACGTCAGATCTGGCACCGTGCAACAGTATAACTCAACAGATGATGTTACCACCAATGTTAGGTTTCACGTCAGATCTGGCACCGTGCAACAGTATAACTCAGCAAATTATGTTACTCCTATGTTAGGTTTCACGTCAGATCTGGCACCGTGCAACAGTATAACTCAACAGATGATGTTACTCATATGTTAGGTTTCACGTCAGATCTGGCACCGTGCAAAAGTATAACTCAACAGATTATGTTACTCCTATATTAGGTTTCACGCTACATCTGGCACCGTTCAACAGTATAACTCAACAGATGATGTTACTCCTATGTTAGGTTTCACGTCAGATCTGGCACCGTTCAACAGTATAACTCAGCAGATGATGTTACTCCTATGTTAGGTTTCACGTCAGATCTGGCACCGTTCAACAGTATAACTCAACAGATGATGCTACTCCTATGTTAGGTTTTCACGTCAGATCTGGCACCGTTCAACAGTATAACTCAACAGATGATGCTACTCCTAGATTAGGTTTCATGCACTACAATCTGACCAGCAACGCATCCGCACATGGATCCCAGACCGAGCAGCCGAGTTGCTACATGTGGGTCGGGGTTCTCCTTGGCGGTCTTCTGTATGTCGAGAAGTTCGGAGCACCTATAGGTGAGTCTGGAGTGCAGTGATAATGATCCTAACATAACTTTCCGCGGGTAAAAAGGAAAAAAAAACAGGAGATAGGAGAGGCTGAAGTGTTGGGGAGGGGGGGGAGAGAGAGAGAGAAAGAGAAATGATGATTGATAGATGATTGATGTTAGCAGGCAATTATAGCAGAGGTTCCACTATAGTTGTCTTAGTCACTAGTGTTTCGGATGTCAAGGTTTCGTTCATTTTACTCATGTCTATATTGTGTTCTCTCTCTATATAACAATCATCTGCTAGCCGTTTTATATCCGGACACTTCAGACAGTTTTATTTTAAGTGAACGAAGCTTTAAGATAATGTAATTGTTGAAAAAATGAAGGAGGGTGTACACACGATAAAGGAAATAAAAATGTCAAAGATGAAAAACAAGGAACATGAGAAATAATGACGAGAATGCAGGGAATAAGAATAAAGAAACGGGAGAAGAAAAGGGAATGAAGATGGGGAAAGTGTCCATGAAAACAAAAGATAATGAGAAGAATATGAATGCTATTAAAATACAGAGAGATGGTTACAAAAAAGTGAGTAAAAAGCGATAAGAAAAGGGGGAAATTGATAGATATCGTAAATAGGGGAGAAGAACAAACAAGCAAGTAAAAAAAAAACGAGAGAATATTTGGGAGAAGAGTTTGGGTGAGGAAGGTGGTATTTCTGCAAAAGAGGAAATGAAGAAAATGATAGAAAGGGAAAAACAAATGTAATTTATGAAGAAGAGACGCAGAGAAAGAAATGAAAACAAAAATATTTATTTCCCCAGGAATCGAAGAGAAAGTAAATTGCTGTCATCATCATTGAGTGCCGTCTCCGCATCGAAGGTTGGCTACCATGGAGCACCATTCCGTTCTATCTCTTGCTTTGATAGTGCAGGTTGTCATAGGCTGCCTATTCCATCTTTTGATGTTACTCGTCCATGTTAGTCTTGGTCTGTCTCTGCTTCTTTTACCTTGCATTTTTCCCTCCAATATTACTTTTAGTAGCCTGCTGTGTCTTTTAACATGCTCCAAACATCTAATTTGTCTTGTTTGAATTGTGTTTTGTAGTTCTCTTTTTAAAAAAAAAAAAAATTGTTTTAAGACTTTATCGTTTGGTTGCTTTTCTTTCCATCCAATTCTTCCTATTCTCCTATAACTACACATTTCAAGGGCTAAAATTGTAGACAAAGAAAAATAAATAAAAAAAAAGAAAAAAAAGAAAATGTGGAGAGAAACATTGCAATTAAAAAAAAAAACATTGAAGGAGAGGACTGAAGAAGTAATCTTGACTGCATGATTATACCACAAGAACAAAAATGATGAGAAACGCTAAGTCGGGAAAAACAGAATGACCACTTGTGTAAATCGTCCTCTGATATAACATGGCAGCTTATTAGAGACAGGAAGATGGCGGGAGAAGAAAGGGCACTTGAGACAGCTCTTCTACTGCCATTTATTTGGAAAGCCCAGCCGACGGAAGCGGAAATGACACAACTTCAGGAAGTTAAACAATAATGGACGGGCCGCGTGGTATAAACATGCAATATGGTCACATTTCTGTCCACGAATTGGCTAAGTAATACAAAATACATTAGTACTGTCTGTGTTAGTAAGAATTCCATTATGGAATTTGTTGTCTGTAATAAGAATTTGCATTCATTGTTTTATATAACTCCCGTATGGGTTGCTGGATATTGCTTGACCTCTTTATCCATTGGGAATAGACATGACAATCGTGTAAAGTATATTCTTGAACCAAATTGGAATAGAGGGAAGGGGGGGGCAAAACTCATGTTGTATGATCGTTTATCCACAGGGAATAGACATGTATATCCTGCAGAGTACATTCTTGTATCAATTTAAATAGGGGAATAATCATGTAGGGTGTATCTGTGTAATCACTTGGGATAGATATTTGAAAAATGTAGGGTGTTTCCGTGTCTATCACTAGGGTGTTTCCGTGTCTATCACCAGGGTGTATCCGTTTCCATCACTAGGGTGTTTCCGTGTCTATAACTAGGGTGTATCCGTGTCTATCACTAGGGTGTATCCATGTCTATCACTAGGGTGTATCCGTGTCTATCACTAGGGTGTTAAAATATAGAAACAACTCCGCAAAACATGATGAACCCTAAAAAATCCACTGAGAAACAATAAAGTAGAAACTTCACTGAGAAACAAAGAGTCTAGAAACTTCACTGAGAAACAATGAGCCTAGAAACTTCACTGATAAATAATGAGTCTAGAAACTTCACTGAGAAATAATGAGCCTAGAAACTTCACTGAGAAATAATGAGTCTAGAAACTTCACTGAGAAATAATGAGTCTAGAAACTTCACTGCGAAATAATGAGTCTAGAAACTTCACTGAGAAACAAAGAGTCTAGAGACTTCACTGAGAAACAATGAGCCTAGAAACTTCACTGAGAAACAAAGAGCCTAGAAACTTAACTGAGAAACAATGAGTAGAAACTTCACTGAGAAACAAAGAGTCTAGAAACTTCACTGAGAAGCAATAAGCCTAGAAACTTCACTGAGAAACAATGAGCCTAGAAACTTCACTGAGAAACAATGAGCCTAGAAACTTCACTGAGAAATAATGAGTCTAGAAACTTCACTGCGAAATAATGAGTCTAGAAACTTCACTGCGAAATAATGAGTCTAGAAACTTCACTGAGAAACAAAGAGTCTAGAGACTTCACTGAGAAACAATGAGCCTAGAAACTTCACTGAGAAACAAAGAGCCTAGAAACTTAACTGAGAAACAATGAGTAGAAACTTCACTGAGAAACAAAGAGTCTAGAAACTTCACTGAGAAACAAAGAGTCTAGAAACTTCACTGAGAAGCAATAAGCCTAGAAACTTCACTGAGAAACAATGAGCCTAGAAACTTCACTGAGAAACAAATAATCTATAAACTTTATTGAGAAACAATGAGTCTAGAAACTTAACTGAGAAACAAATAATCTAGAAACTTAATTGAGAAACAATGAGTCTAGAAACTTCACTGAGAAACAAATAATCTAGAAACTTAATTGAGAAACAATGAGTCTAGAAACTTCACTGAGAAACAAAAAATCTAGAAACTTAATTGAGAAATAATGAGTCTAGAAACTTCACTGAGAAATAATGAGTCTAGAAACTTCACTGAGAAACAATGACTCTAGAAATTTCACCACAACAGACAGCGTCTAACGGAGGGAGAAAAAAAACCACTTCCCTTTGAACTGTGAAAATGTAGAAAACTCACAAAACACAGGAAATAACAACGATGATAAAGCAGTCAATGAATCTCTTCTTTAGACTTTGACTCAAAATAACTGGCCATTCAATCTCTTCGACCCTCAAATATTTGAAATAAAAAATTTCGAATTTACTCTTATAACTAAAGCATCTATTCTTAAAACTCTCGAATCTAGTCGTGTGACTCTAGTTTACTTTTCTGACGCTTGAATCTACTTGACCGACTCTCCAATCTGCTCGACTGACTCCTACTTGCAATGAAAGTTCTAACGACCAGACGTTAGCTGGAGCTAAAGATGAGGCTGCCCAGACCATTTCATACTTTGTACAGGATGTGACGGAGCTGATAAGAAGGCTTCGGCGGTCATAGGTCAGCGGGCTTGGACCAGCAAAACGGAATGAGTGAAGTGTATGGTAGACAGAAGATCGATATCCGTGTCGGATTTGGCAAAGTCTGTGGAAGGAGCAGTCGTATCATGGGTTCTATAGGGTCTCCTATAATCGTCCACTGACCGAACAAAATGCACGGACGCATCGTTCTACTAACTGGGGAAGAGGATTAGTTATTGCGTGCTGTCTCCGCGAATCGGAAATCACGAATTCGTTTCCTAACATCCTCACAGTCGTAAAAATGGATTCCTGATTCGCTTAACTAATGAAGTTAACAACATTGCTGTAGATTTGAAAATGCTGCAGTCAAACAGTGAGGTTTACAATTAATGTCCCCCCAAAAATGTTTAATGGGAGACTTTCCACGTACACAAAGGAATCTAATGGAGAGAGTATAAAAACATACAAAGTATACTGTTTTGTAAAGTTCTTTGAAAAGGATAGTAAACATTTTATAAACACTAGGGCTGTCGATTTAGGGGGAAGTTTGTAAAGGGTATCCCTGACGTCGTGTACGGTTGTGGTATGTGCTGCTAGTTAGTGTAATCAGTCAGTCTGTCAACTAGTCAGGTAGTCAATTAATTAGTCAGTCAGACAATTAGTCAGTCAGTCAATTAAATAGTGAGTCAGCCAACTAGTCACCTGGTAAGTCAATCAACTGATCAGCCAGTCAGTCAATCAACTAGACAATTAGTTAATCAACTAGTAAGTCTGTCAAATCAACTAGTAAACCAGTCTGCCAATCAACTATTCAGTCAGTCAATCAACTAATAAGTCAGTCAAAAACTAGTCAGTAAATCAGTCTACCAACTGGTCAGTCACTCAGTCTATCAACTAGTCAGTCATTCAATGAACTAGCAAGTCAGTCAATGAACAAGTCAATCAGTCAACCAATGAACTAGTCAATCAAATAGTCAATCACTCAAGCAACTAGTCAGTCAGTCAGCTAGTTAGTCTGTCAGTTACTTAGTTAATTTTTTCAGTGAATCGTGCAGTAAGTCGGTCAGCTAGTAGTAAGTCAGTTAGCAAGTTATGAGTAAATAAGTTCTCTATCAGTTAGTCAGCTAACCAGTCAGTAAATTAGTCAGTGAGTTAGTTATTCAGTCGACTAGTTGTTAATCAGTCAGCCGGTCAGCTAGTCAGTCAGCTACTTTTGGGCTGAACACGGTTCACACATGAGAAAGTATAACGCTCGATGTCTGACAGTTCAGTTACATCTTTCAGGTCTTGCTTAGTCCATAGCAGGGCCTCTGTGTACTACTCTAAACAGTTTTCTTCCATTATTTCCTTTAATCATCCGGTGATCACCTACATACCTGACATGGTGGATCTCTTTCATCCTTTCTGAGCGACACACCAACGTACTTTCAGCGACATCTTATATAAACCGACACCTATTCATATTTAGTTCCTTATCATATAGCCTCACGTAACGAAAAAAATAGCAAGAGAACTAATACATATTTTAAAAAAGAAATCTTAAAAAAAAAAAAAAATAACGAATAATGTGGTCAGTACTACTCCAAGCTGCTCGTTTTCCCCAAAAGAAAATTTCTGGTACCAATTTTCAAAGCAATGGTCTCTTTAAAAAGAAATAAATAAATCTCAACAACTGAGAATCGAAAGAGTACCAAGTCGTAATGAAACGTTGCTACTGCTACAATCTTCTACCAACGCGGTTTCGATTTTCTTGTGATTAAAAGCGTTGTTTTAACAGTTGAGCGGATGGCGGTATGCTCCAGCGCAAGTGACTATCCTTTACATTGGGCCGAATTTGACCAATTCAATCAAGGAAGAAACATTTACCACCGCTGAGGGAGTTAATGACACTCTCTTTTCTCTACTTTCATTAATTGCTTTTGCTGCACCGCGACCGAGTGCTGAGACAACACCTCACACCTCGGCCCCTAACATCATCTCACACTCCCGGCCCCTAACAACACCTCACACCTCGGCCCCTAACAACACCTCACACCTCCGCCCGTAACAACAACTGAAACCCCCAGCTCCTAACAACAACTGAAACCCCCAGCTCCTAACAACACCTCACACCTCGGCCCCTAACAACACCTCACACCTCGGCCCCTAACAACACCTCACACTTCGTCTCCTAACAACACCTCACACCCCGGCCCCTAACAACATCTCACACCTCAGCCCCTAAAAAAATCTCACACCCCGGCCCCTAACAACATCTCACACCTCGGCCCCTAACAACATCTCACACCTCAGCCCCTAACATCTCACACCCCGGTCCCTAACAACTCACACCCCGGTCCCTAACAACATCTCAAACCTCCGGCACCAAACTACACCTCACACCTCGGCCCCTAACAACATCTCACACCTCGGCCCCTAACAACATCTCACACCTCGGCCCCTAACAACATCTCACACCTCGGCCCCTAACAACATCTCACACCTCGGCCCCTAACAACATCTCACACCTCGCCCCTAACAACATCTCACACCCCGGTCCCTAACAACTCACACCCCGGCCCCTAACAACATCTCAAACCTTCGGCACCAAACTACACCTCACACCTCGGTCCCTAACAACATCTCACACCCCCGGCCCCTAACAACATCTCACACTTCAGGCCCCTAACAACATCTCACACTCCCGGACCCTAACAACATCTCACACCCCGGCCTCTAACAACATCTCACACTCCCGGCCCCTAACAACATCTCACACCTCGGCCCCTAACAACATCTCACACTCCCGGCCCCTAACAACATCTCACACTCCGGCCCCTAACAACATCTCACACTCCCGGCCCCAAACAACATCTCATACCTCGGCCCCTAACAACATCTCACACTCCCGGCCCCTAACAACACCTCACACCTGGGCCCCAAACAACACCTCACACGCCGGCCCCTAACAACGTCTCACACCTCGGCACCTAACAACATCTCACATTCCCGGCCCCTAACAACACCTCACACCTCGGGCCCTAACACCACCTCACACCTCGGTCCATTACAACACCTCACACCTCGGCCCCTAACACCTCGGCCCCTAACACCTCACACCTCGGCCCCTAACATCTCGCACTCCCGGCCCCTAACAACACCTCACACCCCAGCCCCTAGACACTCACACCCCGGCCCCTAGACACTCACACCGCGGCCCCTAACAACACCTCACACCCCAGCCCCTAGACACTCACACCCCGGCCCCTAACAACACCTCACACCCCAGCCCCTAGGCACTCACACCCCGGCCCCTAACAACATCTCACACCTCGGCCCATAACAACATCTCACACCTCGGCCCCTAACAACATCTCACACCCCGGCCCCTAACAACATCTCACACCTCGGCCCCTAACAACATCTCACACCTCGGCCCCTAACAACATCTCACACCCCGGCCCCTAACAACATCTCACACCTCGGCCCCTAACAACATCTCACACCTCGGCCCCTAACAACATCTCACACCTCGGCCCCTAACAACATCTCACACCTCGGCCCCTAACAACATCTCAAACCTAGGCCCCTAACATCTCACACCCCGGTCCCTAACAACTCACACCCCGGCCCCTAACAACATCTGAAATCTCCGACACCAAACTACACCTCACACCTCGGTCCCTAACAACATCTCACACTCCCGGCCCCTAACAACATCTCACACTCCCGGCCCCTAACAACATCTCACACTCCCGGCCCCTAACAACATCTCACACTCCCGGCCCCTAACAACACCTCACACCCCGGCTCCTAACAACACCTCACACCCCGGCCCCTAACAACATCTCACACTCCCGGCCCCTAACAACACCTCACACCCCGGCTCCTAACAACACCTCACACCCCGGCCCCTAACAACACCTCACACCCCGGCTCCTAACAACATCTCACACTCCCGGCCCCTAACAACATCTCACACTCCCGGCCCCTAACAACATCTCACACTCCCGGCCCCTAACAACATCTCACACTCCCGGCCCCTAACAACACCTCACACCCCGGCTCCTAACAACATCTCACACACACTGACTCACCTTGCTTGTCCTCCTCATGCTGTTTCTCTATAGCGCCGATAGCTTCCTGTACTGGATCATTCAACAGTTCATTCTCCATCAGCTCCTGCTGGGCAAAGTCATAGTCGATCTTCTGTTCAGGCTCGGAGCTGCTCGGACCTAAAGACACAACACAACCAAACTGATTACATCCCCTTTATAACTTCGACTGTTTGAATAACCAAACTAAAATAGCAGATAGAAGACATTCATAAGGGGACACAATTGTGACAGAGCTACACTTAAGTTTCATAAATAACGATATCTCCAACTATGTCCATGAACATGGAGCTAGTGCGACTTAAAGGGAAGCTGGAATAGCAGCAGACGGGCAAAACAGAGAGAAAGATGGAGGTTGAATAAACACATAGGAACAAATGACAGACGGAGGAACAAAAGACAGATGGTGAAAGAAACGAACGAACTGGCAGATTGTAAGTGATTAGATTGGGTGAGGAAAGGTTGCTGTGTAATGATGACACGCCACGAATAACTCAATAGCTCATGAACAACTAAAAAAAAAGTCCACGAATAACTAAAAAAAACCCACGAATAACTCAATAATAACTCACGCTTAACCCAATAAATAATCCACGAATAACTCAACAACTCTCTGAACTCTACAATATACATTCTCCATTCCCCCACCTCCTCTCTCTTTTGTCAGTGTATTGTTCAGTTTTCCACAGTTCATTTCCTTACACATTTCAAAGAGGACACTGGCAGTTTTGGGCCTGTCTAGGTAATAAATGTCTTACCCAGTCCCGTCACTTGTTTTATCTTCACAATTACCTCACAAAAGTTTATACTTTTTTCCTCCCCTTTCTCTGTTATTTCACCATCCAAGCTATAAACCAATTTAATTCATTTATTTCGCTAAACAAGCTTCGACTTTTCCTTGCTAAATCTTCATTTTTTGACTGTCATTCGCGTAGTTGGACAAGCTTCTCAATCACATTACAATTTGACTGTAGGGTAACAAAACAATCCGTGGGTAGGTTTTGTTTCTTTGTCAATCTTCTCATCATCATCACCATCATAAGCCATACCGGTTGGCGTAGGCGATCATGTCCTTCCATGATATTCTATCCACAGTGTATCTTATCAATTTTGTTGACTGTTTTCCATTTTCCATGCCATGACACCAAGCTACCTAGTATCTTATCTCTTTGACGACCGCGATCTCTCTTTCCTTATAGTTTGCCTGTTGTAACCAAGTATTCCAACTTTCCTCTTCTCATGATGTGCCTGCCAAATGTTGATTGTTTCTTTCTGATATTTTTTTAGGAACTCCCTTTTGTGCTGGCCTCTTTGAGAATATCCTCATTGGGCTTTCTAGTTGACCAATGGGACTTTTAACATTCTTCTGTGAAATCCAATCTCTGTGACATATAATCGTCGTTTCATTTGTTTGTCTTTGTCAATAACGTTTGCATTTTCTATAACCATTATAAGTACTGCGCCTGCTTGTGCATCTCTCTCTCTCCGTATGTTTCTCTCTCTACAGTTGTCTGTCACTTCTGTTGTTGTCTTCCTACCAAACAATACTCTTGAGCAGTCATGCATATTTTCACTGTTTCCATATCTTACTTCTTCCCTCTATTTTTCCAGTTTTCACAATATATCACAGGAGTCCCTTTCCTATTTCATGCTTATATTGACTTTCTGTCTTGTTTTCTTTTGAAAAGTTCTCGTTTCATATTTTACTTGTCTATGATATTCTCATGATTCCATGACAACTCAACTCTGTGACCTCCAGATATTACCTGTTGTCTGATTGTCCACAATTGATCACCATGTGTCGGGACTGACTCCAAACAACAAAGACGCACACTTGTATTTTCTTACCTTCACTGTCAACGATGCATTGTGAATTATTGCTTTCTCCACATTTGGAAAGAAGCCAGTGATTGATCTATTCCGCCCCCACCCCCATTGTACATCGTGGATGCATCTTAACTTATCAGTAGCTCTTATTACGTACATTCAAACAAGAGCTCTTATTACGGATATTCAAACAATAGCTCTTATTACGGACATTCAAACAAGAGCTCTTATTACGGACATTCAAACAATAGCTCTTATTACGGACATTCAAACAATATCTCTTATTACGTACATTCAAACAATAGCTCTTATTACGGACATTCAAACAAGAGCTCTTATTACGGACATTCAAACAATAGCTCTTATTACGGACATTCAAACAATAGCTCTTATTACGGACATTCAAACAATAGCTCTTATTACGGACATTCAGACGATAGCCCTTATTACGTACATTCAAATAATATCTTTTATTACGGACATTCAAAACCATAGCTGGTGACCACATGGGAAAAACAAAAATAATAATAATTGTCGGTCGTCAGATCAAAAGGACACGGGTACGAATCCCAGTGAAGTCAAAACGGTTTTTCTCCCTCCGTCCTATCAGTGATCATCTAAAAACACTGACCCGAGCACCTGGTAGCAACTACACTGGTCATGCGGCCTTTATCTTTAGGTCTACAGCCCATTTGGCAGACTCCAGAAACGGGATAAACATGGCAATGATAGAATTCGTAGCCCTAGAAGGAACTCTCCTGGTGCCGACATTCCCAGTAATATCAACAAAGTGTGCCCACGTTGTAAAAGCAGCAGAGTCGGCATTTTTTTCCGTATTTCCGGGGAAGGGTTTGGGGCCGAAGCATCGTGACCTGCGGAAGTGGATGCTTTTGGCTGGAGAGGACACGAATGTCGATCACGTGGCATACAAGCACAACATGAAGAGATATTTCGGGAAAAGTTCAACGTAACTTAATTGTTGTGTTGAGTGTGTGTGTGTGGAGAAAGCGGCGGGGCTTGGCTGAGGGTGGCTTCAATAGAGAATGTGAGAGAGAGAAAGAGAGGGAGTACTGAGGAGAGCGAGGGAAGAGTAAGGAAGAGAGAAAGAGAGAGAGAGAGAGTAAAGAAGAGGGAGGGAGAAATAATGAATAAGAAAAGTCAACGGCTGTTTAATAAAATGGTTGATATTTCGAGGTGCGCTACGACATCTCAGATAGAAAGAGAGAGAGAGAGAGAGAGAGAGAGAGAGGGAGAATGAGAGAGATATAGAGAAAGAAAAATAAGAAAAGTCAAAGACTGTTTAAAATGGTTGATACTAGGAGGTGCGCTATGACAGTTTAGATAGAAAGAGGAGAGAGAGAGTTAGAGAAAGAGAGAGAGAGAGAGAGAGAGAGAATAAATAAGAAAAGTCAAAGACTGCTTAAAATGGTTGAGACTAGGAGGTGCGCTACGACACCTTAGATAGAAGAGAGAAGGAGAGAGAGAGAGAGAGAGAAAGAGAGAATAAATAAGAAAAGTCAATGACTGTTTTAAATGGTTGATACTAGGAGGTGCACGTGCTGATCTAAAATACAAATAGAGAGGCAGAGATAGAGAAACGGGGGCAGAACGAGTAGGATTGGGAGTATAATATAAAAGGAAAGAGAAAAAGGATGTGAACAAGAGAAATATGGAAATATAAAACGATAGTGAGAGAAGGGGTGGTACTAGAAGATAAGAGGAGAAAGCGAGATAAGAAGAAAACGATGAAGAAATATCGTGAATGAGAATGGCCGCAGTTACAAGTTAGAGCAATAAACAGTAGGATCTTCCTTTTCTTCTTCTTTCCTTCCTCACTTGTCTTTCAGCGTCGAGATGTGATATATGATTCGCGGTCTTCTGTTGACCTTTGCTGCTGCTATTTCTGAGCGTTTTCATCAATCCAACTTTTTCCTGGTCGCCCTTGGGCGTTCTGGTGTTCTCGTAACGTTTACTGAATGCTCGTTGTGTTGTACTTTGACATGTCTGCCTTATCACGTAGCTAAACCATTTTATCTGTTGTTTCTTTATATATTCTATGGCGGGAATTATTCCTAGTTTTTTTTTGTCAGTTTTTCTTTACTGATCATATCTGTCAGCTTGTTTCCTGTCATTCCTCTAACACATTTCATCTCGGTATTACTGGGAATGTCTGCACCAGGAGAGTTCCTTCTAGGGCTACGGATTCTGTCATTATTTATTATTGTTCTTATTGCTCTTGCATTTAGAGTCCAAGTTTGGCATTGTTAGAAAAACGTTGGGATGAAGATTGTATTGTAGAGTGCCCTTTTTGCCTCTATTTACTTGCTGGACAATAAGTGAGGATGGCTGTCCAATGATTTGACAAGCTTTGTTGCATCTTGAGTCTATTTCTGCTGTTTGTGAATTGTCGTGTGTCACTAGACTTCCTAGGTATAGAACTTCCTCCACAGAGAGACCGTCAAGTGTTTCACTGATAGACAGAACATCTATGCGGTTTGATAACCAGTGGTCTGTCGTTAGCAAGCCATGAAGAAAGTGATCAATGATTGTGGGGTGGGTGAGAAGATAGTGGGTCATGCCTGCAATAAATAAACAGACTGACATACGGGTGGGCGAAGGAATGATAAGACGGATGGACAGACTCACAGGCAAATAGAAAAACTAGACAGACGGATCTGCCAAAGATGTATTGATCACATTGCACTATGGATGCCCTAATACCCACGGCTACAGTTTTGGATGTAGTAAACTTTATCATTTGTGTCTTGTTGCTTTAATCTCAATAGCCTCTGTCTTGGGTATACTAACTAATCACACAAATTATGTATTTGATATATAAGTCGTCATGGTTTCTGTCTTGGGTATACTAACTAATCACACAAGTTGTGTATTTGATATATAACTCGTCATAGTTTCTGTCTTGGGTATACTAATTAATCACACAAATTGTGTATTTGATATATAACTCGTCATAGCTTCTGTCTTGGGTATACTAATTAATCACACAAATTGTGTATTTGATATATACTCGTCATAGCTTCTGTCTTGGGTATACTAATTAATCACACAAATTGTGTATTTGATATATAACTCGTCATAGCTTCTGTCTTGGTGTAGCAATTATTACACGAAAGAATAATATTCAATTATTATTGTTTATCTGCAACCTAACCTACTGGAAGCTACTATTCGTGCCCTATAACCATGTGTTTACAACATAAGTATTTCAACCCGACGCTATCCGGGCGGTGCTTGTCTTAACAGGAAATACAGGTATACAATGTATTCCCAGTCTTGTTCGTAACTATAACTATATGCTATGGTCATGAGTACGCATGCGCTAAAGACATTTCAATTTATAGCAACATTTTTGCTTGCTCAGCTGGCAGTGTGTTATAACGCAATTCTCTCGGGGCAAGGCGATGTGTCGAGAGGTACGGACTCGACCCTAGTTCGGGTTGACTATTGTTCTTTATGTTTTCTGTTGTTGATTTGTGGATTTTTCTGAGTATTGTAAACATACGCGCTCACTGAAATGAATAATTATTATAGTTTGTATGTAGTAATATGAAAATCCTGTCACAATAAGACAATCCTGTCATAATAAGACAATCCTGTCACAATAAGACATGACTCAACGCTTTTATCTAAAGCCAACACACATACAATTAATGGAATATTTCCTGCTTCTATTTTCAGAGCAAACAAAATTATTCTTTCATAGACACAACATCTCGTGTTTTCTGTCTTACAGGAATTCATGAAACGTAATAGATGTTTATTAAAACATAAACAACAAAATATAAATGTGAAAAAAAGAAAATGTAAAGTTCTTGAAATTTCAACTAAAAAAAATTGATTACATATGGATCTCGCTATTTTTTTAAGGGCATTGTATCTTTACTTCCCTTTTCAAATTGATGAATTGATAGATCACACTCTCTGGTTTCAACCGAAACAAACCGGAATTTTCGAGAGAAGAAAAAAAAAGTTACAATAGAACACGCCGTATTGTTACGGTAAATAGCCCAATATTATTGCCGTCAGCGTCAGTTAAATCAGCATTGCCACAAACAGGAGGCAGCATTCACAGGCACGTCACGTTCTGAGAGTTTCCCAGCGTCTATCACCTTTCACTGACTGACTCCACAATTCCTCTCTCCAACGGCTGGTCTCCAGTTTCTAGTTGGCCGCTCTTAACATCCTTGTTTCAGCCGTAATTACTTTCCCCAAATGACGACTTCACATGCAAAGCATTGATAATGAGGACAGAAACACGAGGCACGAGGAACTTTATTTCGTTACTTCTTTGTTGTTGTTTTTAGTGTTTAAAAAAACAAAGCCGGCAAAGATGTAAAGGTAGTCACATTGAAGAATATCCTATTATTCTTCTGTTGAGTAAACATTTAGAATTCAATATTAGTAAGAAAACAGACCAAACAACAAATAAAGATTTCTGCCTCAAAACATCAAGACAGAGAGCAAGAGGGACCCCAAAAAGATATGAATAGACGGAATAAAAAAATACATATACAAGAACAAAAATATTTATAAAAAAACGTCCTGACAGGTACAGAAACGACATACAACTACAAGGAAGTAATTAAAGCATAGTAAAGAAAAGTGCCACTGAGACCTTCCAGGCTTGTCGTAAGAGGCGACTAAGGAGGTTGATCGATGGTTTGACAAGCTGTCATTGTAAAAAGGTATTGTTATGGAAACAGAACCATAGATTTTAGAAGCAGTGATCTCTGCAATATGCGCCATTTTGGCACGCAAGGTTTCTGTTTTTGAGATTGTGGTTCTGCCCTACCGTCTTCGGCCCGAAAGGACAATAGATAGATAGAATACAACATCTAAAGACATTAGGTTATATGATACTTTTCTCCTTTCTCATGCAACGCTTTAAGGCAACAGCAGATGGGTAAAGGAAGAAGATCTTAGTGAGTTCAAAGAAAGTATTAGTCAGCTCAAGGTAGGAGACAGCTTGTTCAACACCACTGATGGCAACGCATTTCTCTACATCCAAAATATGTTGGGCACACCAAGAGGAAGCGGGATCGGGTAGACTCAAAATGTTGTTTCTATTGTATACGGATTGGTGTGTGTGTGTGTGTGGGGGGGGGGGGGGGTACACCTGTACCCCGCTTTACTTTCCCAGAAAAAATCCGGTACCCATTAAAGGCTGGGTGAAAACGGAAGCCGTCGGTCAGGATCGAACCCGACCTCATGTCCTTTGTAGTTCAGTTCACTAACCACTGAGCTATCGCGGCTCCCGCATCTGTAGCATGCTCCAGTCATATTCATCACGCATTTTCGTACTGAAGGTATACCACATTTTAGCTCTTTGTTTGTGAGCTAGGTGGTCTAGAGCTAAGACGCTGACTTCTGGACAAAAAGGTCATGGGCTCGATTACCACCACATGAGGTGGGACACATCTACAAATCGAATCCGCGTTCTCTGCGTAGTGAGATCCGACCCCAAGACCTCTCAGACTGACGGTTAAACAAACAAAAACAGGAGGTCATCGTTAAATAACCTTTGGCAGTTTAAAAAAAAAAAAAGTAGACCTAAAAAGGCCGTAACCGGGTAAAATTCATCATCATCATCGTGTGCCCTCTCCGCAACGAAGGTTGGCTACCATGGATCGCCATTCTACTCTGTTTCTTGCTTTGATGGTGCAGGCTGACATAGATTGACTTGTCCATCTTTTGATGTTACTCGTCCAAGTTAGTCTTGGTCTGCCTCTACCTCTTTTGCCTTGTATTTTTCCTTCCATATTACTTTTAGTAGGCTGTTGTGTCTTTTAACATGCCCCAAAATTTCATTTGTCTTGTCTTAATTGTGTTCAGCAGTTCTCTTTTTATTTTCAGTTGTTTTATAACTTCATCGTTTGTTATCTTTTGTTTTCATCCAATTCTACCTATTCTTCTATAAATCCACATTTCAAAGGCTTCAATTTTCTGTTCTGTTTTCTTGTCTAATGTCCATGTTTCTGCACCATACAGGAATATTGAGAAGATGTAACATTTTGCCATTCTTAGTTTCAGCCCTGCTGATATTTGTTTTGTTGTTAGTATATTTTTCATGGCATTAAAATTCAAGGAAAAATCTAAAAACGTCAAAAACTCTCGACGATTAAACAATGAGAATATCTATGAAATAGGAGAATATGTGAGGAACGACAGAGTTGTCGGTCTGACTAATTGTAATAGTGATACTCCTCTAGATTGCTGGAGATATAAAACTGGTAAACGCAAACAAACACACAAACAAAAGAAAAACAAAGCTTATTTGGAGTCTAAAGTTTGCTATTTATTCTTTTTGCTTAGCTAACAGCATAATTGTTTCTGGTAACCATAATACTTTGTGTTCAATGGGGGGGGGGATATCATATATGATTGGTTGGTATTTAGTGATGAAGAAATTCAGCTTAACGACACAGCAGTGAGTCCTTAGACAGGAATGGTGCTATATTGACATATCTAGACGTCCAACTACAGATGAGCTAAAGTTGTCGGTTAATAATAGCTGACTGCTTTCGTCAGGGTCAACGAACTAGAGCTCATCAAGATCCTACTCCGATTCCCCATGATGAGCATGAAACAGACTAACACGTTTGGTCACGCGAACATAAATCTAAATGGAAAGCAACCCGATATCCGAAAGTGCTGAAGTCGGATGTAATGGGTTGATACGTACAAATATCGCAGCTTGCTGAAACCCACCATACAACACGCCTACGATAGTTTCACATCAATTAAAAAATGAACGAAAAAGTGTAGTCGTCAGGCGTAAGTTAAAGAATAGGATATATATATCATTATCAAGTACCAAGCCTGCTGGCGTAGGTGATCATGTCTCTCCACAACATTCGATCACGACAGTTATTTATCATTTCTGTTATTAACCTTCTGCCAAGCCATTCTCTTAAGCTGTCTGGTATCTTTTCTCATTGCTTTCCTCTATTTCTTCGTCCCTCAATTTGTTCCAGTTGTTACAATATATTCCAGTTGTTCTCTTCCCATTACATGGCTAATAAATGATGATTATTTCTTCCTAATATTGGAAATTAGCTATCTTTTTGCTTTGCCCTCTTTCAGAACATTTTCATTACTCTTCTTAGCTGTCCATGGTATTCACTACATTCTTATGTAAAACCACATTTCTACAAAGTCTAGTGATTTTCTTGACTGTAGTCCTATATTTCTTTTTCTTGTTTCTATTGTCAAAAATGGATTGCAGAGTATCTTAATAATTTTTGGAAAGCTGCTTTTGCCTGAGCCATTCTGCATCTCACCTCTGTTGTACATCTTCCGATATATATATATATATATATATATATATATATATATATATATGCTTTCGGCGTCGATTGGACATATGGTAGTGTTACCTGTTATCTAAATCGCCATGTTGTATTCGTTTGACTTCACACTATCGGGATTCTAATAGCAGACCCTTCAATTAATTATTGAATTTTTAAAGTAATAGGGCTTGTTATCTGCAGGCAAGAAGTAGCCAAGTCACATGCTCACACATACCCTAAAATTGCAAGTAAAATTCCCATGAAGTCAGGATCATCACAAAAGAGAAATTTAACATTAACATAACTATAGAACGCAGACAACTAAAACAAGTAGATGAATTTACATACATATGAAGTCTAGTGACAACCAACAGTTCAAAACTGCAGAAATAGACTCAAGATGAACAAAGCTTGCCAAATCGCTGGGCAGCTATAACCACTATTGTCCAACAAGGAAATGATTCTAAAGGCAAAACGGGCACTATACAATACAATCTTCATCCCAACGTTGTGCTTTCAATGCCAGTCCTGATAGATGCAAGAACAATAATAAAAATAACCTCTACTATCATGAAATGTGTTAGCCTTGAATAAAAGTTGTGAGAACACTAGACCAAAGGGCTGACCACGGAAAAATGGATTGAGGGATATTAGAAACTCTAGGAAACAAAAGCAGCAGAAGCGAGTAGAAGAGCAAAAGACCGCAAATTACATCTCCCCTCGACGCTGAAAGGCAAATGAGAAGAAGAAAGACCTATTTTCACAGATGTGTCGACTGGAGTGTGTTTGGTAAGAAACGAACATATGAATAAAGCGAGACTACGGGGTAACTGCTGTACAAGTAATGAAAAGGACCCTATAAATTGTATGTTACAGCTTAAGATATATATATATATATATATATATATATATATATATGGACAAGAATGTTAAACCAACGTCTCAACATAATAGGTCTGTATTAACTGGGTACAAAATACATAAAGAGCAGAGTACACATTCTAAAATCTTATCTGATGCAGCTGTTAATCTAAAGAAACTTACGCGATATATCTGTACCGAAGAGTGCAACATCTCATGTCATTGTTGAACCTCAAGAGGTAGATGAATAAAAACACTTAAACGCAAGAAGTTGATGAACAAAACACTTAAATGTCAAGAGGTAGAATGACAAAAACACGTAAGCGTCAATAGGTAGATGGACAAAAACACTTAAACGTCAATAAGTAGATGGACAAAACACTTAAACGTCAATAGGTAGATGGACAAAAACACTTAAACACCAAGAGGTAGATGGACAAAAACACTTAAACACCAAGAGGTTGATGCACAAAACACTTAAACACCAAGAGGTTGATGCACAAAACACTTAAACACCAAGAGGTTGATGCACAAACACTTAAACACCAAGAGGTTGATGCACAAAACACTTAAACACCAAGAGGTTGATGCACGAAACACTTAAACACCAAGAGGTTGATGCACGAAACACTTAAACACCAAGAGGTTGATGCACAAAACACTTAAACACCAAGAGGTTGATGCACGAAACACCAAGAGGTTGATGCACGAAACACTTAAACACCAAGAGGTAAGAAGGACAGCGTGCTGAAACATCTAGAGGTAGATGGACAACATGCTGAAACCACAAGAGGCAGAGGTATACATAACCAGTTTGAGGAACTATGTACTCATCTACTTACTGTTGGCCAGTCGTGACAGTTGAGCCTGAAGAAGTGGTTGTTGCCCAAAGGATGCGGTCGCCATGTCGAACACGGTGCCTCTCTCGTATGACAGATCCGTTGATGCAGGTCCTAACAGAAAAATAAACCAGCAATGCATTATTAACGTCTGACGGACACAAGTATCACTGGACTATTGTATATACCATATTGCACTTTGATATGTCAGAGAACCGCGATAGCTCAGTGGTTAGTGAACTGGAATACAACGGACAAGAGGGAGGGTTCGATCCAACCGACGGCTTCCGGTTCACCCTGCCTTTAATGGGTACCGGATTTTTTTCTGGGAAAGTAAAGCGGCACGGGCGTAATACCGACCACATTACTACCCCCCCCCCCCCAAAAAAAAAAAAAAATATTGTGCTGAAGGTCTGTAAAATGTATGGTCACTAACACCATATCCCTATACGCCATTTGGCGTGACGGGTCACTAACACCATATTCCCTATACGCCATTTGGCGTGACGGGTCACTAACACCATATTCCCTATTCGCCACTTGGCGTGACGGGTCACTAACCCCATATTCCCTATACGCCACTTGGCGTGACGGGTCACTAACACCATATTCCCTAAACGCCACTTGGCGTGACGGGTCACTAACACCATATTCCCTATACGCCACTTGGCGTGACGGGTCACTAACACCATATTCCCTATACGCCACTTGGCGTGACAGGTCACTAACACCATATTCCCTATACGCCACTTGGCGTGACGGTTCACTAACACCATATGTCCTATACGCCACTTGGCGTGACGGGTCACTAACACCATATTCCCTATACGCAACTTGGTGTGACGGGTCACTAACACCATATTCCCTATACGCCACTTGGCGTGACGGGTCACTAACAGTACTAACACCATATTCCCTATACGCCACTTGGCGTGACGGGTCACTAACACCATATTCCCTATACGCCACTTGGCGTGACGGGTCACTAACACCATATTCCCTATACGCCACTTGGCGTGACAGGTCACTAACACCATATTCCCTAGACGCCACTTGGCGTGACAGGTCACTAACACCATATTCCCTATACGCCATTTGGCGTGACGGGGAATTTTGATATGATGTTGTTGTTAGTATCATCATCAGAGAACATCGATTAATTCATAGTTGCTCCAATATCCCCCTCGAAAATATTCTAAGTAGAAACCTCACCCACAAGCATGAGCTCCGCAGCAGGGATACACCCTATAATTAGTAAAGCGTAGAAGTAATTTTTTTATTCGACTCAAGTCCTTTTCATAAAAATAGCACAAACGTATAACACAGTCCCGTGACTGGGCAACTGGCTTCAGTATTACTGAACAAATATGTAACATTACACACACATATATCACCATACAACATTGTAGTTCCTATCAATTACTCAAAATGCCAAACTTTGACATTTACACCAAAGAAGAAGAAACAAATTAACAATGGAGATGAGATGCCCCAGAAGAATTCTTCTTTCAGTCTGGCGACATACATTAACTATATCGTTGGGGATACTGTTTCTTCTTCTTTATCTTCAGTTTCCTATGTTTAGCATTGCATAGAAAGACGAGCTGTCTCCGTGGATTTATTATAGTGCAATGAAATATACAATTACAATGTTATACGTCACAGCTTTCTGCTGTGGCCAGCACGGCGATATAATGCGATAAAGTGGTATCTTGTGGGCCTATGATAATGTCAGTCCATTGTGGTGCAACAAGATGATCTTCCGAACAAATCATGCTGTAATAGCTTTAGTGGTACTTCTTCTTCCTGCTGTTAAGTGGGCATAGATGCGTTGTATCGCTACTTTAAGATGATGCCGTGAGAACTGCGCCTTAATTCTTCCTGTTGTTAAGTGGGCATAGATGCGTTGTATCGCTACTTTAAGATGATGCCGTGAGAACTGCGCCTTAATTCTTCCTGTTGTTAAGTGGGCATAGATGCATTGTATCGCTACTTTAAGATGATGCCGTGAGAACTGCGCCTTAATTCTTCCTGGTGTTAAGTGGGCATAGATGCATTGTATCGCTACTTTAAGATGATGCCGTGAGAACTGCGCCTTAATTCTTCCTGGTGTTAAGTGGGCATAGATGCATTGTATCGCTACTTTAAGATGATGCCGTGAGAACTGCGCCTTTCGGCTCGACATATCCGTCTTCGACATGGATGATTAGATTTGCTCAGTAATTTGTGCCCGGACAGCGGCAATTATTTTTCTGCTTCCTCCCCCTCCTTTTTAAACAGTCAAGGGTTCTTTAACGTGTGCAAGCGCACACGGGACATCCTGCTATTTTTGCCGTTTTCCGAGAGGGGTAGACAGCGGATCTCATTACACAGAGACCATGGAGGGTAAAGCACCGAAGAAGCACGAATTCGATTTTTGAAAAAAAAAAAAAAAAGTAATCTCATCGCATGTGGTGAAGATCGAACCCAAGACCTTTTTCTCCAGAGATGGACGTCTTACTTCTAGACCGCCCAGTTTCATGGCACATTTTCATTCTTTATGGCTGACCTGATAACATCTTATTCAACACACCTGAAATATGAGAAAAGACATGGGGCCCCAAACATAAACCTACCCTCGTTCATTCAACAACCGGGCATGTCACTCCAATATTAATAAAACCAGTCATGAGGCATCTTAGATGCAAGAACAATAAGTAAAATAACCTCTACTGAGATGAAATGTATTAGACGAATGACAGGAATCAGCTTGAGGAATAAGATCAGAAATGGAGAACTGAGAAAAAAAGCTAGGAATAACCCTCGCCATAGAATATAGAAAGAAACAACAGATAATATGGTTTGGTCAAGAGACAAGGCAGAACGATCAAAACATAACAGAGTCTTCAAAAAACGTTGCGAGAAATCCACCAAACAAGGCCGATACGAAAAGATGGATCGACGGAATATTGCAAAAACACTAGGAAACGAAGCAGCAAAAGAGGCGAACAAAAGATCAAAGACCGCAATTATATCTCCCCTCGACGCTGAAAGCGAAATAAGGAAGGAAAGAAGAAGAAGCCATGAGAGAAGTTGCTTAGCAAAACAGCGCTTATAGAGGGAACTCTTTATACAGCTTTACAGAAGGTAGCAATCTGATCATTAGAAGGGAACCTCCCTCTCAAGCAAGTGTTTTGGTACTTCAGCATCTTGAAACATTAAGGTGAGTCTGGGTCATGACATCCAAGTGTCGACTCATACTGCATTCTGCGATAATTAAAGATCAACACCAGCATGATTCCTACCGTCTGTGACAAACGTAATCTGCCCCATGTCTAACCAATTTGTCTACTTGTCATACTTTCCGTCCTTCCTTGGTCGCTCTATATCAGCATCCTCACATTCTGGTCGCTCTATATCTGCATCCTCACATTCTGGTCGCTCTATATCAGCATCCTCACATTCTGGTCGCTCTATATCTGCATCCTCACATTCTGGTCGCTCTATATCTGCATCCTCACATTCTGGTCACTCTATATCTGCATCCTTACATTCTGGTCGCTCTATATCAGCATCCTCACATTCTGGTCGCTCTATATCTGCATCCTCACATTCTGGTCGCTCTATATCACATCCTCACATTCTGGTCGCTCTATATCTGCATCCTCACATTCTGGTCGCTCTATATCAGCATCATCACATTCTGGTCGCTCTATATCAGCATCCTCACATTCTGGTCGCTCTATATCAGCATCCTCACATTCTGGTCGCTCTATATCAGCATCCTCACATTCTGGTCGCTCTATATCTGCATCCTCACATCAGGTCGCTCTATATCTGCATCCTCACATTCTGGTCGCTCTATATCTGCATCCTCACATTCTTGTCGCTCTATATCTGCATCCTCACATTCTGGTCGCTCTATATCTGCATCCTCACATTCTGGTCGCTCTATATCAGCATCCTCACATTCTGGTCGCTCTATATCTGCATCCTCACATTCTGGTCGCTCTATATCTGCATCCTCACATTCTGGTCGCTCTAATATCTGCATCCTCACATTCTGGTCGCTCTATATCTGCATCCTCACATTCTGGTCGCTCTATATCTGCATCCTCACATTCTGGTCGCTCTATATCAGCATCCTCACATTCTGGTCGCTCTATATCAGCATCCTCACATCTGGTCGCTCTATATCAGCATCCTCACATTCTGGTCGCTCTATATCTGCATCCTCACATTCTGGTCGCTCTATATCTGCATCCTCACATTCTGGTCGCTCTATATCTGCATCCTCACATTCTGGTCGCTCTATATCTGCATCCTCACATTCTGGTCGCTCTATATCTGCATCCTCACATTCTGGTCGCTCTATATCTGCATCCTCACATTCTGGTCGCTCTATATCTGCATCCTCACATTCTGGTCGCTCTATATCTGCATCCTCACATTCTGGTCGCTCTATATCTACATCCTCACATTCTGGTCGCTCTATATCTGCATCATCACATTCTGGTCGTTATATATCTGCATCCTCACATTCTGGTCGTTATATATCTGCATCCTCACATTCTGGTCGCTCAATATCAGCATCCTCACATTCTGGTCGCTCTATATCTGCATCCTCACATTCTGGTCGCTCTATATCAGCATCCTCACATTCTGGTCGCTCTATATCTGCATCCTCACATTCTGGTCGCTCTATATCTGCATCCTCACATTCTGGTCGCTCTATATCTACATCCTCACATTCTGGTCGCTCTATATCTACATCCTCACATTCTGGTCGCTCTATATCTGCATCCTCACATTCTGGTCGTTATATATCTACATCCTCACATTCTGGTCGTTATATATCTGCATCCTCACATTCTGGTCGCTCTATATCTACATCCTCACATTCTGGTCGCTCTATATCTGCATCCTCACATTCTGGTCGTTATATATCTGCATCCTCACATTCTGGTCGCTCTATATCTGCATCCTCACATTCTGGTCGCTCTATATCTACATCCTCACATTCTGGTCGCTCTATATCTGCATCCTCACATTCTGGTCGTTATATATCTGCATCCTCACATTCTGGTCGCTCTATATCTACATCCTCACATTCTGGTCGCTCTATATCTACATCCTCACATTCTGGTCGCTCTATATCTACATCCTCACATTCTGGTCGCTCTATATCTGCATCCTCACATTCTGGTCGTTATATATCTACATCCTCACATTCTGGTCGCTCTATATCTACATCCTCATCTTCACAACTTTTGCAATAAAAGGTACCCACTAGATCACTATTCACTTGTTCCGTGAGAGTTGTGGGGAGATGCAGTTTTTGTGTGTTCTATTTTGAACCTTGAACGTTCCACTAGCATTTGCTTGCTCACACACAATTATATATTTATCTAAGGCCCGCGAAAAGAAAATAAAACAAGAAAACCCTCCAGCTGGCGTGATGTTTCTAGCTACAGGAATTACTGATGGCAGACGTCACTCTACCCATAACCCCCTGCTCGCAAATCCGAAAACGTCACGCTCATTGAACGTTTTCCGGGAATTCCCTCTCATCCTGCAGGCCTAAGTAAATCTTTAGCTGGTTGTGGTTTGCCCGTACCGCTGCAGGATTTTCAACATATCGTTATCAATATCTGACTTTGATGTTCATAAACCCTGACGACGACCGCTGGGGCGTAACGAGACAAGATTCCCATGAGACGTCACATCCAGATTACTTTCTGAGCGTGAAGGGCGTTCTTCATCATTTCAGTTCCTTGTCAAGAATAGGTCTTCAATAAACACTTTCAGTTCCCCGTGGAGCATAGGTCTTCAACAAACACTTTCAGTTCTCCGTGGAGCATAGGTCCTCATCAAACACTTTCAGTTCTCCGTGGAGCATAGGTCATCATCAAACACTTTCAGTTCTCCGTGGAGCATAGGTCTTCAACAAACACTTTCAGTTCCCCGTGGAGCATAGGTCCTCAACAAACACTTTCAGTTCTCCGAGGAGCATAGGTCTTCAATAAACACTTTCAGTTCCCCGTGGAGCATAGGTCTTCAACAAACACTTTCAGTTCTCCGTGGAGCATAGGTACTCATCAAACACTTTCAGTTCTCCGTGGAGCATAGGTCATCAACAAACACTTTCAGTTCTCCGTGGAGCATAGGTCTTCAACAAACACTTTCAGTTCCCCGTGGAGCATAGGTCCTCAACAAACACTTTCAGTTCTCCGTGGAGCATAGGTCATCAACAAACACTTACAGTTCTCCGTGGAGCATAGGTCTTCAACAAACACTTTCAGCTCCCTGTGAAGCACAGATCTTCAACAAACACTTTCAGTTCCCTGTGAAGCATTCATCATCATCATCATTGAGTGCCCTCTCCGCAACGATGGTTGGTTATCATGGATCGCTGTTCTACTCTGTCTCTCCCTTTGATGTTGCAGGCTGTCATAGATTGACTTGTCCATCTTTTGATGTTACTCGTCCATGTTAGTCTTGGTCTGTCTCTGCCTCTATTACCTTGTATTTTCCCTTCCAATATTAATTTCAGTAGGCTGTTGTGTCTTTTAACATGCCCAAAAATTTCATTTGTAAATGTAATTTCATGTGAAGCATAGGTCCTCAAAAAACACTCTCAGCTCCATGTGAAGCATAGGTCTTTAACAAACACTTTCAGTTCCCTGTGCATAGGTCCTCAACAAACATTTTCAGCTCCCTGTGGAGTATAGGTCTTCAAGAAACACTTTCAGTTCCCTGTGAAGCATAGGTCCTCAACAAACATTATCAGCTCCCTGTGGAGCATAGGTCTTCAAGAAACACTTTCAGTTCCCTGTGAAGCATAGGTATTCAACAAGCACTTTCCAAGCCGGCCAGTTTCTTGCCATTCTTTTAAGATCGTCCCACGTCTTCCCCATCCTTTCATCTCTGCCTGTCTTTTTCAAGCATATTTTAGTCTTCTCTGAAGGTCGTTGCTTCAAAATTCTCTCTCTCTCCCCCCCCCCCTACCCCCGATTACTTTCTTCTTGGGGGACTGTGGTTGGTCTCAATGCAAGACTTTCTCAAGACAAAGAGGTTGTGAGTTCACACCCCGGCCGCAACAATTGGGCCTTTTATTTATGATTTCTCTCTGCGACAACCACCCCTGATCTCAGCAGCGAGGTCTGGTTTAAAACGTCAATTACTCATGGACGAAAAAAAAATATATGAGTACCTCCAAAGACGGAGCTATCTGCCTGTGCTGTGAGGGACCCCAGTGGGCACGGCTGCCAGGGAAAAACGGATAACACTCAAAATTCAGATCCAAGTCTTTAGAGACTTCGTCAAAAGTAAAAGTTGACGAACGCAAAAAAAAAACACCTTCCTTTCTCATTTTGTCTCTTCATAGGGCAGCACAAGCCAAGCGATTTGCAATCAGGGCCAAAACCAAAGCTTATCAAGATTCCACGGAACCTTTCAGCTGGTCTTCATAGTAACAGTTTTCTTAAAGAGATTGCTATGTGAGTATAGTATGGTCAAAGCAAAAAGTAAACACGTAGGTCAACAAAAAACAAAAACCTCATCCTGAAAAAGTCAAAGAAACGTCGTTCTGGTTTGGGTTGTCCACTTGTTACGTAAGGCTTATATATATCTCTTCTCTTCTCTCTCTCTCTCTCTCTCTCTCTCTCTCCCCCCCCCCAATTCTCTTATACGAGTATAGATTGCTGCAGTGTCCGCAGTTGCTGAGTTTGTTGATACAGACAATCTAGCATCGCAGTACCTCTAGGACAGACAAGCTCAATGTCCAGCAGGGTACCGGTAGAGCGATTACGACTGTCATATCCACTTCCGGAGTCTAAGAGTGAAACGCTCGCGCCGACTCCGTGTTATTATCAATATCATCATCATTATCATCTTCTTCTTTTCTTGCATGAACAATGGGCGTTCTCAAACATGTAATCTCCAATGCAAACATTTATCATATCCCGGAACCATATTCGACGTTGACAAGAGAGTGGTGGCATCAATCAATTATTTATCAATCGTTCTGCGGGTTGTCATTGCTATATTCAGTGTTTATGCAATGCCGACATTTGGTACATGACTTTAACATCCCCCATGTTTCAATTTCTCTCTTGAGTGTTTCCCTGTGAATGTTCTTCCAACCAGGAAACCTGATTTACGAGACCCTGCTTTAAGATTAGCTATCAATGACGTCAGGATTGATCCTATTATCTTCTGTTTCTTTTCCATTTCAAATAAAAATACGCGTTGATAAGTTAAATACAATAACACCTTAACTCTGGATTTACATTTTTGTTGTTTCAAATAAATAGAATTGGTCTAATTTTATATTGTGAAGTACTTCGATCAATTACCATAGAATTGGTCTGTTTTAATATTGTGAAGTACTCCTATCAATTAGGGAGCCGCGATAGCTCTGTGGTTAGTGAACTGGACTACAAAGGACAAGGGGTATGGTTCTGTCCCAACCGACGGCTTCCGGGTTCACCCAGCCTTAAATGAGTACCGGGTATTTTTCCGGGAAAGTAAAGCAGCACCGGCGTAATACCGACCACATTACCCCAAAAATCATGTGCTGAAGGTCTGTAAAGTATAGGGTCACTAACACCATATTTCCCTATACGCCACTTGGCGTGACAGGGATACTTTACTATTTTGTTTCTTTTTTACTCCTATCAATTACCATCAGGGTCAACCGCATGTATTGTTTGTTGTTTGAGTTTACCTTTAGCCCCAGGGAAATCCCCCAGGGACTGAATTTTGCATGAAAATAACTGTTTATTACTTACCCGTGAGCTCATGTATCTCCCACCACGCAGGCAGATATTCTCTTACTTCAGAGGTAGTCTGGTTTATTTTTTAAATTTCCAAATGTTTTGACGTTTTTTTTTTTTTTTGGTAGACTTTCTTATTAATTTTTTTCAAAACAAATGAACGTCTTGGCCAACCATTTCCAAATGTCAACTGTCAAGAGTTCTTTAACGTGTGCAGGATACACACGCGACTTTCTGTTGTTTTTTTCTCTCCGTTTTTCGAGAGGGATATAAATCGCATCTCCCTACCCGGAGACCAGTGGTGGGTAAAATCATAAAGAAACAAAGGATCTAATTTTAGAGAAATTCCCACAGCCTATGGTGGGAATCTAACAGAGGACATTCTTGTCCAGAGGCCGACATCTCACATCTAGACCATCTAGAACCAAACCTGTTGCTCTAAACTATATTCATAGCTAATTAAAACTTGCCAAAGTTTCCATCACATTCAGGTGAAAAGTTTGCGCGTCATGAACCTACTGCCAAGGGCCAGAATAATACTCATGTACACCAGTTTTGAAATCTGTAGAAATGTGGTTTTACAAAAGAATGTTGAGAATACCACGGACGGCTAAGAAGAGTAATGAAAACGTTCTGAAAGAGGCCAAAGCAAAACGAGAGTTAATTTCCAATAGTGGGAAGAAACAATCATCATTTTTTGGCCATGTAATGAGAAGAAAACAGCTGGAATATATTGTAATAACTGGGAAAATTAAGGGACGAAGAGATAGAGGGGAGCAAAGATAAAATATACCAAACAGCTTAAGAGAAGGTAAACAATAGAAATGATAAATAACTGTCGTGATCGAAAGTTGTGGAGAGACATGATCACTTACGCCAGCAGCCCCGATGATGATGATACCAGTTTTAAATATGGTCAGAACCAGGACTGAAAGTGGTCAGTGACTCATAATAGACTTCTTGTATCGGTGAAACAACAACTATGAAGGTCAGAACCAGGACTGAAAGTGGTCAGTGACTCATAATAGACTTCTTGTATCGGTGAAACAACAACTATGAAGGTCAGAATCAGGACTGAAAGTGGTCAGTGACTCATAATAGACTTCTTGTATCGGTGAAACAACAACTATGATGGTCAGAACCAGGACTGAAAGTGGTCAGTGACTCATAATAGACTTCTTGTATCGTGAAACAACAACTATGAAGGTCAGAACCAGGACTGAAAGTGGTCAGTGACTCATAATAGACTTCTTGTATCGGTGAAACAACAACTATGAAGGTCAGAACCAGGACTGAAAGTGGTCAGTGACTCATAATAGACTTCTTGTATCGGTGAAACAACAACTATGAAGGTCAGAACCAGGACTGAAAGTGGTCAGTGACTCATAATAGACTTCTTGTATCGGTGAAACAACAACTATGAAGATCCTACTTGAACCTCTTCGTGTGCCACTAGAAATGAACTAATTCGTCGAGAGTGAACAAGTGAGTAGGGATCGAGGAGAGGGGAGAGGGCAATGCGATATTCAACAATGCTACGCTGACCACAGATGCGCTGGATCGAAAGGCACAAGAGATATCACAACTTGCTGTCAATGAAATCATAACGCTTTTATGCCCACTTAACGTTCTTTCAAGGACGGACGATAAAGAGGGCTATCTATCCTTTAGTCGTCAGGAAAACGAGAGAGAGAGAGAGAGAGAGAGAGAGAGAGAGAGAGAGAGAGAGAGAGAGAGAGAGAAATATGAAAGAGAATCATCTGGAAAGTAAGTTCGGATTTAAAGAGTGAACAGTGTCAATGTGCCCTTTTATTATTTTGGTTACTCTGAGAGCCAAGTAGGTGTACGTATTTCATATATTACAATCTATATGTAGGGTTCTATGCACGACAACACCTGAAGTGTTGTCCATTATGTAGACGACGAACTAGAAATAGATCAAACGATGACTTTCCTAGTAGATGAATGAAATGGCTGAGTGGAAATGACAAAATCTGAAACAATGAAACAGTTAAGTAATGACTTATTTATGACTAAAGATAACTTTAGGGGAAATATTAGCACTAACCTAAGGCAGCAAATACAGAATGATGAAGATTGACTCAAAGAGTAAATTAGGAAATTCTAGACTTTCGCACCAGACTAGGCAATTATTGAAAATGTTTACTTTAGATCTTGGAAGATATTAACAAAGAAAAGAGCCAGACGTCGAGAACAGATTATCACAGAGACAGAAAGTGCTGACTGCCCAGAGATAGGATGTGATACTTATAACGTGATTGTGATGGTGTTGTGCGTGTGTGACGTCATATCACATTCTCAAGATGGGCACAGCCAGAAATGAGAACTTAGTGGGCGTGTAAGAAGACTTATCAAGCAACACAGAACTGGAGTCGTCAGTCGCTGAACACTGCGGGACTTGCTGAGGAGGGATCTGAGCACCCATGGACATGTTCGGAGTGCAATGATGATGACCCGCTAATAACTCAATCACATTTTTGATGGAAATAGTACAATTAGCCAGACAATTACAACGGTCTCTTGTATGTCAACAAGATCTCAAATCTGCTCATGTGTCATTCTATGAAATGACATCACTCTGTATATGTATCACTGTCTCTGTGTTTACTGAAGCCTACGCGACTCCAAATTGATAAATTTACATCATTCTGTAAACGTACAACCGTCCTTAGCTTTATTGAAGTCTGCCATATTTGCATCTTTGGTTCAGTACATCCGACTTTACAACGACGTCCATAGCTTTACTGAAGTCTGCCATATTTGCATCTTTGGTTCAGTACATCCGACTTCATCGCCTCACTTTTTGGTACTGGCTTGCCTTTTCGCTTCGATCCCTACTTGCCTTGTCAGATTATTTAAAGTTAGTACGCTATCAGAGCCAAAGCACGGAGGTAGGTATAAATCTTGACCAGTTTTGGTTCACTGATCGTAAGTCAGAAGTCAACTTTGAACGAACTGACAACTTTATAACCGAGTATTGCTGGTGGTCTTCATGTCTTAATTACCTTATATACAGGGTGTTTATAAAGTCTCACTACACTTGGTATCTAGGTCAATTTGAAAAAAAATGTTTATGACGTCATCACAATATGTGCTCAATGGTAAGTTCACTTGTTGCGACAGTTTTCTTAATGACTTGTCTGGACTTTTAAGGATTCTGTCTTGGATATCTAAACATATTTCATCATTCACAGCAGGCCTACCAGATCGTGGAGCATCTTCCACATTTCCAGTAGCAATAAACTTATTCAACAAATTTCTAACCGTAATGCGATGAGGAGGTGTTTATCAGGAAATCTTGCTATAAATCTTTGAACAACTACCCGTGTGTATCGCACAATTGACAGTGGGAGCACATATTGTGATGACGTCATAAACATTTTTTTTTCAAATTGACCTAGATACCAAGTGTAGTGAGACTTTATAAACCCCTGTATAAATATAGAGCACTCGGATCATAACAAATATAAAAGCAAAGCTTGAGTCTACACGAACCTGGCGCCATCAGTGGAGTCACATACACTTCATGGCTTTCCATATCCACTACGGCATGTTCCGGCTGGATGCCCAATCCACTGAGCTGGATGTCTTGTTGAGTTGGAGCATCTGGCCGTCCTACGAGGGTGTGGTCCTGAGAAAGAAGAAAAGAAACGACAAGCTTAGATCAATTGCTTAAAAAAATTAAATTAATAAAACACAGTTTCACGTACAAAACAAGTGAACGTCATAAAACACAGAGTTTCACGTACAAAAACAAGTAAACTTCATAAAAGCAAAGAGTTTCACGTACAAAAACAAGTGAACGTCATAAAACACAGCTTCACGTACAAAAACAAGTGAACTTCATAAAACACAGAGTTTCACGCACAAAACAAGTAAACTTCATAAAAGCAAAGAGTTTCACGTACAAAAACAAGTGAACTTCATAAAACAAGAGTTTCACATACAAAAACAAATAAACTTCATAAAAGCAAAGAGTTTCACGTACAAAAACAAGTGAACGTCATAAAACACAGAGTTTCACATACAAAACAAATAAACTTCATAAAAGCAAAGAGTTTCACGTACAAAAACAAGTGAACTTCATAAAACAAAGAATTTCACGCACAAAAACAAGAGAACTTCATTAAGCAAAGAGTTTCACAGATAATCAAAGCAGCATTTTCAAATTACATTAACCAGCTACCAACTATCAATTCCCAACAAGGAGCCTCGGGGCAAAAGGGGAGCTTACAACACCATCTTAATCGCAACGTTAAGTTACAGTGCTAGAACTAGATACTAGACCATGACGAATCACAAAATAACCACAATCAAAGTGAAATACGTCAAATGCATGGCAGGCAACGGCTTGAGAGATGATAGACACATTTTTAAAATGAGACTAGAAAAAAATGTCTGTATCCGAATACATAAAGAGACAACAGATTCAATAATATAGTTACATAGTAAGATCACAAAAATAAAGTATATGTCGTACAACGTGTCTTAAGGAAACAATAATGAATAGAAGATTCAAGAGGCGACAACTTTAGAAAATGGATTGATGGAATATTAAAGACACTGAGAAACATAACAGCAGGAGAGGCCAACAGAAGAGATACAGATCGCAAACTTGATATCCCCTTGGTGCTGAAAGATAAAAGAAAAAGGAAAGTCCAGGCTGATCAAGCCAAGACTCGACGCCATCACAATGGTCATAGAATCAGGTTAGCCAGTCTGATCAACTGAGTAGTTATCAAGGGCAGACATATCGAGTTTCAAAAGTACTGTAACGAAGTCGGATGTCATGGGTTTAAGGGCGCACACATCAAGTGCATCGACTTATAGCTATCAATCAGGACACTGACGGGTCAACTTTGCTGTATCAGAAGAAAACAGGAGAAGTGAACAGCAGGCGAAATGAAGAAGATGGTAGTGAAACGAATAAAAAAAAAACATAGTAGAATATACTGAAAAAAAGAGGAACAAAAACAATAAATGGATGAAACTGAAGAAAAGATAAGAAGAAGGATCAGAGACAGTAAACAAAAATAATAAAAACAATATTTCTCAATAAGAGGACAATTGTATTTGTTACAACACAGGAAACAAAGCAACTCATAACGGGCAGAGTTTGAGAGATGTAGCTAGTGGAATCTGATACTGCCAAGTTGTCAAGTTTGTAGAAAGATAGGGAACTCAAGTGATCACGGACATGACAGGTGATCTGATCACGGGTAATGCGATCGTTAAAGTGCTCTCCCTTGCTTTCCTTGATTCGGCCTATTGAGGCTCACACTGGATTGCGTTGCGAAAAGGGGGGGGGGGGTGGGGTTGAGAGGAGGAGAGAGGAAGAGGGGATGGAAAAATCACACTCGGCGCAAATGTAACATTGGGTGCATCGCAGACTACGCGGTATAATGGATGATTTACATATAGCAGCACATATACAAGATTGTATATGTGAATCACGTCAGGGGAAGTAACTTTACAATTGATTAATATTCTGCATTTTCGTACTTTGGGTCACCACGAGCCAGCGAACTAGTTAAGTAGTGGACACACTTCCTATGTCCTGTTTTGAAAAGAACACATCAACGGATTCTGTGTAGTGGAGGGGAACTTGTCTACAGACGTTCTTGATTTCCTCATGCACAACTAGAGCAGCAATTGTTGTACTTCTTGTGCTAACATTTCAAGCTTGCTTCTAGCCTGGCCGGTTCTCGGTAGTCTTTTATCTTCCTTGTTATTTCTTTCGTAGCGAATGCAGGTAAATGATGTTGATGTTTCGACGGTAATTGTTTCGCAGGTAAATGATGTTGATGTTGAGAGAAGCAGACACTTGCTCTTTCTTTGAGTATACTGCCTACTGTATTGCCTTTGACTATTATTGTCTATCGTATTACCATTGATTATATTGTCTACAGTACTACGATTGATTATATTGCCTGATGTATTACCATTGATAATATTGCATGACGTATTATGATTGATTATATTGCCTGATGTATTACCATTGATAATATTGCATGACGTATTATGATTGATTATATTGCCTGATGTATTACCATTGATAATATTGCATGACGTATTATGATTGATTATATTGCCTGATGTATTACCATTGATAATATTGCATGACGTATTATGAATGATTATATTGCCTGATGTATTACCATTGATAATATTGCATGACGTATTATGATTGATTATATTGCCTGATGTATTACCATTGATAATATTGCATGACGTATTATGATTGATTATATTGCCTGATGTATTACCATTATTGTATTACCAAAAGTAATATTTCTGTATTATTCCTTCTTCCCTCTCTCACCTTTCACCCTTTCTATCTCGTAATCCTTAGCTTTGATTCAACAACAAACTCGCATCATGCCTATCTTTTCTTTCCTTGTCGACTGATTGTTGTGAGATGACAAAGTCACGGTCTATTCATTGTTCAATGTTTTCTTCTCATCTTTTGCTCTTGTCAAGATGAACGAGAGGGATATATGACTCAACCATGTGAGTTTGCGCTTCTTTACGGTAGCCAGATCGTCTGCTTGGAGTTTTTAGCCTCTTTATTTGTAACATTTTGTAACATATGAATGTGAATCATGGACAATATGACAACAGACAAGAAATCACTGGAGTCTGTAGAAATGTGGTTTTACAGAAGAATATTGAGAATACCATGGACAGCTAAGAAGAGTAATGAAAAATGTTCTGAAGAGGTCAAAGCAAAAAGAGAGCTAATTTCTAATATTAAAAAGAAACAATCATCATTTTGTGGCCATGTAATGAGAAGAGAACAACTGGAATATATTGTAACAACTGGAAAAATTGAGGGACGAAGAGATAGAGGGAAACAAAGAGAAAAAATACCACACAGCTTACGAGAATGGCTTGGCAGAAGTCAACAACAGAAATGATAAATAACTGTCGAGATCGAAAGTTGTGGAGAGACATGATCACCTACGCCAGAACGCCCAGTATTTGATGACGATGTGATGAGTTGTAACATGGTCCCGTCTCGAGATACACCCGCTTTCTTCAATCTCTTAGTTTCATGTTACATTGGGATCACCATCACACCATCCGGAAATACCCACAGTTGCGACGATCTCCTCAACATGTCCGTCATATCACATGGACTAATTGTGCCAGTTCAGTGTGGTTGACAAATGCTCTCATTCCTCCAGAATATCGCTCTGTTCTGATAATATCGGTCTTCACTGACAGTCCACCCGCTCTATAGCCATGTATTTGTGTTCCCGCCAAAGCCCTTTCTTCGATCAACCTCTCGTAGAGTGTTAATACCTGCCTGATCTATTCACTGTCCAGCAGAGTCTCATAATACTATTTCTTTGTGCAGTTTTTTTTTTCTATTAGTGCACACATGTATGGGATGAAGAACGTGACAAACTCGGTCCCCCCTCCCCCGGCTTTATACTCTCATCCGAAAAGACTTTTTACAGATAGTTCAAGCTGGGGATTGCTCTGGATGTTATCACGATTGTCTACTGGTTGTCTGACATTACTTTAGTCCTTTCAGCATGTATCTCCATGTGTAAAACTGCAGTCGGGGAGGGGGGGGGGGGAGGGGAAGAGAGAGAGAGAGAGAGAGAGAGAGAAAGGGGGGGGGGAGGACGACGACGACTAGTTGGTCTGGAGGCAAGACGCCGGCTTCGAGACAGAGAAGCTGTGGGTTCAAACCCCGGCTATATCAGTTGGGATTTTATTTATGATTTCCCTCTACGGCAACCACCCCTGGTCTCAGCAGCGAGACCGGCTTGAAACGTCAATTTATCATCGACGGAAAAAATATGAGTACCTCCGAAGTCGGAGTTATCTGCCTGTGCGGCGAGGGACCCCTGTGCACACGGCTTCCAAGGAAAAATTGATTAACACGCAAATTCAGTTCCTAGTCTCTAGGGCTTCGTCAGAGGTAAAAGCTTGCGAACGAAAAAAAAAAATGCAGTCAATGATGCTTAGATGAGGTACCTCGTCAATGATGCTTAGATGAGGTACCTCGTCAATGATGCTTAGATGAGGTACCTCGTCAATGATGCTTAGATGAGGTACCTCAAGACAGTCAGTTCTTGTTCGCCTTCTGCAGGCCTGATCTTATCAACAGCAAATGAAGAAAAGTAATTATTTTGTTCCCACCCCATTAAAATGACAGTGGATATATGTTCTTGTAAAAACATCTATCCCGATTTTTGTTTCTCCCTTGAAAGATATTTAACACAAGTGACGTCAGTTCACCTGATCCAAAAACGCCAAGCAGTACCTGGGCTGAAAACAGCCAGCAACTCATATATGGTTGTTCCATTAGGGTGACAGTGAACTAGATACATTGAGGGTGAAAACGGTCTTTGGGTTTTAAACTTTAGTCACCATAGTAACGGCAGCGAAATGTTATTTATCCGACAAGATGAAATAAAATATCAGTAAATAAATATCTGTAATACCGAATTGGTCGATTCCATAACACGTTGACCTAATGATAGACAGTTATTTTGGTTATTTGGTTATGGAAGGCCCGGTATCACTGCAAATGAATTAAAATCCATAATTACTCAACCGCCCGTGCCAGCGTAATCATCCGATTTAATATCTCATCTCCCTAACAAAGAAAGGTAACTGTAGTCCCCATCGTAGCTGTCTCAGCACACGCCAAAAGACATTAGGCGAAACCGCGCAGAAAGTGAACACAGCCAACTGTTCCCTGTCATACGATATCATCATTCATCGTAAACAATCGGAATAATATAATCAAAACGGATGAGACACACAGCTCACGGTGTGCACAGAGCACTTAACTCAGTAGCTTCTGCAACAAGCCGGACTTGGAATATGAGGAGACTGTAACAAGGAACACTTTTCAAGCATAGCCTTCAATTGTTCCCGCCGCCTATCCACAATATACCGGAAGTACACGACCTCTTGAAAATGATGACCGTTGTATTTTAAAAAAAAAATGTATAGTGCTTGATGATGTTAGGCCATCGTTGTTGACTCCAATTCCGAACATATAGACACACAGTTAATCATCAGATTATACCCGTCGCACATCAACAACAGATTAGCGTACGACCGGATTAGGGATGTACGATTAGCCATTACGATGACGTAGCACACAAAAATGTCGTACACACAATTTCGCTCCCTTTAGATTGCTGATTGCTCTAGTAAATGCAGCCTACGTCGAACAAAACACGGTGCAAATTCCCTAAAGAGATAAAACTGCGGCTGACGAAGTGGTTTACATTAATGAGTAACATGGAAATAACTTTCGTCAAGGAGTTCCTACAACGGTAATGATCAGCACCAATGTGACGCAAAGCGCAGATCAAGTCTAGACGGTGGAAGATCGCATTCACAACACTTGATTTGTCAAAAAGGAACTGTTGCTGGCGTACGACTTCGCGGCGCAGATGTAATAAGAAGATCATCACTTTTACTTTAACGCAGAAAAGTGCAATTGAGAAACGAAATTAATCAGACCCCGAATGCACTGTCTGCAGCGATCGACAGAACGTGACCTAGATCCACCATCTTTACAACGGAAGTCCAATGATAGACAGTATAGTGATCAAGGGCACTTTATCCAATGTTTGATCCAAGATCTGGCTTTGTTGTCTCGTTATGGGGCTAAAACTGATTAACTAACCGATCCGATAGGAGTCAGACAAGACTATGGTCTGTCGCCGGATTTATTTTCACTTTACAGCGAATATATTATGAGATCAATATTAGACACAAAAGGAATTGAGATCAACGGTCACAACATAAATAATTTGCGATATGCGGATGACACAGTCTAATAGCAGAGACAGAGAATGAACTACAAGAAATGTTAGACATAATCGTAAAAGAAAGCAAGAAAAAAGGTCTCAGTCTGAATAGTAAGAAAACAGAAGTAATGATCATATCGAAGAAACAATCATCACCAGTATAAAAATAAAACAGGACAAATCTGAAACAAGTGCAACGTGTCAAATACTTGGGCACAATAATAACATCAGATGGAAGATGCATCACATAAATAAAAAGCAAAGTAGCTCAGGCCAAAATAGCATTTCAGAAAATGAAAAATATCTTATGCAACAAATCTATGCCAATAGAAGTGAGAAAGAGAATTCATTGGTGCTATATAGAACCATTCTGACCTATGGAAGCGAATCATGGACTCTGGACAAACAAATGAAAAGACGATTAGAGGCCACAGAGATGGGATTTCTCAGAAGAATGCTGAAAGTTCCCTGGGCAGCTAAAAAGACCAATGAGGAAATTCTCAAAGAGGCCAACACAAAAGGGAGCTACTAAAAAACAGAAAGAAATAATCAACATTTTTCGGGCACAAAACGAGAAGAGGAAAGTTGGAATACTTGGTTACAACTGGCAAAATACAGGAATAGAGAGAGATCGCGGACGACAAAGAGAGAAAATACTGGATAGCTTGGTGTCATGGCATGGAAAACAGTCAACAACAGAATTGATACGATACACTGTAGATAGAAGATAGTTGAAGGACATGATCGCCTACGCCAACAGGTATGGCACATGATGATGAACCGATCCGCAAATAGGGATAGAGGAGGGAAGCAAGCAGAAATCAAGAAATGCCGTGCTGATGTCATTCCTGGACAAAAGACTCCGATACCACAGATTGTCGTAAACCACAACACAGCGCTTCTACGTTCATATAACAATATTTTGTAGTTAGATGATGACAATGAGTAATCAGTCGTCAGCGCAGGCAGAAGAAAAGAAGTAGATGAAAAGAACATGTCAAAGAATAAGGAAGTAGAAATAAAAATAAGAAGAAGAAATAAAAATAAAAATAAGAAGAAAAAGAAGAAGAGGAGGAAGATATACCTAATGAATTTCAGTTGATTCTGCGAATAATTCTACTGGATTACCGCGATTAATATTACGCAGTAAGAAGGTATTATATAGAAGCAAACTGTTCCCCATTCCAACTATATACATTACTATACTAATTATACACATACCATAACATATGTAAGGGAAAGAGTTCTTTTGTTTTATACAAAGCCAGTTTTGACATTTGGAAGTGACTCCTGGACAATCTGATTAAAAAAAAAAAAATCTCTGAGGCTACATAAATAAATACATTTTTACAGAAGAATGTTGTTAGTACCATGGACAACAATAAGGAATAAAGAGGATACTGATGGCGTTCTAAAAATGATCGAACGTTAGTTTCCAATATTAGAAGGAAACAGTAATCAATTCTGATCACATAAAGGGTAGGGGACAACCATAATATAATGTGAGAACAGGATTAAAATGAGGGAAGAAGAGAGAAATGAGGGAGACACTGAGAAAAGACGCCAGACAGTTAAGAGGCTGATTTTTGTAGAATGTCAACTATAGAAAGAATGTAAAAATTGATAAACAAACGCAGTGATAGAAAGTTGGGGAGAAACGTACACGATCATGTTCACGGCACTTGATGATGACAGCACCCTCCTTTTTAACGATATTACTATAATATTACGTGCAGCGAAGTTTATATTTTGTATGGTTATCTTGTACAGAGCAATGTGTGTCTACTTTCCAAATTGCCGAGATACAAACTTCTATTTGTAGGAAAAGCTTCCGATTGCAAATAAAGCTCCTTAATGTTTTCTTACGCAGAAAAAATGCTTGCACATTCAATATTTTTTCTACGATTCTGAAAGCTCATAAATCCAGGTTTTCTTTAGATCGGAACAAGAAAGGAATCATTATTACATGCTTAAATAATCTCGTTATATGCGTTGTCCGCTATCCTGTGAAATTATTAGGAAGGCAACCTTCGAGCATGTCGATAATTGACTGTTTGTTCTCCTCGTAGAATGTAGTTTTTTTTTTTTCATGGACATAGAATGTAGTGTTTGCTCTTCCCATAGAATGTAGTATTTCTGGTTATATAATTTAGTGGGATTTTAAATATAATGTAGATTCTTTGTAATTATATAATGTAGAACTTAGAAGTAAACACCCATATATACCTGCTTCATAGACTATACCAAAGTTTTTGATAGAATACACCATAAACAACTTATAAACTACCTAAAAGATATACGTCTAGATAACACAGACATATGACTAATGTGCAATTTATACTGGGAACAAACAGCAATAATAAAAAAAATAACAAAAGAGAAACTATATACTTATTGATACAAAAAGAGGAGTAAGACAGGGATGCATCCTATCACCAAGCTTGATCAATCTATACACTGAGCAAATCTTTAAAAACATCACAGAAATGCCAAGCCAACAAATTAATGGAAAGATAATCAATAACCTAAGATATGATAACGATACTGTATTACTAGCAGAAAATTCTAAAGATCTACAACAATTACTTAAAGAATAAACATGACAAGCAAAAAATTTGGATTTATATGAATATCAAAAATACTAAAATATGATAATACACAAATATAATACTAAAAACCTACAATTGGATATTAAAGTTGAAGGAAGAGACCTGTAGACAGTTCATATCTACAACTAACTTAAAAGTAAAAAAGTAAAGTACCCCCGTCACGCCAAGTGGCGTATAGGGAAATATGGTGTTAGTGACCCTATATTTTACAGACCTTCAGCACATGATTTTTTGGGGTAATGTGGTCGGTATTACGCCGTGCTGCTTTTACTTTCCAGAAAAAATCCGGTACCCATTTAAAGGCTGGGTGAACCCGGAGCCGTCGGTTGGGATCGAACCCTACCCCTTGTCCGTAGTAGTCCAGTTCACTAACCACTGAGCTATCGCGGCTCCTACTAATTTTTAGGAATTAGTAAAACCCAGGTGTCCTCGCCAGGATTACGAACCCGGCTGTTGCCGTGGTAAGCCAACCGACAACTAACTTAGATATACAATAATAACCAATGATGGAAATGTAAAACTTAAATAAATAAAAGAAAAGGAATGGCACAAAGTAATTTTCTCCCGTGCCATGAAAAATATAATAACATGAAAACAAATAACACCAGAGCTAAAACTAAGAATAGCAACATGTTATATCTTCTCAACATTCATGTATAGTGCAGAAACATGGACATTAGACAAGAAAGAACATTTAAGCCTTTGAAATAGGGATTTATAGAAGAATAGGAATAATTGGATGGGGAAAAAAAAGTAAAACGATGAAATCTTAAAACAACTAAACATAAAAAGAGAGCTACTAAACACAATTCAAACAAGACGAATGAGAATTTTGGGCCATGTTAAAAGACACAGCAAACTACTAAAAGTAATCTTGGAAAAGAAAATACACGGTAATAGAGGTAGACCATGACTAACATAGACGGGTAACATCAAAAGATGAACAAGTCAGCCTATGACAACCTGCACTATCAATGCAAGAGACAGAGCGGAATGGCGCTCCATGGTAGCCACCCTACGGTGTGGAGACGGCACTCAATGAATGAAATGCAGTGTACTTTCACTTGTCATATAGTGCCGTATTTATCTGATGTTTCATTTTGATGTTTTTTCTCTACACCATATATCTATTGTCCAACAAGGAAAAAACTCTAGAGGAAAAACGGGCACTGTACAATACAATCTTCATCCCAACGTTATGCTACCAATGCCAGACTGGGACCCTAGATAAAAGTACAGCAAGAGAAATAACCTCTACTGAGATGAAATGTGTCAGACGAATGACAGGAAACAGTCTGAGAGATAAGATCAAAAATGAAGAACTGAGAAAAAAATTAGGAATAGTCCCCGGCATAGTATATATATATATATTTATATAGTCCCCGGCATAGTATATATATATATATATTTATATATATATATACAGAAACACCAGATAAAATGGTTTGGCCACGTGACAAGATAGAGTAATAAAAAAAACAACACAACGAGCCCTCCATAAACGTTGCGAGAACACCAGACCCAAGGGTCGATCACGAAAAAGATATATCGAAGGAATATTAGAATACACTAGAAAACATAACAGCAGTAGAGGCAAACATAAGAGCACAAGCCCGCGAATTATATCTCCCCTCGACGCTGAAAGGCAAATGAGGAAGGAAAGAGGAAGAAGAGACCATATAAATGACATCTCAATAAGGTATAAGATACTGAAGAATCTAGATAACCTCTCAATAAGATATTCCATACTGTAGCGTTTACCTGACCGTTCTATAGCACATATTTCAGTGTAGCCACTAGATAACTTAATTAAAATAAAGACTAAAATATATGTCATTCAGTATTTACCTGGCATCTCAATAAAATATATGTCACTGTTACTTTCACTTGACATTTCCATAAAATATATGTCACTATACATAAACCTGATATTTAGACATACAGACTGTAATGCAAAGATGGCATGTCGCTCTCTCTCTCTCTCTCTCTCTCTCTCTCTCTCTCTCATACAATAAGAAGCAAGGCGTGTAATCAAACCAGAACAACGGGTATACTGTTAAATAAACAACAGGAAGAAAACAAAAGGAACAAAGGACAACAAATACCAGAAAAAGACTATTATCAATACCACATTTTGGAGGAAGACCAAACCTTCTTATTCTGTTTTTTTTTTCTTATTTGCCTTTCAGTGTCGAGGGGAAGGTTCCACCAATCGTTATATTATCTTAGTGTCGAAAGGAAGGTTCCACCAATAGTTGTTATATTGTTTCAGTGTCGAGGGGAAGGTTCCACCAATAGTTGTTATATTGTTTCAGTGTCGAGGGGAAGGTTCCACCAATAGTTGTTATATTGTTTCAGTGTCGAGGGGAAGGTTCCACCAATAGTTGTTATATTGTTTCAGTGTCGAGGGGAAGGTTCCACCAATAGTTGTTATATTGTTTCAGTGTCGAGGGGAAGGTTCCACTAATAGTTGTTATATTGTTTCAGTGTCGAGGGGAAGGTTCCACCAATAGTTGTTATATTGTTTCAGTGTCGAGGGGAAGGTTCCACCAATAGTTGTTATATTGTTTCAGTGTCGAGGGGAAGGTTCCACCAATAGTTGTTATATTGTTTCAGTGTCGAGGGGAAGGTTCCACCAATAGTTGTTATATTGTTTCAGTGTCGAGGGGAAGTTCCACCAATAGTTGTTATATTGTTTCAGTGTCGAGGGAAGGTTCCACCAATAGTTGTATATTGTCTTAGTGTCGAGGGGAAGGTTCCACCAATAGTTATATTGTCTCAGTGTCGAGAGGAAGGTTCCACCAATAGTTGTTATATTGTTTCAGTGTCGAGGGGAAGGTTCCACCAATAGTTGTTATATTGTTTCAGTGTCGAGGGGAAGGTTCCACCAATAGTTGTTATATTGTTTCAGTGTCGAGGGGAAGGTTCCACCAATAGTTGTTATATTGTTCAGTGTCGAGGGGAAGGTGCCACCAATAGTTGTTATCTTGTTTCAGTGTCAAGGGAAGGTTCCACCAATAGCTGTTATATTGTTTCAGTGTCGAGGGAAGGTTCCACCAATAGTTGTTATATTGTTTTCAGTGTCGAGGGAAGGTTCCACCAATAGTTGTTATATTGTCTTAGTGTCGAGAGGAAGGTTCCACAATAGTTATTTTGTTTGAATGTCGAAGGAAGGTTCCACCAATAGTTGTTATTTTGTTTGAGTGTCGAAGGGAAGGTCCACCAATAGTTGTTATTTTGTTTGAGTGTCGAAGGGAAGGTTCCACCATAGTTTGTTATATTGTTTCAGTGTCGAGGGGAAGGTTCCACCAATAGTTGTTATATTGTTTCAGTGTCGAGGGAAGGTTCCACCAATAGTTGTTATATGTTTCAGTGTCGAGGGGAAGGTTCCACAATAGTTGTTATATTGTTTCAGTGTCGAGGGAAGGTTCCACCAATAGTTGTTATATGTTTCAGTGTCGAGGGAAGGTTCCACCAATAGTTGTTATATTGTTTCAGTGCCGAGGGAAAGGTTCCACCAATAGTTGTTATATTGTTTCAGTGCGAGGGAAAGGTTCCACCAATAGTTGTTATATTGTTTCAGTATCGAAGGGAAGGTTCCACCAATAATTGTTATATTGTTTCAGTGTCGAGGGGAAGGTTCCACCAATAGTTGTTATATTGTTTCAGTGTCGAGGAAAGGTTCCACCAATAGTTGTTATATTGTTTCAGTGTCGAGGGGAAGGTTCCACCAATAGTTGTTATATTGTTCAGTGTCGAGGGGAAGGTTCCACCAATAGTTGTTATATTGTTTCAGTGTCGACGGAAGGTTCCACCAATAGTTGTTATATTGTTTCAGTGTCGAGGGGAAGGTTCCACCAATAGTTGTTATATTGTTTCAGTGTCGAGGGGAAGGTTCCACCAATAGTTGTTATATTGTTTCAGTGTCGAGGGGAAGGTTCCACCAATAGTTGTTATATTGTCTTAGTGTCGAGGGGAAGGTTCCACAATAGTTGTTATATTGTTTCAGTGTCGAAGGGAAGGTTCCACCAATAGTTGTTATATTGTTTCAGTGTCGAGGAGAAGGTTCCACCAATAGTTGTTATATTGTTGTTCAGTGCGAGGGGAAGGTTCCACCAATAGTTGTTATATTGTCTTAGTGTTGAGGGGAAGGTTCCACCAATAGTTGTTATATTGTTTCAGTGTCGAAGGGAAGGTTCCACCAATCGTTATATTGTCTTAGTGCGAGGGGAAGGTTCCACCAATAGTTGTTACATTGTTTCAGTGTCGAGGGGAAGGTTCCACCAATAGTTGTTATATTGTTTCAGTGCCGAGGAAAGGTTCCACCAATAGTTGTTATATTCTTTCAGTGTCGAAGGAAGGTTCCACCAATAGTTGTTATATTGTTTCAGTGCCGAGCGAAAGGTTCCACCAATAGTTGTTATATTGTTTCAGTGCCGAGGGAAAGGTTCCACCAATAGTTGTTATATTGTTTCAGTGTCGAGGGGAAGTTCCACCAATAGTTGTTATATTGTTTCAGTGCCGAGGGGAAGGTTGCACCAATAGTGTTATATTGTTTCAGTGCCGAGGGAAAGGTTCCACCAATAGTTGTTATATTGTTTCAGTGTCGAAGGGGAAGGTTCCACCAATAGTTATATTGTCTCAGTGTCGTGGGGAAGGTTCCACCAATCGTTATATTGTTTCAGTGTCGAAGGGGAAGTTCCACCAATAGTTGTTATATTGTTTCAGTGTCGAAGGGGAAGGTTCCACTAATAGTTATATTATCTCAGTGTCGAGGGGAAGGTTCCACCAATCGTTATATTGTCTTAGTGTCGAGGAGAAGGTTCCACCAATAGTTATATTGTTTCAGTGTCGTGGGGAAGGTTCCACCAATAGTAGTTATATTGTCTTAGTGTCGAGGAGAAGGTTCCACCAATAGTTATATTGTCTTAGTGTCGAGGAGAAGGTTCCACCAATAGTTTATTGTCTTAGTGTCGAGGAGAAGGTTCCACCAATAGTTATATTGTCTCAGTGTCGTGGGGAAGGTTCCACCAATCATTATATTATCTCAATGTCGAGGGAAGGTTCCACCAATCGTTATATTGTCTTAGTGTCGAGAGGAAGGTTCCACCAATCATTATATTATCTTAGTGTCGAGGGGAAGGTCCATCAATCGTTATATTGTCTTAGTGTCGAGAGGAAGGTTCCACAATCATTATATTATCTTAGTGTCGAGGGGAAGGTCCACCAATAGTTATATTGTCTTAGTGCCGAGGGGAAGGTTCCACCAATAGTTGTTATATTGTTTCAGTGTCGAGGGGAAGGTTCCACCAATAGTTGTTATATTGTTTCAGTGTCGAGGGGAAGGTTCCACTAATAGTTGTTATATTGTTCAGTGTCGAGGGGAAGGTTCCACCAATAGTTGTTATATTGTTTCAGTGTCGAGGGGAAGGTCCACCAATAGTTGTTATATTGTTTCAGTGTCGAAGGGAAGGTTCCACCAATCGTTATATTGTCTTAGTGTCGAGGGGAAGGTTCCACCAATCATTATATTATCTAGTGTCGAGGGGAAGGTCCACCAATAGTTATATTGTCTTAGTGCCGAGGGGAAGGTTCCATCATCGTTATATATCTTAGTGCCGAGGGGAAGGTTCCATCAATCGTTATATTATCTTAGTGCCGAGGGGAAGGTTCCATCAATCGTTATATTATCTTAGTGCCGAAGGGAATGTTCCATCAATCATTATATTGTCTATCATTACACCAAAGCGTAAAGAAACCCGACCCTTTACTTCCAACACATAATGGCTATTTTTTTTCCTCCACTAGCATGCTTAAGGCTGCAATATTTTTTTTCAACAATGGTGGTCATGATTATTCAATGTCTGAAAGCATGAACATCTCATTAAAACATGCGTTGCCTTGAGACTACGCGCAGAACTCAAAGTAAGTGCCTCTGGAGTGAACATTCAGTCTTTGTGCTCAATGCTACCCAACACAGATATTGTTATCTCTCTCTCTCTCTCTCTCTCTCTCTCTCTCTCTCTCTCTCTCTCTCTGCGATCAGGACTCAATCAGAGTAGGATTCCAGACCCTCACATGAAGTCAGCTGTCAGGTTAAGTGTGTTGATCGCCCCCACTAGCAGAACATCACAATTAGAGTCCGCCGGATCCACTCTGATTGAATACCCGTTAAAACGTTGCACTGTGTTCTGCGTCAGTGGCCCAGTGCATCCGATTTCAGCCAGCATTTTATTCAGGTTTGCATTCCTTAGCCTTTGATTGTCCCCAATCTTCCTGCAAGGCAGCAGATTGTCTTTTCTGTAGGGGATTCTGCCCTTAGATGGTCGGCCCTCCCAGGTTTACGAGCACCATCTGCCCGAGATATTGTTATAAAACATTGCTTGTAAGTTTGATTGGTCTTGTGGTTCTGCGTGAAATTAGTGGAAAGGACAAGCTGCATTGACAACGGTGATTCTCCGTGTATATGCAAGCAAGACCATTAAATCAAAACTAATGCTAGATCCACGCCATCTTTGAAAATCACAGAAAGCCATCACATACCGAGAACAACAATCAGAGAAAACGGCAGTTGCCACAATTACAAATGCACTTTGATATTATGTCTGATTTTATTTATTTATTTTGTAACCTAGACCTACATTTTGTAATAGTAAATGTGCCACTGTTGGTAACAGACTAACAAGCCTGGCCCAAGTGAGTGCGGATCGAGGAAGGAAGGATTCTAATTCTAGCTGTCTCAGTCCTTGCAAAGATCTTTTATCAAATCTCGCCATTTGTCTCTGTTCTGTGAAGGCATCTCGATCTCATTTAGAGCCGATTCATGCTGCTTTGCCTTCTGATCAATGTTCTTCTCAGTGTTTCTCTGGGTAGGCCTCTTTTCTGTTTCCAAGTTGTTTCTCATGAGGGCTTGCTTTGCTATTCAATTATTATCTCTTCTCATCAAATGCCCAACATATGCCCAACATCTTTTTTGATTACTGATGATATTAACATATACAGTACGGGTAAACACAGAAGAATTTGAATGTGAAGTGGTTAGATCGCTAGCTTCTTAATTCAATAATCGGCAGTTCGCTTCCCGGCCACATACTTTGGTGAACCCTGCTGCAAAAAAAAAAAAAAAAAAAAAAAAAAAAAAAAAAAAAAAAAAAAACCCACACAAAAACGACATGGCACTTTACTCGCAAATGTGGGGCTTGTAGAGAATACTAGTTCGTCTCTCAAATCCCAAATGTTGATGCCCAGCATGACTAAGCCTTCAAAAAAAAAAAAAAGAAACGTAAAGTCTATAGCCCGTATGGCTAAGCTAAAAGAACTTAAATGTCGATGTCTCCTAGCATGGCCAAGCTAAAAAATGACTTATATGTCGATGCCCTGCATGGATGAACTAAAATAACTGAAATGTCGAGGCCCTGCATGGATGAACTAAAATAACTGAAATGTCGAGGCCCTGCATGGATGAACTAAAATAACTGAAATGTCGAGGCCCTGCAAGGATGAACTAAATACTGAAATGTCGAGGCCCAGCATAGATGAACTAAAATAACTGAAATATCGAGGTCCTGCGTGGATGAACTAAAATAACTGAAATATCGAGGCCCTGCGTGGATGAACTAAAATAATTGAAATATCGAGGCCCTGCATGGATGAACTAAAATAACTGAAATATCGAGGCCCAGCATGGATGAACTAAAATAACTGAAATATCGAGGCCCAGCATGGATGAACTAAAATGACTTATATGTCGATGCCCTGCATGGATGAACTAAAATAACTGAAATATCGAGGCCTGCGTGGATGAACTAAAATAATTGAAATATCGAGGCCCTGCATGGATAACTAAATAACTGAGATATCGAGGCCCTGCATGATGAACTAAAATAACTGAAATATCGAGGCCCTGCGTGGATGAACTAAAATAACTGAAATATCGAGGCCCTGCATGGATGAACTAAAATGACTTATATGTCGATGCCCTGCATGGATGTACTAAAATAACTGAAATGTCGATGCCCTGCATGGATGTACTAAAATAACTGAAATGTCGAGACCCTGCATGGATGAACTAAAATAACTGAAATGTCGAGGCCCTGCACAACTAAAGTAAACGAACTTAAAAGGGACCACGTCATAAAATGACCTTTACCCCCCACCTATATACACTCTTGTCTAACAGAGTTAGAATTTCCGTCGACTAAGATTCCTTTCTAAAACACAACATATAAAGAGTTATCTTTCATTTGGCAGTTAATGGCTTCGTCTTTATCACATACTCCCGCCAACATACGTGAATACGCCGAGGGAACGCGAATACACAAATACCTCTTGGCGTACAAAATTGTTCACGAATGGACCCCTCGTTCGGCGCTCAACCAATAAGTGACCTCGTAAAGGCCTCGTACTTTTTAATACTCAATTTCGCCAAAACGTCGTGACTCCAGTCAGACGTTAAAGCCATCTCATATTATCTTCCCAGCCCAACAAACCATTTCACTGCTTCAATCCTCAGGACCGATTTCATCTTTTGACTCCATCTACTTTTCTACATTCTCTCTATCTCACCTATCTGGCTGGCCTTTCTTGTAATGTACTCCCCATTTAACTTTACTGCCTTCAGGGCTGTTTTTCTTCCTCGTCTCTACATTTTACCATTGATTATTTTATAGAATGTTTTCACCCATAACTTTCCTACTGGTTATAATCTCCTCATCTAACTATTCATTATTCTGATTGAAGTTAAGTAAATGGTTAAGTATTTTTCTAAGCGTATTATTGATCAAGTTAACATGAAAAATACCAAATACCTACGATAAAAAAAAAACAAAACAATGGTATGAAAACCCCATAACGCATTTGGGAGGAGAGGGGGGGGGGGGGGAGAGAAGGAGAGAGAGAGAGAGGAGAGAGAGAGAGAGAGAGAGAGAGAAACGGAGTTCTTATTTGCAAAACAAAAAAACAGCATATTTCTCCGAAGGAGAATATCATCATCATCATCAAGTACCGGACTTGCTGGCGTAGGTGATCATGTCTCTCCAGTTTCGATCTTGACAGTTCTTTATCATTCTGTTGTTGACCTTCTGCCAACCATTCTCTTAAGCTGTCTGGTGTCTTTTCTCTTTGCTTCCCTCTATCTCTTCGTCCCTCACTTTTCCTAGTTGTCACAGCATACTCTAGCTGTTCCCTTCTCATTACATGGCCAAAAAATGATGATTCTTTCTTCATAATATTGGATATCAGCTCTCTTTTTGCTTTGACTTCTTCAGAACATTTGCATTACTCCTCAAAGCTGTCCATGGTATTCTCAACATTCTTTTGCAAAACCACATTTCTACAGACTCCAGTGATTTTCTTGTCTGTTGTCTATTGTCCATGATTAAACATCCATATGTTAAGACTGGCTCTACATAACATTTACAAACTCTTGTTCATCACATGATCCTCTCATCACATGACTAGAAGATGATGAGTTTTCTCATCATGGTGATACATGTTTGTTTGTTTTGAAACTTGTCCTCTTTGAACATCCACATGACTCCTTTAACTTCTCCACATTCTACAGTAAAAGTAAACCTGTTGTAACCAATGATGTTTATTGACTGCAGTCCAATTGTTCATGATATATTACCATATACGCCCATAAAGTCGGGTTCGTTCCTGATAGACGGCTCCGGGTTCACCCAGCCTTAAATGGGTACCGATTTTTTTTCTTCTGGGAAAGTAAAGCGGCACGGGCGTAACGTAATACCGACCACATTACCCAAAAATCATGTGCCGAAGGTCTGTAAAAATTGTTGTCACTAACACCATATTCCCTATACGCCACTTGGCGTACGGGGGCTCTTTACTTTTTTTTCTATATGCCCATATATATATATATATATATATATATATAGATATATATATATGGGTTGGCTTCCTCACTGGGAACGCTTCAAAGAGGAGATGAGAAGGCGCTACTGCGTTTTGGGCAAAGCATTATCTTTTTCATTCTGCGTTCGAATCTGTTTATCCAATCTTGGTAGATTCAGCCACGGAGAAGCTGTTCAGCAATGAAACATCTATCATAAGACACTAATATTTGACCAAACTACTGACTCATCATGTTTGCTTGCTACCAACAATCTGTCAATGCGTCAAAAGTCATACAAGGGCTGGCTCTACATAACACCGAACATTATACACAATGCGTTTCATATATCGTCGACAGAACACTCTTTTTGTTAGGAGACAAATAATAGCAAATGAATATTATTATAGAGGGAAACTTCTGAGGCGATAACCAGCGAATAAATTCAGAGGAAGATGTATGTTTACAGAACTCGGAAAAAATGACAAATAACAGAAGAAAAAACAACAATGAACAATACATGGTCCTAAACAGAATGGACCCGTACACCTTGGCACAGCGCCTTGCCACAAAAACCAAACACTAGACCAAGCGTTTTTTTTCAGATACCATTTTTCCCGAGTGCTGTAAACATACCTCTTCCACTGAATGATTCACTCTTTTTGTTACCTGGGGTGTTTTCGCCCCTCTCTCTTACATCCGTCAATTTATCATCTCCGTCCGCTCTCCTAAAACACACGGCACGTCCGCAGTATATTTTCCCTCGACGCATTCTCGCTAATCCATCTCATCATATACCTGACATGAAAACCGAATAATGCGCTTTACACAAAAAAGGGGTGACCTTTCGTCCACGTCAAAGCAAGACAGACCTGTCCACTAACAGCAGCAAGACGTGGTACGCAACGTTGTCACGTGACGGGGGCAACATTAATTTCTCTGGCCGCGTGTGGATGACTGGATCAACCCTGAAGTCTGTTTAATTTATTGGGTGCCGTCTCTACATCGAAGGTTGACTACCATCATGGAGCGCAATTTTACCCAGTTTCTTGTCTTGATGGTGCAAAGTGTCATATATTCACTTGTCCATCTTTTGATGTTATCAGTACACTTTATTCTTGGTCTGCCTCTGCCTCGTCTACCTTCCCTTCAAGATGACTTTTAGAAGGGTGTTAAGTTCTTCTATATATATAACTATGTCAACTCCCTTCTTGGGGTAGATAAACGATATGAGACAATGAAAGTTGTAGGGGTTTGATATGAGACAATGAAAGGTGTAAGGGTTTGATATGAGGACAATGAAAGGTGTAGGGGTTTAATATGAGACAATGAAAGTTGTAGGGGTTTGATATGAGACAATGAAAGGTGTATGGGGTTGATATGAGACAATGAAAGGTGTAAGAGTTTGATATGAGACAATGAAAGGTGTAAGGGTTTGATATGAAACAATGAAAGATGTAGGGGTTTGATATGAGACAATGAAAGGTGTAAGGGTTTGATATGAGACAATGAAAGGTGTAGGGATTTAATATGAGACAATGCAAGGTGTAAGGGTTTGATATGAGACAATGAAAGGTGTAGGGGTTTGAATATGAGACAATGAAAGGTGTAAGGTTTGATATGAGACATGAAAGTGTAAGGGTTTGATATGAGACAATGAAAGGTGTAGAGGTTTGATATGAGACAGTGAAAGGTGTAGGGGTTTGATATGAGACAACTATAGGTATATAGTGTAAAAGGAGTACTATGATGAGACAGATAGTTTTTTTTTTAACACGTAAAGAGAGAAGTGTAGTATGATATGAGAAAATGTATAGGTACACGAATAAAATACATGAAAGATATTTGTTAACTATTAACGAAGCAATATAGGAATAGTGACACATGATGTAATAATCATTGTACACTAGAAGAACATGTTAATAATGTAACAGAATGCGGAGATAGTTGTAGATCTGTAACATGATTGATATAAGTTGTAGATATGTAACATGATTGATATAAAGTTGTGGATCTGTAATAGAAGTAAAGAAAATTGCAAGTATATCTTATGGTGTGATGGAAGTTGCAGGTCTGCAGAGAGCAAGACAAAATGAGAGAAACAGTTATCACACGTGCAAGTGCAATAAAACTGAGACTGAAAGAGATAGAATAAAAATGGGGAAATAACTAAAATATGTTGACATAATGAGAGAGAGAGAGAGAGAGAGAGAGAGAGAGAGAGAGTGAGAGAGAGAGAAGTGGTATAAATGACACAAATCTTAAAAGATTGGAAGATATTGCGATACATGCGCTAGGTACATATGTAAGATAATATATAATGCAAAATGACATCTTTAAATAGAAATCAGAGAGAGAGAGAGAGAGAGAGAGAGAGAAAGGGAGAGAGCGACAAAGAGAGACATAGACAGACAGACTAGACAGACTAGACAGACGGACGTATTAGTGGATCTGAGAAAGAGAGAGAGAGAGAGAGAGAGAGAGAGAGAGAGAGAAAGAGAACGAAATTCCATAACAGACAGACCAAAAAAAAAAATAATGAAAACAACACGTTCGCGGGAAAACAAAATCAAGCAGAAATCTGAGTTCATTACAATAATAGTAGCATGACTGTTTTAGTCTAGTCGGTCCAAGGATAGTGCAGGCGTCGTCGCTATGAATAATTACAGCCTGCACACAGCAATTCCTGCTTCTTAGCGGTCTTCACTTGGTAGTTTGGAATTTGAGAGAAACAGGGAGAGGGGAGCGAAAGAGATAAGAAGACAGGCAGAGAGAGAGAGAGAGAGAGAGAGAAAGAGAAGAAGAGAGAGCTATATAAGAAAACAGAGAGAGAGAGAGAAAGAGAAGAAGAGAGAGCTATATAAGAAAACAGAGAGAGAGAGAGAGAGATCAGAAGACAGAGAGAGAACCGAAATAAATGATGTCCAAGAAAAGGGAAAGCGAGGTAGGGTTACATAGTAAGGAAAGAAATCAAGCGAGAAAATTACAGAGAAAAAGAAAGTGACACATAAAGAGAGTGGGTTAGGGGTGAGACATAGAGAAGCGAGTAGAAAAAAAAAACCCATAAAATAATGTGACAGTGAAAGAGAGAGAAAATATATATATATAAAAAAAGTAAAGGCAGCAACGTGAACCATGGACAGAGAGAGGAGAAGGAAACTAAAGAGAGAGATGAAGATATCATTACATATATATGAGAGAGAGAAAGAGAGAGAGAGAGAGAGGTAATACAAGCGAAAATAATTGAGGAAGAAACAACGCAACAATATCTAGTCCGACCGACAGATGTGACGTCACTGCATGTAAAATACGGATATAAAAAAAAAAAACCAAGATAACAAATACAAATATAAATAACATTATTAATGTCAGAAGATAACACCCGTCCCCTGAAAACATCACAGACATGAACCGTCTCCACAGCGGGATTAATCTGAGAGACGGCCTTCCTTCCTACCGTTCCTTGTCTCAGCACACTCTCATTCTCCTCGCTAATTCATCAGAGAATCCGGCCTCCGTGTATCAAGATGGAGGACATAAGCCAGACCTTATAGTAGTAGCCTTCTTGGTCTCGTGTGCGCCTAATCCTATTACAGATACCCCAGCCTGGTCTGTAGCCGTGCGCCCTCACCCCCCTCCCGTCGCTCTCCCTCAGTAATAATAAATAATACCAGCATCCCGATATGCGAAAGGTCACCTGTCCTCTTATCAGACCGTACTGTATTTAAAAAAAAAAAAAATGAAGATACAAAAAAAAAACGAGGAAGATTAAAGAAAATGAGAGGATTTAAAAAAAAAACGTTGAATAAATGAACAACAAAAAAACACTGTTGAAGAAATAAAATGAAAAAAAAAAACAAAAATGTTGAATAAATGAAAACAAAAAATGTTGACGAAATAATAATAATAGTAATAATATAAAATAATAATGTGAAAAAAAAAAACAACTTTCGAGACCAATTCTAACAGGGCCCGCCCAAGAATGCCAGGAGATAATGTTGATTTCAAACCACACATAACTTTTAACAGAGCCTCAGTAGCGTGGTGGTAACCCGCTAACTTAGCGATACAGTGAACATGGACGTAAACGCAGCTTGCCGCTCTCTAGTCAATCCTGTAGGAAAAATAAATGGGTACCTGACTCATTAATTTTTTTGGGGGGTTGGGGGTATAATGGCTTCACTCCCCTTATCTCCAACTTGTATATTCCACTTTACGTGTGATGTAAAGTATGTGACGCAGCATTAGCATTTCAAACACTTTGAATAGGTCACAAAGAGAGCCAAATGTATCTAGCACACCCACATCACATGAGCTGTTCGAGACCCAGTTGCTAATGTTCCTTACTAACGTCTAGCCCCTATCGGACAAGGAGGAAAAGCAGGAGGCCTCATGTGCCGCAAGCGCACGTTAAAGAACCTTTGACAGTTAAGAGGTTGACTGGAATTGACGGTTGTCTGGGAAAACTGTCAGGAAGAGTCTACTAATAATGTCAGTCTCTGGGCGACTGCAAAATAGGTACCTAAGATATAGGAGAACATCTGCCTGTATGGTGAGGAACACATGCTCACACTGTCAGTAGTATTGGTGACAGAACAGATATTCACGCAAAATTCAGTCCGTGTAAAAGCCCGCAGGCTGACAGGGGCTACGCCAGAGGATAAAAGCTGATCCACGTTGGAGGTTGGGGGGGGGGGGAGAGGAGGAGGAGGAGAGAGAGAGAGAAGAGAGAGAGAGAGAGACTATTTATTTACTATGTAAGTATGAACATAACTAACAAAAACTGGGTCTATTTATTATGTAAGTATAAACATAACTAACAAACTGGGTCTATTTATTATGTAGTATGAACATAACTAACAAAGTGGGTCTATTTATTATGTAAGTATGAACATAACTGACAACTGGGGTTTATTTATTATGTAAGTACGAACATAACTGACAAACTAGATTTATTTATTATGTAAGTACGAACATAACTGACAAACTAGATTTATTTATTATGTAAGTACGAACATAACTGACAAACTAGATTTATTTATTATGTAGTACGAACATAACTGACAAACTAGATTTATTTATTATGTAAGTACGAACATAACTGACAAACTCTTTATCTGCTTCTACCGTTCGCCCATTAAGTTGACGTGAAAACGTTGTGCCGCTAGTTTAAGGCAAATCCGCGATATTTGCGCCTTCAGGCCCAAAACATCCGTTTACGACAATGATAGATTAGTTTAAGTTTTGCCGAGCAGCGGCCGTTCTTAGCCTGCTCTTTCTGACTGTTAAACTGCTGATGATTCTTTAACGTGCGCGAGTGCACACGGAACCTTCTGTTTTTCGCCGGTGTCTGAAAGGGCTAGACATCGGATCTCACTGCACACAGAGGGTAGACATCGGATCTCACTGCACACAGAGGGCTAGACATCGGATCTCACTGCACACAGAGGCTAGACATCGGATCTCACTGCACATAGAGAGGGCTAGACATCGGATCTCACTACCCATAGAGGGCGTAGACATCGGATCTCACTACACAGAGAGGGCTACACATCGGATCTCACTACACAGAGAGGGCTAGACATCGGATCTCACTACACACAGAAGGCTAGACATCGGATCTCACTACACATAGAGGGCTAGACATCGGATCTCACTACACAGAGAGGGCTGTACAACGAATCTCACTACGAGAGAGGGCTGGACATCGGATCTCACTACACAGAGAGGGCTAGACATCGGATTTCACTACCTAGAGAGGTCGAGACATTGGATCTCACTACACAGTGAGGGCTAGACATCGGATCTCACTACACAGAGAGGGCTAGACATCGGATCTCACTACACAAAGAGGGCTAGACATCGGATCTCACTACCCAGAGAGGGCTAGACATCGGATCTCCCTAACAATTCTTGAAATGACTGAAATACGTCACTCCGTTCATTGCCGGATAGGAGTCCACCTTTCTTAAACAGAGCTTCTTATTTCAGTAACAAGACAAACAAATTGTCCCTGATCTAAGAAGAAGGCTCTTCTTCTTCTACCTTTTAGCTCCCTGTGGAGCATAGGTCTTCAACAAACACTTTCAGCTGCCTGTGGAGCATAGGTCTTCAACAAACACTTTCAGCTGCCTGTGGAGCATAGGTCTTCAACAAACACTTTCAGCTCCTTGTGGAGCATAGGTCTTCAACAAACACTTTCAGCTCCCTGTGGAGCATAGGTCTTCAACAAAACACTTTCAGCTCCCTGTGGAGCATAGGTCTTCAACAAACACACTTTCAGCTCCCTGTGGAGCATAGGTCTTCAACAAACACTTTCAGCTCCCCTGTGGAAGCACAGGTCTTCAACAAATACTTTCAGCTCCCTGTGGAGCATAGGTCTTCAACAAACAACTTTCAGCTCCCTGTGGAGCATAGGTCTTCAACAAACACTTTCAGCTCCCTGTGGAGCATAGGTCTTCAATAAACACTTCCATGTGTTTGTTCTATTTTTGCCATTCTTTTAAGATCCCCCCAAGTCTTCCCTATCATTTTCATCTCTGCTTCTATCTTTCTTCTCCAATAATTCCTTGGTCTTCCTCTTTGTCTTTTGCCCAGGGATTCCGAAAAAGGGCCTGTTGTGTAATACCCTCAGTTGGCTTCCACAGTGCGTATTCTATCCAGCACCATCGTCTTCGCTGTATCTCTTTATCAATGGTTTTACTGGTACATTTCCATAATTCTATGTTAGTGATTTTGTCCTGCCATTTCCATCATTTATTCTGCGTAAGCATCCATTAATGAAAGTCTCTTCATGATGTCAATTTGTTGTTCTCCATTGTTTCACAGCCATACAACAGGACCGACTTAACTTTGGAGTTGAAAATTTTTATTGTGTATTTAACCTAATTTCTTTGGACTTCCATATGTCCGCGTTTCTTAAACAGAGCTTCTTCTTTCAGTAACAAAACAAACACACAAATTGTCCCTGATCTAAGATGAAACTCATTCTTGGTAAAAATATGCAATGTCGAAGTCGACAAGAGGCTTCGCCGAATAACATCTAATGCGTTTTTGAACCGCTGGTATTTTTCCCCAATTTCTACCACACATATCCGCCAGCTGCTGCACTATTGCTATAATAGGTAACTTTACATTTCTTTGAGGACATAGCTTTGTGAAGTAAAGTCACGCCAAGTGGCGTATAGGGAATATGGTGTTAGTGACCATACATTTTACAGACCTTCGGCACATGGTTTTTTTTTTTAGGATAATGTGGTCGGTATTACGCCCGTGCCGCTTCACTTTCCCAGAAAAAAAATCCGGTACCCATTAAAGGCTGGTGAACCCGGAAGCCGTCGGTTGGGATCGAACCCTACCCCTTGTGCTTAGTAGTCCAGTTCACTAACCACTGAGCTATCGCGGCTACCATAGCTTTGTATGGGAATAACTAAACCTACGCACAATACAAAATAAGCATGAACTAAATAAGGTAAACTTGACACCTTCTTTAGTCAAATGTCAATCAAATTAAAACTTGAATCTGCGAGAATTTTGTAAAACACTACAATTGATTTGTTGCTACTTCTGGGTAAAAACTAATTTTCATTCAAAATAATATTTTAAAAAAAAGGTATGTACACATTTTATGAAAAATAATAAGGGAAAAATACTCCAAAATGCAAAAGAAACCTAAGATTTTCTGACACGAACTTGCACACGTGGACAAAAACAAAACTTAGTCTAAAGCCGATTCGTGTTTTAATACACAACTAGTCCGAACAACAACCTCATCCTACACAAGCTATGTTTTGGACATTAAAATAGACTACCACTGTGGCAAAGCTAAGAGGCAAGGCAATCGGCCCCATAAATGACATGCTGAGGTCGGATTATGAAACTAACTCAAAACAACAGAAATGGAATCCAGTGGTCACTGACCAAGCAACTTAATGATTTTAGACTTTGCTGATGACATAGCTCTCCTATCACACAGCCATCAACAGATGCAGGATAAATAAGCATATTTGTGAGAGATTACAACAGCTAAGACTGAAATTAATAGAGATAAGACCAACATTATGAGAATTAATGCAGTTGGCAAAACCAAATAAAACTAGGAGAAATACCTCTACTAGACGTACAATCGTACATATCTGGGCAGTATATTAGAACTAAATATTATAAGAGGGAGGACAGAAAAGATACCAAAAAGGATATCAAAAGCAAGAGGAGCTTTCTTTGCACTGGGAAACATATGGAAATCCAACGAAATTAGGTTAAATACAAAAAAAAAAAAATTTCAACTCATTGTTAAGTCGGTCCTGTTATATGGCTGTGAAACATGGAGAACAACAAAATTGACAATCACGAAGATACAAACTTTCATAATGGATGCCGACGCAGAATAAAAGGATGGAAATGGCAGGACAAAATCACTAACATAGAATTATGGAAATGTACCAGTCAAACACCAGTGGATAAAGAGATACAGCGAAGACGATGGAGCTGGACAGGAGACACTACGGAACGCAACTGAGAGTGTTGCACAACAGGCCCTTTTTTGGAATCCCCAGGGGAAAAGACAAAGAGGAAGACCAATGAATTCTTGGAGAAGACAGACAGAAGCAGAGATGAATATGATGGGGAAGACATGGAATGATCTTAAAAGAATGGCAAAAAACAGAACGACTTGGAAAGTGTTTGTGAAGACCTATGCTCCACTGGGAGCTAAAAAGGAAGAACGTGAAGAGGCGGAGGCGTCGAGGTGAACTACAAAACTATGGGATATTGCTGTAAACTCGAAACAACGCAACCACGCCCTCATCATCGTCATCATCATCATCATCAACATGGTGTGCCTTCTCCGCAACGAAGGTTGGCTACCATGGATCGCCATTCTACTCTGTTTTTTGCTCTGATGGTGCAGGCTGTCATGGAATGGACGTGACCATCTTTTGATGTTACTCGTCCATGTAGTCTAGGGTCTCCACGCCCTATTGACCACCTTTCAAAGAGAGGACTGTGAAGATGAGTAATCGTTGAGTGAACAAAGAAGAGGAAAACATGATGAATAAATCAAGGAAGCTCAATACCTTTTTTTTTTTTAAATCTCACTTCAAGACGAAACTACATACTTATTACTATTTATCTCACTTCTAAACTAGGCAATCACACCATATACTCTATATGTTATCTCTTATCTAGTCGCTCATGCTATTATTATTATATCCCATCTCTGCCTAATCAATCACATCATACCTTGATATTACATCTGTGCCTAATCAATCACATCATTATCTTGATATAATCTGTGCCTAATCAATCACATCATTATCTTGATATATCATCTGTGCCTAATCAATCACATCATTACTTGATATATCATCTGTGCCTAATAAATCACATCATTATCTTGATATATCAACTGTGCCTAATCAATCACATCATTATCTTGATATATCATCTGTGCCTAATCAATCACATCATTATCTTGATATATCATCTGTGCCTAATCAATCACATCATTATCTTGATGTATCATCTGTGCCTAATCAATCACATCATTATCTTGATATATAATCTGTGCTAATCAATCACATCATTATCTTGATATATCATCTGTGCCTAATCAATCACATCATTACCTTGATATATCATCTGTGCCTAATAAATCACATCATTATCTTGATATATCAACTGTGCCTAATCAATCACATCATTATCTTGATATATCATCTGTGCCTAATCAATCACATCATTATCTTGATATATCATCTGTGCCTAATCAATCACATCATTATCTTGATGTATCATCTGTGCCTAATCAATCACATCATTATCTTGATATATCATCTGTGCCTAATCAATCACATCATTATCTTGATATATCATCTCTGCCTAATCAATCACATCATTACCTTGAATATCATCTGTGCCAAATCAATCACATCATTATCATCTGTGCCTAATCAATCACATCATTATCTTGATA